>QRDG01001119.1:254085-581706 GCA_012064385.1 Puccinellia tenuiflora | reverse complement strand
GCCATAAGCTCAGACATTGATGTCACGTATAGTAAAGAGACCGAGACTTGTGGAACAACTGGCACATTGCAGACTCTACGACACAAAAGCATATAGCAACTCATATAAGAGAAGATACAAATATTACACACAAAAGGATCACATATCCAACAATACATCAAGCCGAAGCGGGTAGTGTTGTCTAACAACAAGATGCAAATATATGGCCTAAGAGGCCTACAGATAAAAGATACCAGCCAGCTTGTTCCACGGTCCCAAGCTGCCACCTGGGAACCCCGAACTACTAGTCGACATCCACAAAGAACCCACCTAGCTGCTCGGTGTCGTCCTCCTCTGAAACAAATTCATAAAGGCAGCAAAGAGAAACTGAGTACGATGTACTCGCAAGTTTAGTAGGGCGATATAGGCCCAATGCTGACGGAGGCTCTAAAGCTGTATATGTAGTTGTTTTCCATAAAGCTAGTTTTCATTAATAAAAGCATAAATGACACAAGGCATCGTCTACTCAGAATATTTTTCATAAGAGGGGTAAGAGGTAAACTTTTCATTCGGTTCTCATCGAACCACTTGTAGCCAAGCACTCATCTCCACCAAAGGCACTCCCTCGAATCACCCTCAAGGAAATGAACCTTTATCACACGTTGATTATGCAACCTTTTGCTGCCATATCAATTAGGTTAAGGTTCTCTATGGTCTTATCGTCTATTCCCAAGTCGTCCATAACCGCGGACACGGCTTTTCGAAAAGATTAAACCCTGTAGGGGTGTACTAATTTACCCATCGGTACCGTCCGGCTCACCTGATTGGCCCTCTTACGGGGAAGGCCGGCGAGTGGGCGCGGTTAGACCTTTACATTGCATGAGGCTTACTCAAGGACCATCAGTGTGCGGAAGGACAGGTTCAGCGCCTCCAACGCCCTGCCCCGCGGCCACATCCTAAACACCACAGTCATCCTCGTTCCTTTTTCCACCCACACACTCACACGCAAATGGAAATAGCAAACTAGAGGACCCTTGACAAGCCCCTCACAACTTATTCGGTCAAAGGGGATTCCATATGTCCCCACCTTTGGAAGCACGCTCAGTCTTGGTTCAAGAGGTAAAGAACCACCATCCCCGATGGCAACTTATCCAAGCCTTCTTAGCATTTTAATTAAGCACCACCACTATCCACAATGTCCGAAACATTCCGTCATCATTAGCAATTATGGAATTAAACAACGGACATTACTAGAATTTGACTAAGCATAGCCAAGCATATAAATACAACAATTATATTCTCGTCTCCGGCCAACACATCAAACCTAGGGTTCATAGGTAGGGATACATGTATTGGTTCGGGGGAATAAACATGCATTCATAGGATCTTCTATATCTTGATCAAAAGAGACATTTGAATCGCATGCAATATTATGGTGGACAAAATAAGTTTATAAAATCATAGGATGCTAGATGCCAAGAAGGTTAGGTTATCTCTTGCCTTGCTGCCGGGGCGTGTAGTACGGCTCGTCAGGGTAGGTAGAGAAACCCTCGACTCCGGAATCTATCGATACCCAAAAATAACACAAAGAACAAATAAATCACACGAACACAAGGTGCAATGCGCAATCACATGATGCCATGTCAAATTGATGCAAAGACACCATCATATAAATTTAATAGCAAAATTAAATGGAGAGCCAAATAATTAGAGCAATTATTTGGAAGCAACCCCCATATTTATCTTAGTGACCACATTACTTATAATTTATTACATATTTAGAGAAGTGGCTTAAATATGCATGATCATGACATGAATGGGTAGGGTTTGTTCTTCGGATCATTTTGGTACCTCATTTGTAATTTTCGGAGCACCGATGAATAAATAGCGAATTAAATAATTAATTGAATTTAATTCTTTTAATCAAGTTATGAATAACATTAAATAAATATTTGTGATCATGATGTGATATTAGCTTGGTTTGGTTGCATTTGAAGTGTTGATCACATCGATACCTTATTCATAATTTTTGGATCACTATTTAATAAGTTATGATTTTTCCCAATTCGGTATTATTATGCCATTTTTAGGAATTCATAAATAACAGCAAGATTAAAATTTCAAAAGACAAATACAATTCTTATATCTTCTAGAGTTTAATTTTCTGAACATTTTGAAATTTGGTTTGTCAAATTTGAACCAATATTCAATTTGTTATTAAATATTTAAAATTGTTTCAAAACTAAAAAGGGAAACAAATTCCCTGGCAGGCCGGCCTGCAGGCCAGGCACCAGCCCGAGAGGTCCGGCCTTTGGCCGGCCCAGGCTGGGCTCCCAGGCCGGGGCAGTGGCCGAAGCCTCCGGCCCGTGGCCGGCCCAGGTCGAGCGCGAGGCCGGGTCCAGGCCGGCACGCAGGGCACGCGCGCATGCTGGTCAACGCCATGACCGGCGTGGCCGGCGCGATGACCACGGCGCGGTGCCGCACCGATGCGGCGAGTGAGCGCGCAAGGGGGCGAGCGTAGGGGTGCAGGTGAAGCGGCGCGGGCTACCTGAAAGTGGCGGCGCCACCCATCTACGGTCACCGGAGCGACATAGCCGACTGTGACCAGCGACGGAGGGACGGCGAGCTACGGCGCCCAATCGACCTAGGGGGAGAGGAGAGCTATGGGGATGTCCAGGAGGACAGTGGCCTCACCCTGAGTGTGATGGCACGGACGGCGAGGTCGGGGGTGGCCGGAATGGGAGGCGAGCGTGCACGTCGGCGGCGGTCATCGGCAGAGAAGAACGGGACGGCGTCGACAACTCGTGAGGACCCGCGTCGATTCCTTCGACATAGATGGAGAGGAGGTCACGGCGGAGGTGATGCCCCTCTTCGATCTGCTGCACGAGCTCCCGAACGGCGGCGAGGATCGGTGGTCGGCGGCGGTGACGGAAAGCAGAAGCTAGGGTTAGGGTTACTAGCCAGGAGGGGAAACTAGGAGAAGGAGGGGAGGCGCGCGGAGCAAGTGGGCGTCGGGGAGGGCCACTTGACCTCCAGGGAGGTAGGTGGCGCGGCGCCGGCAGCTCGGCATGGCGCCAGTGCACCATGGCGACATAGTGAGAAGAGGGGAAGGAGAGAGAGGCTGACAGTGGGGACCCACTGTCAGAGATTTGAACAATTCTTCATTTTCTTATTCTGATTTTTGAAAACAGCAGGTTAAAACTATTTAATTGAGCTGCTCAAACAATTTCAGAAAATCTGTAAAAATTCAGGTGGGCACCCTATGTCCTGAGGAACCTCCACAAAAATTGGGGAGGCAAAATAAAATGTTTTGACCAACATTTGTTCACAGCTTGTAATTAAAAGTAAATTTGACAATTTCCAATTTGTATTTAATTGAAGCACTTAAACATTTCCAAAATTACTGAAAATATTCATGGAGGCTCTAACAATAACGTTGAAGCTCCCCATGATTTTAGTTTGAATTTTTGGAAAACTTAACTTGGTTCCAAAAATAGAATTGAATTAAACCAAATTGAATTCTCTATTTTGTTTTCTTTGTTTGACCAGAAATTGCCTTAGACAATTATTTATAAAATATATTCTGGGAACTTCCGGAACAATTTGGAAATTCAAGAATAATGTATTTTTCCAACTTGAGCTTTGCATTTGGTTTGGCCATTTTGGGCAATGCATTTAGTTTGGAAATGCGAGGAAGGGTTTTGCTTCCCTAGTTTTTAATTTCCAAGTGTTGCTTTATTTAGAATTAGCAATTTAAATAAGTATGCCATGATGCAATGCAATCCAAAAAGTGAAAATTTGGCCCATATTTTAGGGTACTAATCTGGGGCTGTTACAATTCTACCCCCTTACAGGAATCTCGTCCCGAGATTCTAGAGTAGAAGTAGGGATGAGGGGAACATGACAACACACATCTTCCACGGTCTTCTCGATCTCACGATGATCTCCCTTGTTGTAGAACTTGAGTTAACAAGCATGACATGTCGAAGCGGCGGAAGAACAGAGGATAGCTTAAAGTGACAGACAAGAATGATCTTTGCCCAAAACCATAAGCCACCAAGGATCTTGTCGGCACAGTGGAAACCAGGGTACCACGGGCCGGCCTGCCAGGGCCCACAAGGATCTTCGGACGATTTTCGCTAAGGGCCAGGCTCTCCAAGCCTGGCGAGCCTCGCGAGGGTTTTTCCCTCGCGAGGGATCCTTTCTCCTCGCCGAGGGTTCTCTCCCTTGGTGAGAGACCACTCCTCGACAAGGCGTCTCCGACGCCACCCGTGATTCTGCTAAGGACCAAGCTGAAGGGCTCGGCGAGACTTTCTGCCTCGCGAGGCTCCTTCCTCGCGAAGCCTTCTCTGCTTCCGCGGCAGAGCGCACATGCGCTCTGCGCCATGTGCAGAGTGACGCGCGTGCCTATGCGTGATGACGACGACGCCGCAGTTGCCACTTCCATGTATAAAGCAGTCAACAAAGCGGCTTCAAGCAAAGCGGACAACGAGTATTGCCTCTTTGGCGATAAGGGAACCGTCTGCAGCTACGCTCCAAGGACGATGTCACCGTGGGTAACGTCCCACCTCATCAAGCGCCAGCCCACCGTCCGGTTGGCCGGTGGCTTTTCCAGCTTTGGTAGCGCCGTCCCTGCCATGGACCGCGTCCATGGACTCCACCTTTATCGTGCACCCTGCTCCTTCCCTCATCGCCATGTGGTAACCCTTCCCGCCCAAATGTTTGGGCAGAAGAGGTCCAAGACGCCTATAAAAGGAGGGGGAGCACGCCCTAGCAAAGGGTTCGATCTTCGGTTGGTGCAGCTCTAGTAGACCCTAACCCTAGATCTGAAGACTAGCAAATATCCATTGTTAGCCACCTCGAGCTCTTCAAGCTCCCCTTGTACTGTGAACCTCTCCAAGCAGTGCAATACACCGTAGCAGGACGTAGGGGTTTTACCTCCCAAATAGGGCCCTGAACCTGGGTAAGATCTTGTGTCCATCTCTGCAGTGTCCTCCGCAGCGAGTCCGACGAGCACCGTCGCCGGAGCATGTTGAGGATTGCTTGACTCCGTGTTCAGCCCCTTACACGATACCTTGGAGACACCCCCAGTTCCTGGGACCATTCTCCGACATTTGGCGTGCCAGGTAGGGGGCTGAGGCGCGTCTTCATCCTCGACACAGCTATGGCCGGCTCTCGTGCCGAACGTCTCGCTCGCCGGACGGCTAGCGCCGCCACCGCTCCTGCGGGCCGCCCGCGCGGCCGCCCGCGTAGGGACTCCGCTCCTGAGCGCCACGTCGACCCCGAGCCCCGCGTCGAGCGCCCGGAGGACGACGACCACGACCACGCTGAGGACGACCTCGGCGAAGAGGAGGCTTCCTCCTTGCACCCGTCGCGGGACCGTGCTGCCTCCTCGCTGGGCCGCCCTGCGCCCAGCCCGGCAACTGCGCTTCTCATGGCGCAGGAGCTGTTGCAGTACCGTCCTACGCCGGAGGCCCGGGAGGCCTGGCTCAACCGCCTCTCGGAGCTCATCGGCGCCGCTCGCGTCGCCGCACCTGCCCCGTCCCGTTCACTGGTTCCTTCGGGCCGCATGGTGGACGTGGCGCCAGGCGCCCCTCCCGCGCCTCCTCTCCATCCTGCACCTGCTCCAGCTCCACCGGTTGCACCGCAGCCTGCTCCAGCGGGGGCTCCTCCTCGCGACAACCGCGCTGCCTCGCACGCGTCGTCGCCGCACGACTGCCAAATTGTGCAGCGAGCCCCTGAGGACGCACGTGTGAGCATCGAGCGCCAGCAGGACCGCCACAACCGCGCCGTCCAGGACGTCGCCACCGCCGGGCGCCATCTCCGCGCCACCCTCGCCAGCGGTCCGGTCACCTACGGCACGACGGTTGCGTTCACTCGCACCCTCCGTCGCGTCGTCTGGCCCGTCAAGTTCAGGCCGGACTTGCCTCCGTGCTACGACGGCAAGAACAACCCCCTGGAGTTCCTACAGCTCTACACTCTGGCCATCCAGGCCGCCGGGGGTGACGACAAGGTCATGGCGAACTTGTTCCCCATGGCCCTCAAGGACTCCGCGTCCTCATGGCTCACCAACCTCCCCGCCGAGTCCATCAACACTTGGGAGGAGCTCTGCCGGTGGTTCGTCGGCAACTTCAAGGGCACGTACGAGCGTGGCCTCACGTACAACGACCTCCGCGCCGTGCGTCAGAAGCCTGGCGAGACCCTCCGCAAGTACATCCAGCGCTTCAGCCAGGTGCGCAACAAGATCCCCAACGCCACCGACACGCAGGTCATTTCGGCCTTCCAGGCTAGGAGTGACAGACGTGCGGATGCTCGAGAAGCTCGGCATCCACGACAACATCACCACCGTCGTCAAGCTCTTCGACTTGGCGGACAAGTGCGCCAAGGCTGAAGAGGGCCGCTTGTTCGTCAAGAACGAGCCAGGGGATCCCGCCGAGGGGTCCAAGAAGAAGAAGTCCACAGAGAAGCGCAAGACCACTGCGGTCCTCGCGGCTGAGCCCGACGCCAAGCAGCCTCGCCAAGCTGCCACTCCAGCCGCAGGACCCGAGAAGAAGGACGATCGCCCTTTCTGCGTCTACCACAACAGGCATTCTCATGCCACCGAGGACTGCTACGACCTCAAGAGGCTCATCGAGGCTCGCGAGGCGCGCGAGACCCGCGAGCGGGAGCAAGGCCGTGGTGGCCGCGGCAGCGGCCGCCGGGGGGCGACGCTGGAACAACAACTACAACAACAACTACCAGCAGAACCCCCAGGCCAATGCTGCCGAGCCCGCGAACAACAACCTGCCTGCCGAGGCTGATGAGGGCTACCAAGTGCCTCACGGTGTCGCATGCATCCTCGGCGGGGCTCAGGCCCCTCGCTCCAACCGCCACTTCAAGCAATTCGCTCGCGAGCTCGCAGCAGCCCTCCCCGGGGTCGAGGCCTCTAGGCCCCTCAAGTGGTCTGAGCATCCCATCACCTTTGACTCCACCGACCACCCCAAGTCCACCTCAACCATTGGCACCATCCCGTTGGTCTGCACTCCCACCATCAACTACATCGCCGTCTCTAACATGCTCATTGATGGGGGTGCCGGCCTCAGCGTCATCTCTGTCGAGACATTCGAGAAGCTGCAGGTGCCCTATGAGCGGCTCATGCCCACCAGGCCCTTCTCGGGGGTGACGGAGGGCCTCACAACGCCTCTGGGGCAAGTGAGGCTTGCGGTCACTTTCGGCACCCAGACCAACTACCGCACCGAGCTGATCGATTTTGATGTCGCGCACATCGGCTTGCCCTACAACGCCATCCTCGGTTACCCCGCCCTCGCCAAGTTCATGACGGTCACCCACCACGCCTACAACCTCGTCAAGCTCCCTGGCTCCAGTGGCACCATCGTCATCCGCGGCGTGGTCTCTGACGCCGTGTACGCTGCGCAAGTGGCTTACAAGGCCGCCGCGGTGGCGTCTCCCGCTGACGAGGACGAGGAACCCCTCCTGAGGCCCCCCGCGAAGAAGAACTAGCTGTTCTCTCAGGAGAAGGCCGCGACAAAGCAAGTGTCTCTGGAGGCAAGCGGCTCGGGGGCTAGCGTCACCATCGGCGCCAACCTGCCTCCCAAATAGAAAGCGCGCTCGTCGCCTTCCTCAGGGCAAACTCTGACATGTTCGCCTGGACACCGTCAGATATGTCCGGAGTACCGAGGGAGGTGATCGAGCACCACTTAGCCGTGTGTCCAAACGCACGCCCCGTGAAGCAAAAGGCGCGGCGCCAGGCGCCAGAGAAGCAAGATTTCATCGTCAAGGAGGTGGAAAAGCTGAAGAAGGCCAGCATCATCAAGGAAGTGGTCCATCCCACTTGGCTCGCCAACGGTGTGGTCGTCCCCAAGCACACCGGAGGCAGCCGTCTCTGCATCGACTTCACCGACCTCAACAAGGCCTGCCCCAAGGACCCCTACCCCCTCCCGAGGATCGACCAGATCGTGGACTCCACCGCCGGCTGCGCGCTCCTCTGTTTTCTGGATGCCTTCTCTGGTTATCACTAGATCAAGATGGCAAAGGAGGACGAGGAGAAGACAGCATTTCTCACCCCCTGTGGTGTGTTTTGCTACGTATGCATGCCCTTCGGCCTGAAGAACGCCGGCGCCACGTTCCAGCGCCTCATGAGGATCGCCTTGGGGGCTGAAATGGGGAGGAATGCAGAGGCCTACGTCGGTGACATCGTCGTCAAGACCCGCGAGAAGGACACGCTCATCCAGGACCTCGAGGAGACCTTTGCCAACCTGCGCAAGGTCAACATCAAGCTGAACCCCGCCAAGTGCGTCTTTGGGGTCCCTTCAGGCAAGCTCCTCGGATTCCTGGTATCTCACCGCGGCATCGAGGCCAACCCCGACAAGATCAAGGCCATAGAACATATGCAGCCTCCTCGTCGCCTCAAGGACATGCAACGCTTAGCGGGATGTATGGCCAGCCTTGGCCGTTTCATCTCCAAGTTCGGCGAGAGGGCGCTGCCATTTTTCAAAATCATGAAGAGGTCCGGTCCTTTCAAGTGGACCCCTGAAGCAGCAAAGGCCTTTGAGGACCTGAAGAGATACCTGGCGAGCCCACCCATCATGGTTGCCCCACGCCCTCGCGAGCCTCTGAAGCTGTATCTTGCAGCCACTCCTCAGACGGCAAGCGCGGTCTTGGTGGCTGAAAGGGAAGAGCCAGTCCTCGACAAGCAGAACTCCGCCTCGCCAAGCCCAGAACCCCCCGACAAGGAAGCAGCCTCGTCAAGCCTCCATCCCCAAGAAGACCTCACCAAGGACTCCACCGAGCCTGGAGAGGAGCCAGCCGCTGCCACACCAACGACTACCCTCATCGAGCATCCCGTGTACTTCGTCAGTACAGTGCTACGGGATGCCCGCGAGCGCTACCCCATGCAGCAAAAGCTCCTCTTCTCGCTCCTCATCGCCTCCAGGAAGTTGCGTCACTACTTCCAGGGCCACCCCATCAAGGTGGTCACCTCCTACCCCCTGGAGCAGGTCCTGCGCAACCCGAACGCGATAGATCGCGTCGCAGGCTGGGGCATCGAGCTGCAACCTTTCGAGCTGGAATTTGACACCACAAGAGTCATCAAGGGCAGGGCGCTGGCTGATTTCATGGCCGAATGGACGGACACACGCGAAGAAGAAGAACCTCCAGAGGAGGAAGCTACAGCCTCAGGCGGGACGAAACCAGGCCCCTGGACCATGCACTTCGACGGCGCCTTCGCGGCCAGGAGTGCGGGGGCTGGTGCCGTCCTCACCTCACCAAAAGGCGACAAGCTCTACTACGCCGTCCAGCTATGCTTCAAGGACAACGACAAGGTCTCCAACAACATTGCTGAATATGAAGGCCTCCTCGCCGGCCTTAGAGCCGCCATCGCCCTCGGCATCAAGCACATCCTCATCAAGGGCGACTCCCAGCTCCTCGTCAACTTCTCCAACAAAAGCTACACGCCTAAGGACACCTACATGGTGGCCTACCTTGAAGAGGTACGCAAGCTGGAGAAGCACTTCAGAGGCATGGAGCTCAAGCACATCCCGGGAGCAGAAAACCAAGAAGCAGATCACCTCGCCAGGCGAGCAGCAAGAAGAGAAGCCCAGAAGCCTGGGGTATTCGAGGAGAGGCTCACCAAGGCCTCAGTCAAGCAGCCAGCGGCCAATATCAGCATCGACGAGGAGCTCCCACCGGCCCCGTCAAGCGGAGCACCAAACTGTGGGTTGCCTTCGGGCGATCGCTTGCTGCTGACTCTGGTACGCCAAGACACGGGCTGGATCGACGAGATCAAGAATTACCTGCAAAACCAAGCCCTCCCTGAAGACGACGCTGAAGCCGAAAGAATTGTTCGCCAGGCCAAGTCCTACTGCCTCCACGACGGAGACCTGTACCGTAAGCGCCCCAATGGGGTTGCGTTGCGGTGCGTCCCTGCCGAGGAAGGTCGCCAGCTCATCAACGACATCCACAGCGGCGAGTGCGGCCACCATTCTTCCTCGCGCACCCTTGCAGGCAAGGTCTTCCGGAGTGGCTTCTACTGGCCCTCGCTGCTTCAAGATGCAGCTGCCATCGTCCAATCCTGCGACGCCTGCCAATTCCACGCCAAGCAAATTCACCAGCCCGCGCAAGGACTCCAGACCATCCCGCTCTCCTGGCCGTTTGCGGTCTGGGGGCTGGATCTGCTGGGGCCCTTCCCGCGAGCGCTCGGGGGCTACCGCTACCTCTATGTCGCCATCGACAAATTCACCAAGTGGCCTGAGGTGGAACCCGTTCGCACCATCCCGGCGAAATCGGCGGTAAAATTCATCAGAAGCCTGGTCTGCCGCTTCGGCGTGCCCAACCGCATCATCACCGACAACGGCTCGCAGTTCATCAGCGGCGCCTTCAAGTCCTACTGCGGCAGCCTCAGCACCCAAATCTGCTACGCCTCGGTGGCGCACCCATGAAGCAACGGACAGGCTGAAAGAGCCAACGCCGAGGTGCTCAAGGGCCTCAAGACGAGAAGCTTCAATCGCCTCAAGGCCAGCGGCAAGCACTGGATCGACGAGCTCCCCTCGGTGCTCTGGTCCATCGGCACCACGCCAACAAAGCCTACTGGTGAGACGCCGTTCTCCCTCGTCTATGGCGCTGAAGCCGTCCTCCCCAGCGAGATCACCCATGGCTCTCCACGAGTCTTGGCCTTCAAGGAGGCTGAGCTGGACGAACTCCGCAACGACAACCTGCTGCTGCTTGAAGGGCTCCGCCGAAATGCGGCCCTGAGAGCGGCGAGGTACCAGCAAGACCTCCGTCGCTACCACAGTCGCCACATCCGGTCACGCACTCTCGAAGCAGGAGACCTTGTCCCGAGGAGAATCCTCTCCAGGGCAGGCCTCCACAAGCTCTCGCCAATTTGGGAAGGCCCCTACAGAGTCGTGCACATCGCCAGGCCTGGCTCCGCGCGGCTCGAGATGGAGGACGGCATACCTGTCGCCAACCCCTGGAACATCCAGCACCTGCGCAAGTTCTACCCCTGATCGCCACCGGCGAGCAACTTTTTGCATCAAGGGAGAACCACGCGCCATCATCCTCCACGAGGAAAAACTTCGGGCTCCCCTCTCTACTATACGTTGCCACGGGCCGTTCGAGAAGACTCCCAAGCCACCAAGCCTCGGCACGGTAACCTCTTCAGGCACCATGCCTTGGCGAAGTGGATCCCCATGCCGGTCATGGCAGAACGCAGGCTAAAAGCCACCCCCGCCTAGGGGCCCCTCTGAGCTCTCTCTACATGCATCTGCCTCAGGCCCGCCCCCTCGAGAGTCTCAGCCACAGCATGTTGACCCCATGCCCAGAGCATGGCGGATTTTTTGTGTTTCTGGCCACGCCAGTGTAATGAACCTATGTTTGAGGTCAGTTTGAACCTTTGCGCATCGCACCAGCATATTTTGTTGCTTCGGTAAGCTCTAGCGTTATTTGCTTTTCTCTCTCGCTCGTATGATCCCTCATGTGTATCTCACGAGCGGGGGCTGGCATGGTGCCATGCCACGGGAGCATCCCGGCAGCACCTAAAACCCAAGGGATCCGAGCTCTGAACTTGCGGGTCAGCTCTCATGCATGTCAACTCCCAAGGAGCTCTGAACTCATGGGTCAGCTCCCGCGCACGTCAACTCACCAAGGATCACCAAAAACCTTGGTGCCTGTTCTCCTCGCAAGACACACATGAAGGAACCTATGAGCACCATAAGTTATCTAGCTATGTACTGCTTGTGGGTATGCCTATCTCTCCAAGTGCAGGAAAGCAGGCTCTCCAAGCCTCAGGCAACATCAGGAGGAAAACACCTCGCCAGGGGACCAACACCCTCTCCAAGGCGAAAACGTCTCGTCAAGCTAAGTCTAAACACTTGATCGAATCTCCTCTCGCTGGTTTTTTGCCCCTCGAAGTCTCTTTTCTCTCTCCTATGCCTCATGGGCTGCTTGCACGTCAAAGGGGGGCCCCAAGCATCGCGCTTCGAGGAGCCCTTACTTCTTGAGGCCTCACGCACCCCCCGGCCTTGTGGAGCCCTGACTCTCACATACCGAAGCGGCGGTGGTGCAGCGCTAAGAGAGGGTCCTAAGACGTAGAGCGAAAAAGACATGAAGGGGAAAGACAAAAGCCACCCGAGGGACCTTCACAAGCACGTTCAAAAGCTTAAAGCAAGTCTTTACAAAGTTGTTACAACCAAAATGCTAAGATAATGTGCCCCATGCACGTCCAGCTACAGGAGGAGCTTAAGCTGTCGCGCCCCCTGAGGTGCCCGCTCCGCCCGCGGCAGCCTCCGCCTCCAGGGCATCTTCCTCGCCGTCGCCTTCGCCTTCATCAACCAAGACTTGGTCGTATTTCCTGGCGAGCACCTCAGCGGCTTCCCGCGCCTTGTCGCGGATATCGACCGGCGCCATCACGGCCCCGAGGTCGAACGAGGGCCAGAGCCTCAGGAGGTTGCTGAAGACGCGGCTGGTGGTGAGGACGAGGAGGTCGCGGCTCTCCGCCACGATGCGCTCGTCGAAGCGCTTCGCGACCTCTTCAAGCTTCCCGAGGAATTGCCCGAAGAAGTGCGTGTGTGCGGCCTCGTCGTCGATCCCTCCGGAGGGAAAATGGGGGACTTCGATCCTCATGTCGTCCCTGACAGCGTTCGCGTGGCGGACCAGGTCGTGAGGCATGAGCTGGCGCTGGCGCGTCATGGCCCGGCCGTGCTGCGCGGTGTCTCGCGCTTGCTCCGCGAGGTTCGCGGCCGGCCCCACCTGCTGCTGGAGGTCGCTCAGGTCCGCCTTCAAGGCGGCAATCTCCTTCTCCACGCGAGTCTGCGCCTCCTTGGCGCGCTGGAGGCGGGAGGTCATCTCCTTCTCCTGCTTCTGGAGCCCTTCGACCTGGTGCAGGAGCTCGTTGCGTTTTGTCGTGAAACGCTCCTCCTGCATCGTGGCCTTGGCGTCATAGTCGTCGGCGAGGCTTTGGCGGATGCGCTCGACCCTGGCGTCGGCCTCCTCCTGGACCCTTTTCTGCTTCAGCGCGAAGTCAGCGTTGGCCTTGTCGTGACGCTCCTTGTGGGTGGCCTCGCCCCTGGCCACCGAGTTCTCCCGCCCCTGAAGCTGCCCCTCGCGGGTGGCCTGGGCCCCCTCCAGCAGGTGGACCTACTCCTCGCGCTGGTCCAGCTCCTTCTCCCGGAGGGAGAGCTCTTCCTCGCGCCTTTTCAGCTCGGCCTCCCAAGGCGCCAGCTGCCCCTCGCGGGCGTCTAGCAGCTCGCGGAGCTCCTTCAGGCTGGCCCTTGCGGCCTCAGACTCGGCGGCGAATTTTTGCTCGGCGGCCGCTAGCTCCTGGTGCTTGGCGTCGGTCTCCGCCTCCAGCGTCTCCCGGGCGGCGTCCAACTGGTCCATGACCTCCGCTGCCTCCCGCTTGACGCTGTCGCGGGTCTCCTTGGCAAAGCGGATCGCCTCCTCGCGCGCCGCCTGGGCCGACGCGTCCTGCCGCCGGCACATCTCAACCCTCTCGTGGAGGAGGGCCCAGGCGTCAGCCAGCCTTGTCCGCTCCTCCACCCGGGCGCGCTCTTCCTCGGCGTATTGCACCTCCAGCTCGTCAAGCGCCTGCCGCGCTTGGCCGAAGACAACCCTGCGGCGGGCCGCGCGAGGGCGCGGTTCCTGCAGCGCCAAGGTCCCCGCGTCGTTGTGGGGCGCAGAGGCCTCGACGCTCACGGCCGCTTCGGGTGCGGCCCGGGGGCTGGTGCGGGCGCCTCCCTCACTGCC
The DNA here is from genome assembly GCA_012064385.1 of Puccinellia tenuiflora. Classification (NCBI taxonomy): domain Eukaryota; kingdom Viridiplantae; phylum Streptophyta; class Magnoliopsida; order Poales; family Poaceae; genus Puccinellia; species Puccinellia tenuiflora. Next base: position 567,987 of record QRDG01001119.1, on the reverse strand, counting down.
CAAGGCAAGAGCCCTCAGGGGGCTAGGCGCCCCCTCGCCCCCGGCTCCGCCGTTCGGGGGCTCCAGAGGCGCCTCCGCCTCCGGCTCTTCAGGGGCGCTCCCCGCCCCCTTCATGGTGGCCGCGTCCGCCGCGGCCTCGGGCGCGTCCGCCCTCCTTGTGGGAGCCTCCTCCGCCTCTGGAGGCGGCTCCATGACAATCTCCTTGTCCACCGCTTCCTCTTCCTCGCGGTGCTCGGCCGCAGGAGGAGTAGCAGCCCGAGTTGGCGGCGGCGTCGCCACCTCGACCCCCTCCTCCGCGCGGTGCTCAACCGCAGGGGGAGAAGCAGCCCTAGCTAGAGGCGACGTCACCTCTTCGACCACCACCACCTCCACGCGGTGCTCACCCGCGGGAGGAACGGCCTCTACCTGCGGCTCGTCAGCCGCCTGCTGCGGCTCGTCAGCCGCCTGCTGCGGCTCTTCGGCCGCCCGCTGCGGCTCATCAGCCACAGGCGTCTCCTCGGCGGCGCTGGCGGTCTCCCCAAGCTTGCGGAGACACAGCCTCTTCGGCGCCGCGGGTACGCTGAAGAAACACAAACAAGCAAAGACCCTTCAGGAGGGGATTCTCAGGAGCAAAATGCTGAAAGAGAAGAAAAAGGACCAAGACTTACTCGTCGGCCGCTCTCCACACCCTCTTCTTCCCCTTGGGTGGCTGGAGGGTACTCGCTCTGGCCTCTTCGGGAGGCGCTGCTGCCTCCTCTTGGGGGGCATCCCTCTCTGCCGAGGCGTTCCTGTCATGGAGGAGTTTGGAGCGGGGTTCGCAGCGTCCCCCCGTGCTGCCTCTCCTCTCCTCCGCAGTGCGCCGAACCACGCGGAAGGCGTCCCCGTCACTGCCGGAGGAGATCACCTCAACGTCCTCGCCAGCTGGTGCGCTCCTTGAGGCGCCCGTGTCGCCTCCTGAGGGGTTAGCGCCCCTCGAAGCCTCGTCCTCGCCCGAGGGATCGGCATCTCTTGGGGCCGCGTCTTCGCCGGAGTCTTCTCCTTCATCCGGCACCAGCGACTCGTCCATGTACTCTGGCTCCGCCGCCCACGGGTTGGTGCGGGGCCCGCGGTGCCCCGCGGGCGCGATGCCCCACTCGTCGAACACCGGCAGGCGCCTGCGGTGTTCTTCCACACTCTCCATAACAAAGTTGAAGAGCGTCTTGGCCTCCTCGGTGGCGGGCGACGGGATGTCCTTCGTGGCGAAGAGGGTCCCCATGATTGGGTACAGCACCTCCCGCGCGAGGTTGTCCACGCACAGGTGCATCCTGTCCTCTTTGCCGGTGTACCGCCACACCGGCTCCGAATGCTGCTGAAGAGGAGCAATTCGGCGCCTCGTGAAGTCCTTGGCCACCATCTGGCTGGTGAGCCCGCCAACGCGAAGCCTCCATATGCACTCGTACACTGCCTCAAGCTTGGGGCCCTCGAAGTCTGCGCTCGCCCAGCGCGCCCACTTCCTTGGCGGCGCCTCGAGCACCTCCAGGAGAGGGTTGGTCCCCTTGGTGTTGACAAAGAGCCACCTCTCGCGAAACTTCTCCACCTTCTTCGTCACCTTGGTGACGGCGTTCTCGCCACTCCAGGCGATGGGAATGTAGACCTCGCTCCTGGCGTCGGCGATGCGGAATGACACGCATCCGAGCCGCTCATCCTGCGCGGTGCTCCGGAGGGAGTAGAAGCTGCGAAAAAGCGCTACCGAGGGGCGAATGCCGACGTAGGCCTCGCAGAGGTAGGCGAAGATGGCGAGGATAAGAATGGAGTTAGGATGGAGATGGAGAAGCTAGATCTGATACGTCTCCAGGATCGCGAAGAGGAAGTCGGAGAAGGGAGGAACAAGGCCGGCGTAGAGAGTATGGAGGAAAATGGGGTAGTACCCCTCGGGAAGCCTGCTGCCGGTCGGCCTCATCTCGGTGACGCCATGCTCGTTGGTGTTCGAGGACGCCAGGTAGCGCACCTTCGCAATCACCGCCGCGTTGACGTGTGACGGCGGCAGCGCCGCCGCCGCAGACGTGCCAGTCTGCATCGCGGCCTTGCCCTTCTGGTCGTCGGTTGCCTTCTTGGGAGCCATGGCCGCCGGAAGGAAGCTTGAAGACGAAGACCTCGGAAGCGACGAGCTCTGGGAGGAAGAAGAGTTTGGAAGAAGAGGGCGGCGGAGTAATGGAGAAGTGACGGGCGCAGTCTGCGCGCCAGGCTTTATTGACCGGTTGCCCCGGACGTGGCGGGCCCCACCGGGTTGCCCGTTGAAGCCGAGGAGATCGTGGCCGCGGCGCAACCGCAGCGCTCCATGTGTCACGGCCCAGGCAGGCGTCTTTGGGCCCTCGACGCTTCGCCTGCGTCCATGGCCCTCGGCGTGCCCATCGTGGGCCCGGGGGCTACTGTCGGCACAGTGGAAACCAGGGTACCACGGGCCGGCCTGCCAGGGCCCACAAGGATCTTCGGACGATTTTCGCTAAGGGCCAGGCTCTCCAAGCCTGGCGAGCCTCGCGAGGGTTTTTCCCTCGCGAGGGATCCTTTCTCCTCACCGAGGTTTCTCTCCCTTGGTGAGGGACCACTCCTCGACAAGGCGTCTCCGACGCCACCCGTGATTCTGCTAAGGACCAAGCTGAAGGGCTCGGCGAGACTTTCTGCCTCGCGAGGCTCCTTCCTCACGAAGCCTTCTCTGCTTCCGCGGCCGAGCGCACATGTGCTCTGCGCCATGTGCAGAGTGACGCGCGTGCCTACGCGCGATGACGACGACGCCGCAGTTGCCACTTCCATGTATAAAGCAGTCAACAAAGCGGCTTCAAGCAAAGCGGACAACGAGTATTGCCTCTTTGGCGATAAGGGAACCGTCTGCAGCTACGCTCCAAGGACGATGTCACCATGGGTCACGTCCCACCTCATCAAGCGCCAGCCCACCGTCCGGTTGGCCGGTGGCTTTTCCAGCTTTGGTAGCGCCGTCCCTGCCATGGACCGCGTCCATGGACTCCACCTTTATTGTGCACCATGCTCCTTCCCTCGTCACCATGTGGTAACCCTTCCCGCCCAAATGTTTGGGCAGAAGAGGTCCAAGACGCCTATAAAAGGAGGGGGAGCACGCCCTAGCAAAGGGTTCGATCTTCGGTTGGTGCAGCTCTAGTAGACCCTAACCCTAGATCTGAAGACTAGCAAATATCCATTGTTAGCCACCTCGAGCTCTTCAAGCTCCCCTTGTACTGTGAACCTCTCCAAGCAGTGCAATACACCGTAGCAGGACGTAGGGGTTTTACCTCCCAAAGAGGGCCCTGAACCTGGGTAAGATCTTGTGTCCATCTCTGCAGTGTCCTCCGCAGCGAGTCCGACGAGCACCGTCGCCGGAGCACGTTGAGGATTGCTTGACTCCATGTTCAGCCCCTTACACGATACCTTGGAGACACCCCCAGTTCCTGGGACCATTCTCCGACAGAGCTAGGAAGGACTTGACCAAACAAAGGTCGAGCCGAGGATAGGACAAACGATCACTTGGTTCAAGATCTTTGTCCGAGGCTAATACATCACTTCAAACTATCCGCTATGTAGACCGTAGAGATTTGAAGAACCGAGAGGAGAAAGACACCTTTTGGACTCCACGCTTGTGACATACCAAACGTTCACATACGGTTGGAAGTTCGGCCCTAACACGACTGACGAATTGACCTAACGTCCGTGTGGTTGGGCAAAACCTTGGGTTCACCGGGGAGGAAGAAGACATAGCATTTCTCCACATTTAGATAGAGAGGTAAACCTAATATAGAGCTATTGCCACGAGATAGATGGAGTAGGAGGATTGACTGATAGATATTTAGCAACTCCGTAGTGAGGTTCTCCTTGAGGTTCTAGGTATCACACTCCGGCTTCGGGATAACCACCAATCGATCATCAAGCGAAGGTCGTACTTAACGATAGAGAAGGGCTATAAGGGGAAACTTCCTAGGGTAAGTTACACATGATCCCCAGGGATAGTGGTTGAGGTTAGAGATTTAAGAGATTTCTCCACTAGGCCTTCCGGAGAGGTGCGTGAACCACATCATCGGACTTGTCGGGGTTTTCGGCAGGACTAGGTCATACTCGTGATAAACACCAAGCATCATTTCTGCTTGAGGTTCCGAGTTGGTTAGGTGTACAGACAATTCAAGCTTGAAATGTCCGAGGAAGGAGTTCGCTAAAGTTAACCGATAGATAGGGTAACTAGATTCTCACGATATAGCTTCACTGCCAAGCTCCAGAATACGAGGTAGATTTGGAGTCCATTGGGTCACGATTACGAAGAGAAAAATTAACCAGCAAGTACTCCAAACAATGAAGCCCAACTGATTCATGATTGGGAAACACCGGTAAGCTGATGAGATTTGACAACTTCTTCTTATTTAGGAACGACTCGGTCAGGGCTTGGTGTGCACACATGGCTTAATCAGAGAACGCGAGGTAACAACCTACCAGCACCATGATGCACGTATGCATAACAAACTTGTGATTTAACCCGAGGAGGCAAAGCGAACTTCACTCGGATCCATAGCTACAAACGTCACTAGTTGCGAGAGAGAACTTGCTTTTCAAGAAAAAGATGTGGTCTTGAGAGTTTCGACATGAATCTAACTCGTTGACCGAAGGTGCACGTGAACGAATGGACTTGGCAACACAGACAACTCAGCCCGATGATATGATTACCAATCAGGCTAAGAGTGCCACCAAAGTCTTTGGATTTCAAAACAATATCAATTGCTACGAATATCCGATCACCACAACGATATTCATCTTCAAGACTCTCGAGCCCGGGTAGCTCGGAGGTAATGGATAAGGAAGGGTAAGAGCATCACTTCATCAAGCATGTCATGAGACTAAGCACGACCACTTGATATAAAGAGTGTGACACTCCAAGGTGGAACGGAACAAAAACTAGACAAGCTTTCACTCCGCGAATCACAAAACTTTGACCTGGTCTGAGACAAGGACAAGGTACCGGAGTTTGTTTCTCCTGACATCCCAAAGTGGAATGCCTTGATGAACCACAAGAATAACATGCATTAGAACACCCCAATGCACGATAAAACTTGACTGTCCACTGACAGATAGAGGACGGACAACAATTTTAGTTTAAAGAACGACTAACAACAATTTCAAGGTATTGAAGAAGCCCTTGTTAGCACTCTTCCGACCGCTACTGCCGAAAGGGTTTCCTGAACGGTGTTACCGGAGGAATCACAAATATTTGATGGAAAAACTCGCTAAGAGCAATCCCGTCGTGATTCAGATGATTCCCTAACAGAAAGTCTAGCTAAAGCTAGTGGCAGAGAAGAGAATTGTTGAGAAAAACAATTACGGCTGCAACCTCGAGTTTAATGACTAACTTCAAATTTTGCCAACCTGATGTAGAGTTTGACAATTAGCATCAGGATTCAACGGAAAAGATCTTGGGTTAAAGATCAGCTTCATGTACTGGGACCCACAATAGCATAATGCTCACAAGGGTGACAACCCTCATGAATCATTACACCGGAGCCCTAGCACAATCCGGGACCTTCGGTTCAAGATCTTGGGCTAAAGCAAAGGAATATCTGGACGAACCACCATACTTCCTTTCTTCATGTTTTAGATTTGGCAGACGAGTAGAGATAACTAGTAACTAAAGGTAGAAACCCAACCCCGAGATCCTAAAGATTTAGAATTTTGCAGACGATCAGAAACACCGTTAAATCAAATAGAGGTAAGATGGCACCGAGATCAGAGTGAATTGGGTAAGGAGTAAAAAGAATCCTAAGAGGGTTTTCACAACTCATTTTAAGGTAAAAAATAATTTTCAACTAGACTCGACATCGACCAATAGAAAGGGTTTCCTACAGGTAGTTCTGCTCTGATACCAACTTGTAGCGCCCCGACCCCAGAACTATACAGTGAAGCATTGTGCAACCGGTCATGCTACACAATCGAGGGTTACTGGGTTTACCAATCCCAGGCCAAAACCCATTGGCAGGTGTGCTCGGAATGGATCATCGGCACACAACACCTCGATCATGCCATAAGCTCAGACATCGCTGTCACGTATAGTAAAGAGACCGAGACTTGTGGAACAACTGGCACATTGCAGACTCTACAACACAAAAGCATATAGCAACTCATATAAGAGAAGATACAAATATTACACACAAAAGGATCACAGATCCAACAATACATCAAGCGGAAGCGGGTAGTGTTGTCTAACAACAAGATGCAAATATATGGCCTAAGAATCCTACAGATAAAAGATCCCAGCCAGCTTGTTCCACGGTCCCAAGCTGCCACCTAGGAACCCCGGACTACTAGTCGACATCCACGAAGAACCCACCTAGCTGCTCGGTGTCGTCCTCCTCTGAAAAAAATTCATAAAGGCAGCAAAGAGAGACTGAGTACGATGTACTCGCAAGTTTAGTAGGGCGATATAGGACCAATGCTGACGAAGGCTCTAAATCTGTATATGTAGTTTTCATTAATAAAAGCATAAATGACACAAGGCATCGTCTACTCAGAATATTTTTCATAAGAGGGGTAAGAGGTAAACTTTTCATTCGGTTCTCATCGAACCACTTGTAGCCAAGCACTCATCTCCACCAAAGGCACTCCCTCGAATCACCCTCGAGGAAATGAACCTTTATCGCACGTTGATTATGCAACCTTTAGCTGCCATATCAATTAGGTTAAGGTTCTCTATGGTCTTATCGTCTATTCCCAAGTCGTCCATAACCGCGGACACGACTTTTCGAAAAGATTAAACCCTGCAGGGGTGTACTAATTTACCCATCGGTACCGTCCGGCTCACCTGATTGGCCCTCTTCCGGGGAAGGCCGGCGAGTGGGCACGGTTAGACCTTTACATTGCATGAGGCTTACTCAAGGACCATCAGTGTGTGGAAGGACAGGTTCAGCGCCTCCAACTCCCTGCCCCGCGGCCCCATCCTAAACACCACGGTCATCCTCGTTCCTTTTTCCACCCACACACTCACACGCAAATGGAAATAGCAAACTAGAGGACCCTTGACAAGCCCCTCACAACTTATTCGGTCAAAGGGGATTCCATATGTCCCCACCTTTGGAAGCACGCTCAGTCTTGGTTCAAGAGGTAAAGAACTCGCACCTAGGGGCAAGAATGAGGCAAAACACCGTCCCCGATGGCAACTCATCCAAGCCTTCTTAGCATTTTAATTAAGCACCACCACTATCCACCATGTCCGAAACATTCCATCATCATCAGCAATTATGGAATTAAACAACAGACATTACTAGCATTTGACTAAGCATGGCTAAGCATAGCTAAGCATATAAATACAACAATTATATTCTCGTCTCTGGCCAACACATCAAACCTAGGGTTCATAGGTAGGGATACATGTATTGGTTCGGGGAATAAACATGGATCCATAGGATCTTCTACATCTTGATCAAAAGAGACATTTGAATCGCATGCAATATTATGGTGGACAAAATAAGTTTATAAAATTATAGGATGCTAGATACCAAGAAGGTTAGGTTATCTCTTGCCTTGCTGCCGGGGCGTGTAGTACGGCTCATCGGGGTAGGTAGAGAAACCCTCGACTCCGGAATCTATCGATACCCAAAAATAACACAAAGAACAAATAAATCACACGAACACAAGGTGCAATGCGCAATCACATGATGCCATGTCAAATTGATGCAAAGACACCATCATATAAATTTAATAGCAAAATTAAATGGAGAGCCAAATAATTAGAGCAATCATTTGGAAGCAACCCCCATATTTATCTTAGTGACCACATTACTTATAATTTATTACATATTTATAGAAGTGTCTCAAATATGCATGATCATGACATGAATGGGTAGGGTTTGTTCTTCGGATCATTTTGGTACCTCATTTGTAATTTTCGGAGCACCGATGAATAAATAGCGAATTAAATAATTAATTGAATTTAATTCTTTTAATCAAGTTATGAATAACATTAAATAAATATTTGTGATCATGATGTGATATTAGCTTGGTTTGGTTTCATTTGAAGTGTTGATCACATCGATACCTTATTCATAATTTTTGGATCACTATTTAATAAGTTATGATTTTTCCCAATTTGGTATTATTATGCCATTTTTAGGAATTCATAAATAACAGCAAGATTATAATTTCAAAAGACAAATAAAATTCTTCTATCTTGTAGAGTTTAATTTTCTGAACATTTTGAAATTTGGTTTGTCAAATTTGAACCAATATTCAATTTGTTATTAAATATTTAAAATTGTTTCAAAACTAAAAAGGGAAACAAATTCCCTGGCAGGCCGGCCTCAAGCCGGCCAGGCCGGGCTGCAGGCCGGGCACCAGCCCGAGAGGTCCGGCCTTTGGCCGGCCCAGGCTGGGCTCCCAGGCCGGGGCAGTGGCCGAAGCCTCCGGCCCGTGGCCGGCCCAGGTCGAGCGCGAGGCCGGGTCCAGGCCGGCACGCAGGGCACGTGCGCGTGCTGGTCAACGCCACGACCGGCATGGCCGGCGCGGTGACCACGGCGCGGTGCCGCACGGATGCGGCGAGTGAGCGCGCAAGGGGGCGAGCATAAGGGTGCAGGTGAAGCGGCGCGGCGCGGGCTACCTGAAAGTGGCGGCGCCACCCATCTAGGGTCACCGGAGCGACATAGCCGACGGTGACCAGCGGCGGAGAGACGGCGAGCTACGGCGCCCAATCGACCTAGGGGGAGAGGAGGGCTATGGGGATGTACGGGAGGACAGTGGCCTCACCCTGAGTATTATGGCACGGACGGCGAGGTCGGGGGTGGCCGGAATCGGAGGCGAGCGTGCACAGCGGCGGCGGTCGTCGGCGGAGAAGAACGGGACGGCGTCGGTAACTCGTGAGGACCCGCATCGATTCCTTCGACGTAGATGGAGAGGAGGTCACGGCGGAGGTGATTCCCCTCTTAGAACGGCAGTGAGGATTGGTGGTCGGCGGCGGCGACGGAAAGCAGAAGCTAGGGTTAGGGTTACTAGCCAGGAGGGGAAACTAGGAGAAGGAGGGGAGGCGCGCGGAGCAAGTGGGCGTCGGGGAGGACCACTTGACCTCCAGGGAGGCAGGTGGCGCGGCGCCGGCAGCTCGGCATGGCGCCAGTGCGCCATGGCGGCACAGTGAGAAGAGGGGAAGGAGAGAGAGGCTGATAGTGGGGACCCACTGTCAGAGATTTGAACAATTCTTCATTTTCTTATTCTGATTTTTGAAAACAGCAGGTTAAAACAATTTAATTGAGCTGCTCAAACAATTTCAGAAAATCTGTAAAAATTTAGGTGGGCACCCTATGTCCTGAGGAACCTCCACAAAAATTGGGGAGGCAAAATAAAATGTATTGGCCAACATTTGTTCACAGCTTGTAATTAAAAGTAAATTTGACAATTTCCAATTTGTATTTAATTGAAGCACTTAAACATTTCCAAAATTACTGAAAATATTCATGGAGGCTCTAACAATAACATTGAAGCTCCCCATGATTTTAGTTTGAATTTTTGGAAAACTTAACTTCGTTCCAAAAATAGAATTGAATTAAACCAAATTGAATTCTCTATTTTATTTTCTTTGTTTGACCAGAAATTGCCTTAGACAATTATTTATAAAATATATTCTTGGAACTTCCGGAACAATTTGGAAATTCAAGAATAATGTATTTTGCCAACTTGATCTTTGCATTTGGTTTGGCCATTTTGGGCAATGCATTTAGTTTGGAAATGTGAGGAAGGGTTTTGCTTCCCTAGTTTTTAATTTCCAAGTGTTGCTTTATTTAGAATTAGCGATTTAAATAAGTATGCCATGATGCAATGCAAACCAAAAAGTGAAAATTTGGCCCATATTTTAGGGTACTAATCTAGGGCTGTTACATTTTATCTCCTCACGAGAGCCCTGAACTTGGGTAAAACCGTGTGTGTGTGCGTGTGTTTCTGTGTGCGTCTTCATACGCGCTAGCCCTCCCCGGTGCCTCTAGCGTCCATCGGCCCCATCTTAAGCCTACCTATGGCATCTGTCCGTGCACCACCACGACATGGTTTGTCATACCCAAGGGATTCATCTTTCATTCTTCGTGGGTTCACGGATTCGGATTGGGCCGGTGATCAAGATGATAAGAAATCAACTTCCGGGGCTTGCCAATTTCTTGGTAGGTCCTTGGTGAGTTGGTCTTCTAAGAAGCAAAAATGTATTTCTCTCTCCACCGCCGAAGCCGAGTATGTGGCCGCCGCTAGTGCATGCACTCAACTGTTATGGATGAGGCAAACTTTAAAGTAATACGGTGTCAATTGTGACAAAGTGCCTCTTTTGTGTGACAATGAGAGTGCTATCAAGATCGCCTGCAACCCGGTGCAACACTCAAGAACCAAGCACATTGAGATTCGTCATCATTTCATTCGGGATCATGTTGCCCGTGGAGACATTGAGCTAGCATATGTGCCAACCAAAGACCAACTTGCCGATATTTTCGCGAAGCCTCTTGATGAAGCAAGGTTTACTTATTTGAGGAATGAGCTAAATATCGTGGATTCGAGGAGCTTGGCTTGACCATCTTGCATACACACCTATAGTTTCAATTTCTATCTTGGTTTAGGTGTAGGCATGAATTTAGGGTGAGTGTTGTCCTAACTATTGGGCTCTCCCTCCCCCCATGATGACTATATTAATGAATTCATTTGTCTACTCTATATTCAAATTCATGAATTGTGAGCTTAAATGATGAGTTTTAAGTGAGAACCCAAGATACATCTTCGTGGTGTCTCACTCTTTTATACTCATATATGGTGGCTTCGGCCACCGACCTCCTCGTGTGAGGAGTTGGTTCTTATTTGGTGTTTATTTGTTTTTCTAGACCTATATGTGTCAATATGTGCGTGCCATGGATAATCACTCGTAATTGGCCTTTATCATTGACTCTTGCAATCACGAGTGCCCTACCATATTATGACAGTTTGTTATCTTTTCCTAAGCCCCACCTTATCCCTGAACCATTGCTTTCCATCGCTCATGTCCAGCTTGTGTGTGGCAGTTTTTTTTTCAGGAGTTTCTCTGGCGGCAGGCCGGAATTTCCGCCCTTGAGGGGCCGGAACTTCCGCCCCTTGGGGCCGGAATTTCCGGTCTAAGTGACCGGGTACCTTTTAGGCAGGTGAAAGAGCATTTCCTAAACCCTATTGATTTTGTGTGTTAGTTAACAACACTAGTGATCATCTGATATGATCCTAAGTGGTGCAGGTTAATTGTCATATTTCTACCCTAAGTATCAACCACCAAAAAGGGAAGTTTTGGCAGGGTTTATTTGCTGCAGGACAATTCTAGGCCGGAGTCTCCGGTCTACCTGGGCCGCAGTCTCCGGCCCCTGGATTTCCCTGCTTTGTGCCAAGTTGTGGTGCGGCTCTGTTAACACTCCGGAGCATCACCATAGGATGCCCGGAGTCTCCGGGAGGCCGGAGTTTCCGGCCCTTGGTGACCAGAGTCTTCGGCCTGTTGAGCGTCATTGACAAAGTCTCCGCTGGGGTGCGGAGTCTCCACCTGCACCGGAGTCTCTGGTCCCCCTGACCCGAGTCTCCGGCCCTTCCCCGAGTGAACCAAGTGTGGTGCGGTTCTGGTGCCTGTCCGGAGGGACCTCGGAGTCTCCGGCCCTAGTGGACTCCAATGGCTAGAAGTTTCAGAGGGGTATAAATACCCCTCCACCTACCTCAAGACAGCCAGCTCGTCCAGCATTTAAGAACCCTAATATCTGAGAGCTCAAAATCGATAGATCTCCTAATTCCTCCATCCAAACTCGTTGATCTTTGGAGGATTGAAGGAGAAGACCCGGATCTACATATTCACCAAGCCGTTCTTCATTTCCCCCTCATTCACTTGAGGATTTCGTTTCTAGGGTTAGCATTGTGTTACCCTATAATTCTTGTGCTTACTACTTGTTGTAATTGTGATAGATGTGTTGATTTGGGAGCCCCCAATTAAGTTGTGGGTGTGTGCCCCAAAAACATTGTAAAGGCTCCGGATTCCGCCTTGAAGGTTTCCGATAGTGTAAGGTGAACCAAACCCTCGGGTGCGGTTCATCGGAGAATAGGGTGAGGCCTTTGTGGCATCTTGAGTAGGCCTCTTGTGGTGAGCTCACACCCCTCCAACGAGACATACTCCATTAACAAGGAGTAACTCGGGAATACATCCTTGTCTCCGCGTGGTTCTACTTTCGGTTATCTCTTTCCCTTAGTGGTCTTTACTTGTTTCGTTAATTGCATAGTTGTTTTAGTTTGCTTCTCATATAGGTAAATTCACCGTAGTTGCATATCTAGAGAATTTACCTTTGTGTTAAGCCTATAATCGAAAAAGAATTAAAAATTGGTGTAGCACCTATTCACCCCCCCTCTAGGTGCCCATACGATCCTTTCAATTGGTATCAGAGCCTTGGCTCGTAAGTTAGGCTTCACCGCCTAAGAGAGTATGGGTGACGGTGATGATGTTACGGGTGGTAGCACCCCTCCGGTGTCCATGGATGATCTCAAGAATTTGGAAACAAGCTTGAAATCATCTATGGACACTCAAATGGAGGAGTTGCGTGCTATGATGAGGCAACTCTTGAATGGCAATAAGCCACCTGCCGCACCATCCCTAGAGGCTAATGCTTCCGCCGCGCATAGTGGGGAGGGCGAACAACTCACTAATGAATCCCCTTCTAAAATTGATAATGGGAAGGAGGAGTACCATGGTGTTCCATTTAAGTACTCCGTCGACCCACCTATCCCGCATCCTCATATAAACAATAGGGGTGATCCACCTAAGTTTAATCCATCTTGTTTTTCTAACTGCAATTTCTTATGAGATCTCATATCAAGAGCGCTTCGAGCGAGCTATGGAGAATCATCGAAGTTGGCTTCAAGGCCGTCGACCCAAGCAACATGACAAGAAGAGAAGTTGTGGATGGTCAACTCAATGACTTGGCTCTCAACATAATTCATACCGCTGTGGGAGAAAAGCACATGTCTCACATCGAGCTTGCCACCACCGCCAAAGAAGCTTGGGATATTCTCACTCAAGAGTTTGTCGGTAATGAGAGCATGCAAAGGAATAGATTTGAAGCCTTGAGCAACCAAGCCGAGGGCTTTTTCATGAGAGATGGTGAAGATCATGAAGAAATGTATCGAAGACTCAAGACCCTTGCCACTCAATTTCGAGCCCTTGGTGCAACCTATGTTGATGATGCTTGCATCAAGAGGAAGTATGTGAGTGCTCTTTGGCCATTCGAATCCTCCGACTTGAAGAGTCTCCAAGGAAGACACAACTATCACCTCATGTCATCTAATGAAGTCACGCAAGAGATGGCGGCATACAAGGTGGCCGCCAAGAACGCCGAAGATGCTCGAGCCCGAGCCATTGGAATGCATAGAGGTTCTACACTTGCTTTGAAGGCCAAGGTTGTGGAGCAAGACGATGATGATGAGGATCAAGAATATGTGTCACATTGGGATCCCAAAGAGCTTCAAGATACTCTCAAGGACTATGCGGCTCTCACATCTAAAGTCTTTTGGAAGAGTCCGTCCAAAGCACGGGATTTTGTCAACAAGGCAAGTGGAAGGAAGGAGGGTGGCAAAAGAGTTCGTTCTTGCTACAATTGCCAAGAAAAATATCACTTTGTAGCCGAGTGTCCATTTGAGAATTGAGAACTTCATGGAGGAAAGCTTGTTAGGAAGGACAAGTCAAAGGACACCCATAAGAAACCTTTCTTCAAGAAGAATGTCATCAACAAGAAGCCTCCGAGAATTGTATTTCTTGCTCAAGAAGAGTACTCATCCGGGGAAGAAGAAGAAGAAGAAGAGCCCACAAATGAAGTTGCCGCCATTGCTATTGCTTCTTCATCATCTCCTTCCTTATTTGAATCCCCCAATGAGAATGTCTCCAACTCCTCCGCAAGATGCTTCATGGCAAAGACCACCGAGGTATCATCTCCCTCATCTCCTAAGGCAATGAGTAATATGGATGATGATACTAGTCTTAAAATTAAAGAGGAAATAGTTGCTTTCGATCATTTTATCACTAACATGCAAGGTGAAACAAAGAAGCATGTTGAGGCTCTTATGAGTCAATATGGTGAAGCTCAAGAAATGCTTGAGATCAAGGGTAAGATTGAAAGAGAGTATGCTATGGAAATCGCATCCTTGAAAGACAATCTTGAAGAAGAGCATGAGCTTAGAGTTTCACTAGAGCAACAACTAGAATCTATATAAGAATCAAATGATGTAATTGTTGCTAAACTCATTAAAGAACGTGATCATGCAATTGCTAAATACAAAGCATGTAAGAAAGAAAGGGTTGAGCTTGGTGTTGGTCATTCTAGACTAACCGAGGAGCTAGAGAAGCTCTCCAAGGCCCACAAAGCATTGGAGAGTGAACACTCTACCCTCACTAAGTTGTATGAACAACTTCAAGCTCAACCGCCTAAAAATGATATGCCTAGTTCCTCCACTCCCATTACTTGTGATCATGCAAATATCATTGAGGAAAATGCTAGGTTTAAGATCAATCTTGCTAAGGCCATCTCCCTAGGTAAGAAACCGTTTGTTACTTCACAAAAAGGGAGAGTTGGTCTTGGGTTCGTTGAGGAGGAAAAGGAGAAAGAGGGTTTCATGAAGGATGCTAGAGCTCCCCAAGCAAAGAAGACCCCTCAAGCTAAGAAGGCCAAAATTTCTAGTGCTCCTCAAGCAAAGAAGATCTCCCAAGCTAAGAAGGTCAACATTGCTAGTGGGAGTGCCACAAGGGGCAAAACCACTAGTGATGACTTTGCGGGAAAGACTAACCCACACTACATTATATTTGTTGATTATTATGGGGATGTCTATGCTAAGTTTGTTGGTAATAGAAATATGCCTATTGTTCGTTCTATTTGGGTTCCTAAGACCCTTGTTGCTAACAAAAGAGGACCCATTGAGAAATGGGGACCTAAATCAAAGCAATGATTTCTTGTAGGACTATGCTTCCGGTGGGTCAAAATGGGTGCTTGATAGTGGTTGCACAAACCATATGACCGGAAGCAAGGAATTAATGACGGAGTTGAGACCAAATCTAAATGAAGCAACCGTCACTTATGGAGATCGATGAAAATCCGAGGTATTGGGCTTTGGCAAGGTGATAATTGCTAGGGATATCACCCTAGTGAATGTCATGCTTGTCAAAGACCTTGGCTTTAATTTACTTTCCGTTCGTGCACTTAATAAGATGGGTTTTGCCGTCTTCTTTGATATTGATGTTGTGGTACTCTTGTGGAGCAAGACTCTAAAGGTCGCTTTCGTTGGGTACGTCGAGGATGATTTGTTTCTGGTTGACTTCTCGGGGAAAACCACTTCAAATTCGATGTGCCTATTCGGAAAGGCCGACAAGGGTTGGTTGTGGCATCACCGCCTAGCCCATGTCAACATGAGAACTTTGCAAAGTCTCCACAAGGGTCGCCACATTCTTGGACTAAAAGAAGATATCTCTTTTGCCAAAGATCGTGTTTGTAGGGCTTGTGTTAAAGGCAAGATGCATGATTCTCCTCACCCTTCCAAGACTATTATTTCATCCAAGAGGATCTTAGAGCTCCTCCATGTGGATCTTTTTGGTGCCGTTCCCGAAGCAAGTCTAGGTGGGAAGAAGTATTGCTTGGTTATTGTTGATGACTATTCAAGATTCAGTTGGGTTTATTTCTTCAAGTCGAAGAGTGAGACCCAACAAACCTTCATCGACTTCTCCATTGAAATGCAACGTCAACACAATGTCCCCGTATTGGCAATTAGAAGTGATAATGGCTCCGAGTTCAAGAACTACACCATCAATGAGTTTCTTAGTGAAGAGGGCATTCGTCATCAATATTCCGCAACCTATACCCCTCAACAAAATGGTGTAGCCGAGAGCAAGAATCGGACTCTTATGGATATAGCAAGGTCCATGTTAGTTTAAGACTCCGTTGAGTTTTTCGGCGGAGGCTATATCCACGGCATGTCACTCAGCCAACCGGCTCTACTTCCGCAAAGGGTTGAACAAGACCCCCTATGAAATCCTCACCGGCAACAAACCTAACATCTCCTACTTCCGTGTCTATTTGATCAAAGGTTGTCGCTTAACTAAATTCGAATCTAAATCTCTAGAGGGTATTTTTGTTGGTTACGGTGCCGAATCCCTGATGCATTCAAAATGCATCCACTTTTCCAAGCACTTTGCCTCATAATTTGCTCCGGGATCATTCCATATTTGAATAAAACTGCTAATTCTGGCGCTGTTTTTAGCAAAGCCTCTCCCCTGGCTATTTTTGCAGGAAATAAAATCAGGGAAAAATACCACGTCACTTTTCATGGAAAAGAAGCATTTTGGACAAAAGATGGACACGAGGGGGTGCCGGAGGGCCAAAAGGGGTGGCCCCACGCGGCCCCTGTACCTGGCCGCGTGCCCCCCCCCCCAAATGGGCCTCGGGCACCGTCTCGCCTCCGGTCTTCGATGTACGCCTATATCTATGAGAAAAACGCTTGCCCTAGGAGGGGAAGAGCTTTCGCAAAACACACCGCCGCCACCACCACGTTCTTCATTTCGGGGACAGATTGATCTAGGATTTCTCCTCCGGTGGAGGGATCCGGAGGCCGTCTTCACCGCCATCTTCACCGCCTTCATCTCCATCGACCATGAGCTCTTTCTCCATCACCATGTGTGAGTAGTTTGCTATAGGCATGTGAGGTGGATGGGGATTGGATGAGATTGACCATGTAATGCTACCCGTTGTTCGATAATCTTAGGGTTTATCTTGAGGATGCTTTTGTATTGTGTTGGTGCACTTATGCTATGTTTAATGCTTGCTACTAGGGCCCGAGTGGCATGATTTCAGTACTGAACTTATTTGCTTCATCGTATAATTGAGTTTGGTATTTACCTGCAAAGTGTATCACCTGCTATTATATTGAACCTGCGAACCCTAAAAGTGACATATAGGGAAAACAAGGGGGAGATGTTCTAGTTTGAGGATCCTATGTGTTCATGGAGTGTTAATGCATTGTCCCGGTCTACACGAAAGGGTAGACCTTAATTACCTGTAGTTCCAAGTTGGCCCCGGTGAAATGGGCAGGTAGGGCAATAGATGTTGCGCAAATTCTCTTTGTTAGTACGCACAACTATTTAAGGAACACATACCTACATATATCGGAGTTAGAGAAAAGCCCCATTGCTAGCTTTACTTTATTATATGATCAATCTCATTCGTGCAATGTCCCGCTGTCACCTCATGCCTACGTTTTAAATCTCTGAGTTACACTTTCACTTTTCTGGTGAAAACTGGGAAATCCTTGTTACTATTGCTGTTTTATTTCTGCTCGCTTGAATCCTTTACTGCCATCACTACTACTGCTACAAGTTATTGATATACAGGTGTGGTTGAGAGTGACGCCTCAATTGCTAAGGTCTTATTAATATTCTTGTGTTCCCATCGTGTCGAACTACAAATTTGGGGTAATACTACCAACGAAGACTTCAGCGATCCCCTATACTTGTGGGCATCAAGACGTTTTCTGGCGCCGTTGCCGGGGACCCTAGCTTTATTGGTAAGACAACTTGATATCATTTATCTGCTGCATTTGCTTGTTCCTAACCATGGGAAAGGAAAAGACCACTCCGAAGGAAATTAGGCCTTCAACTACTCGTGCAGGTAACAATTTGCCAAGTAGGCCAAACTTTTCACCTGATGCTGCTTCTGCTGTTGTTCCTAAGAAAAAGGGAAAAATTGTTTCTAGTTCACCATTGTCTAAAATGTCTACTAGTAATGAAAGTGATTTAACATGTGGTAGCATAGACAAAGAAGTGGCACTTGAAACACCTGAAATTCCTGAAATATCTGAGATAACTGAAACACCTGAGAATCCTGAATCTTCTATTTATAAAAATGTGGAATCTGAGCTAGAAGATAGGGAATATTGTGATGATATGGAAACTTCTTCTAAGAAAGAGGATGCTATTATTAAGGCTTTCATGAGTCCAGATTATGATGAAATGGATAAACTTGCTAGCTATATAAATTCAACCTCTTGATGACTATTTTCCTGTTACTGATAAAATGAATGGTCCAGCTATTAAAATTAATGATAAAGACTATGAGTTTAATGTTGATCCTGAAATTATTGAAAGGGCTGAGAAGTCTAAGTTTTATGGGAGAGAGGATGAGTTTCCATTCGATCACATTGCTGATTTGCATGAATTATCTGAGTTATTTGGGAAAGATGAAATTAACCAACGCTACTATTTCTTAAAATTGTTTCCTTTTTCTTTGGGAGGAAGTGCTAAAACTTGGTATAATTGTTTAGAACCTGGATGTATTACAAGCAAGGAAGAATGTTTGCGGATGTTCTTTAATAAGTACTTCCCTGCTAATAAAACTCATGCTCTAACCCTTGAGATTAGTAATTTTTCACAGAAAGAGAAGGAGGATTTACCCCAAGCTTGGGGAGGTATGATAAGATGGTTAGGAAATGTCCTACCCATGGCTTCAAAGATAATGAAATACTTGATATATTTTACAATGGACTAACTGAAAACACTAGAGGCTATCTTGATAGTATTGCAGGTAATGTTTTCAGGGAAAGGACCGTTGATGAAGCAATTTAGTTATTGCAAACTATCTCAAAGAATTATGATGATTGGAATACTGATGAGATATTTCCGGAGAAGAAAAGAGGTATACTCAAACTGGACAAAGAGGCAATGAAAGAAGCCTCAAAGGACACTAAAGAGAAGGGGATTAAAACCTCTCGTCTCAAGGAATTATCTGAAATGGGTGTCAAACTTCCTAATGATCAACCATGTTTCCCTATCCCAGTCAATGTTATTAGCACCACAAAAGGTAATGAAAAGGTAACATCTTTTACTGAAGAATCATATGAGAATGATTTTGCTTATCGTCATGATCCTGAAGAGCATAATATTAGAATGATGATCATGGAAAACTCTCACAAAATTAAATTTCTTCGTGAAAGTTTGCATGCTTATGTGGGAGAGGTAAAAAGAATTGTTAAACATTGTGAGATGATGAATAATCAAGTAGAACAAATGATTTCTCTTCAAAACCAATTGTATGAAAAGCTTAATGTGAAGAAACAGGTTTGTGGAGTTAATACTAGGGGCGGTGCAAGTACTCAGGACCCTGACTATCCTGAAGACCATCCCAAGAGGAAAGAGCAAGAAGCTCGAAAGAAAAAACTTTCTGCAGGCAAATCTCCCAATGAAAACCAAGATAAAGATGATTCTGAAGAACAAGATAATGATATCTCTATTTCTGATGCTGAGACTGAAGATAACAATAATGAAGAGGAGGAATCATCCTCACCTGAAGAAGAACCACAAAGAGATGAAAATGTTGAAGAACCTGAAGCAGCTGAGAAGGAAGACCCTCAACCATCTACTGAGAAGAACAAGAGGAAAAACCATCCAAATCCACAAAAAGGTAAAGAGAGGGATCCATGGGTACAAAGACCCATACCATATCCTCAAGAGGTAATGAAAACTTTGGATGACACTAGATTTGAGAAGTTCTTTGAGTTGATTAAATCTTTATATTTGCAAATTCCTCTTGTTGATGCTATTAAAATTCCTCCTTATTCAAAATACATGAAAGATATTGTCACTAATAAAAGAAAGATTTCTACCAATGCTATTACTGCCATGCTTGCTGATTACTCCTTCAAAGGGAAAGTGCCTGAAAAACGTGGAGATCCCGGTATTCCAACTATTCCTTGTCAAATTAAAGAAACCTATGTGAGATATGCACTATGTGATTTGGGGGCTGGTGTTAGTGTCATGCCTTTCTCTTTGTATAAGAAACTTGACTTAAACAAATTGGTTCCAACTGAAGTTTCATTGCAAATGGCTGATAAATCAACTGCTATACCTATTGGAATATGTGAGGATGTACCTATTTCTGTTGCTAATGTGTTAATCCCTACAGACTTTGTTGTATTAGACATGCCTGAGGATGATAACTTGTCTATTATCCTTGGTAGACCTTTCTTAAACACTGTTTCATTGCAGGGGCTGTGATAGATTGCACTGAAAGCAAAGTGACATTCAATGTTAAAGGAAAGGAGCACACTATCTATTTCCCCAAGAAGAAAGCTGTTACAATGGTAAACCAAATGGTGAATTGCATTAAAAGAAATACTCTTATAGTTGGAAGTATTGAAATTCCCTTACCACCTCCTGAACCAAAATATGCTACCATAATGATTGGAACTATTCCAATCAAATATGAGGTAACTTGAATCTCTTCTTTACATATAAAAATAAAGATCATGTGTTATATCCTTTACATATTATTAATGAGACTGATCAACCTCATTATTAATGTGGAAATGATGCAAACTTGATCCCTATAAAGATTGCTTGCATTTTTATTTTATATACTCAAGAATTATTAGAATATTTGCTTGGGCATATTTATTTCAAAGTGCAGAAATTTCAGAAATCTAGTTTTGAAAAGTCTTTGTAGAAAATTTTCTCGAAAAATTCAGAGGTAAGTTATTTTCACGGGAGATCTCACAGCCAAAAGAGGGACACCAGAGGGCCACCAGGGGCCAAAAGAAGGTGCCCCACGCGGCCACTGTACCTGGCCGCATGGGACCCCCCACTTTGGTCCACAGGTGGAGTTAGGTGTGGAGTCGGGGCTCATCTCCTTCCTCTCAACAGAAAACCAGCTCCAGGTATTTTCTCCAAAAAATTTCGTGCTCTCTTGCTGCTCTCCTTGGATCTCCAAGTTTAGAGTAGCTTTCTCGAATCTGTTTGGTGGGATTACTCCTAGGTATGTGACTTCTCCACTCATCCAATTAGTTTTTGTTCTTGTGCTTTGTATATGAAGTATTTTGCTGCACTAGGTGTCACTAAATATGATTGAGAAATCCATGGATTTAAGTTTTCTAGTTGATATTGATGCATGATATTGATGTGGAGACTAGATATGGATGGCTTAATGTTGTGTTATAGTTTCACATCTTAATTTTTGTTGAAATTTATTAATTGGCAGCAAGGTACCATGTTTAGCAAGGGCAAAGGATTGCTTGGGATGAGCTCAAGGCCCAAGAGAAGAGCATGCAGAGTCTCCCTCAACTACGATGACAATCACCTTTGGGAGGACTCCGCATCATTTGTGGGGGAGAAGTTGAGGATTCACACGACAAGGTGGCAAGACCCCCGTGTTCTTCAACAATGGGGAATGGAAGAGGATTTCAACTCCTTCGCCACAGCGACCGGGTTGTTGACATTTTCTCAAAACCCACAGGACACATACGAGGAGCTCTCACGAGAGTTCCTCTCTACCTTTAGATTCGAAGGGCCCGAGACTCACAAGCACAAGAATAAAAGTAAGGCACATTCTCCCACTTTTGTTTGCAAGTTTAGTATGAAGGGAGAGCGTGTTGTTATGTCTCTAGATGAGTTTTGCAATGCTATAGGTGTAGCAAACACGGGGAGTTGGGAAGAAACTGGTGCTGATTCAAATCCTGAACTTGTTAATTTCTGGCACTCTGTTTCTATTAATTATCTTGATAGACTAAATAGGGGCAAATTTACTCACATATAGCACCCTAGCTTGAGGTACTTTGCACTGTTCCTTGCAAGAGGCTTTCTTGCAAGAGACAACACTTCTGCCTGCACTGGACCTATTATTTATTTGCTTAAATGTGCAAAAGAGAGCAAGTCATGTAAGTATAACTTGGGGGTAATTCTTGCTAGATCATTGCATAATGTTGTAAGTAGAAATGTCACTGATGGAACCCCTATTTACGCTGGTGCTATTGCTACTTTGGTATATAAATACATTAAAGATGAAAGAGGATATAATGATAATATGGGAACCCTTGTAGAGAAGTCCACATTACTTGATTTTGCTTTGATTTTCAACATGGGAATGAGTGTTCCGTATGGGGAGATTCATCTCTACACATATTTGAGTACTAATGGATAGAAAGTGTCCATTAGGATCCCCTGTACTGATCTCTTTGACAGGAGCACTGGAAAGTGGATCGTGAGGGAAGAGCCAACGCAGGAGGAGGCACAAGCTCCAGCAATGCAGGGGTACCAACCTCAAGAGATGCCACAATACCCAAGCATGGGAGGCTACACATATGGTTACTACCCTGGAGGTGGAAGTGGTGGATATGGCTACCACCCAGGATATTAGCTTGACTGCAAGCTTGGGGGAGTACCTCTCTTCCTCTCATTTCGTTGTTTTATATCACTCTTATTTTGTTTCGGTTTCTTTCTTTGAAATTGCAAAAACACAAAAATATTCTATTTGTTCTTCTTGCTTATTTACTTCTGGTCATTTACTTTATGCTTCTTAAAACCAAAAAGAACAAAAAGATTTTTGTTTTCTTGAATCCGATGCAAAAATGGAGGTGAAGAAATTTCCAAAATCTGCTCACTGTTTTATTTTTCATTTTGTTTATGAAAACTAAATTGAGCTGAAATTTTAACCACCACTGCAACTTTTCGTAACCTACACACCTGTAAATTATGAGATTTTTCTGAGGTGTTTAGGTAGGGTAAAAATAGTACTGTATGCAGTGACATTTTCTGACAGATTTGAGTTTTTATTGTGCAGTTCGAGTTGGGAGAGGAGAACAACAATGATGAGCTGATGTGCATGAAGTAGATGAAAGGTATGACACCTTTGCCGTGCTTATGAGGACTTTTTAATAACAGCAAGTGTGCACATCAAAGTTTCTTTAACATCTAGGGAACTGGTAGCAAATGTCTATCTTCTCCATGTTTTAGTGTGTATGATGATGCAAGTGAGATATTATTTAGGGATAATACTTGGCTATGGTTTGAACAACTGTAGTTCTAAACAAAGGTCTATGCATCCCATTGTGCTTACTAAACTTGCCAACCACAGAGAAAGTGAAAGAATTTTTCAAATGTTAAAAATGAAGTCATCTGCTTGACAAGCTCAGTGGTTAGGAGCTAGCTTAAATGTGCTGACACATGGAAAGCTTTTAACATTGCACTTAAATTGAAAATTAGTTGATATCATGTACTTTTGTCTATGGATGCCTATCATGTCGAAATAAATGTGGAAACTTAGCAAGTTCGAGGAGTGGAAATAATTGGCTAGAGAGACGCCCGGGCCGCCAATTTAAGCCATGCATCATTCATGGTGGAAATTTACGGCATATCATAGTGAACATTCAGTGATGCACTTTATAATAAAAAGCTAAACCATCAGTAAATAAAAGAAGTGCTGAGATTGTTCATTGTCCGTTTGTCTTGTTGTTTAGACATGGGCTTGTCCATGTTCTGGGACAAGAGGTACCCCGGTTGACGCTCTTAATGATGCTTTTATTCTCGCAATGACTGAAAAAAAACTCGAGCTTGCCTAGCTACACGAGTTGAGTAACACATGGTGTAGGTACTCATATTCACGGGGCATGAGGCTTTTAACTACAAGTTTGTCAAGCATGTGAGTCATAATAGGGAACATCAAATGTTTTGATAAATTTAAGAGCAAGGTTGTAAGCACAATGAATTCACTAGTCAATACATGATTCAATCAAAAGCGATGCAAGAACCTTTGTTTATCTCTACAGTTAGGCAAACTCATCCAAGTATTAACACTATGTGTTATTTCTCTTGCAACATATATAGATGCTTTAACATTGATGAGATATACCTTTGCTAGCATTTTGTTAGTTGTTGTAGGAATTATGTGTTTAATACTTGTTGCTATTGAACAGTGTTACATATGCAAGGCAAAGTTCTTGTCAAAGTCTTTTTATCGCTTCTGCACTATGTTTGAGTTGTTTGACGACAAACAACGAGCTAAGCTTGGGGGAGCTGATGCATTCAAAATGCATCCACTTTTCCAAGCACTTTGCCTCATAATTTGCTCCGGGATCCTTTCATATTTGAATAAAACTGCTGATTCTGACGCTGTTTTTAGCAAAGTCTCTCCCCTGGCTATTTTTGCAGGAAATAAAATCGGGGAAAAATACCACGTCACTTTTCATGGAAAAGAAGCATTTTGGACAAAAGATGGACACGAGGGGGTGCCGGAGGGCCAAAAGGGGTGGCCCCACGCGGCCCCTGTGAAAGGACACGGATGTCGCCTAGAGGGGGGGTGAATAGGCGATTTAAAATTATTACGGTTAAGGCTTGAATAAATGCGGAATAAAACTAACGTTTAATTTATCAAGCCAAAACCTAACCTAGCTAGGTTCACCTATGTGCACCAACAACTTATGCTAAGCAATATAATCAACTAGGTGATAGCAAGATATATGACTTTAAGCTCAATGTCTATCACAAAGTAAATAGCATAAGTAAGAAGCTCGGGTATAGAAATACCGAGGCACTTGGAGACGATGATTTATCCCGAAGTTCACTTCCCAATGGAAGCTAGTCTCCGTTGGAGCGGCGCGGTGTTCACCAATGTGAAACACCGAGTAGCCTTGATATGGCACACCGTATCTCCGTTGTGTCTTACCACCAATGTGGCGAGGCACTTGTCACTATGTTGCTGTTGAGGTTGACAACTAGAACCTTTACAAGGATGAAGCTCACTCCAAAAGTTGGAGGTTCTTCACCAAATGCACCGAGCCACCAAGACTCGATGCCCAAGGCCGAGGCACACACCACAACTCAATTGGTGGCTCCCGGCAATGTCTTCGTAGCTACCAAAGCTCCAAAGCGAACAAGGTTGGGCCTCCCTCCACAACCTAATTGGAGGCTCCCAACAAATCCCGTGAGCCACCAAGACTCCGAGAAATCAACAACTGTCTAGGGTACCAACATGCCCTAGAGGAACAAGTTCTAGGGAACCCAAGCACCCAAGAGTAATAAGCTTCTCAACTTCACTTTCCACGAATCACCGTGGAGAACTCAAACCGATGCAACTAATGCAATGGCAAAAACACACTAAGTGGTCAAGTCCTTCTCTCCGAAATCCAACCAACGCAACTAATGCTATGGAGGGATTTAAGAGGAAGAACAAGGAGAAAACACAAAGCAACTCCAAGACCCAAATCAAAGATGTTCTCCTCACTTAGAGGACATATGGTTTGGTGGAATAATAGATCTAGGCCTTCTCCTTCAATCCTCCAAAGATCAACGAGTTTGGGTGGAGGGACTGGGAGATCTATGTGTTTTGAGCTCTTGCAACAATGGAGGAGAGAGAAAAAGGAGCTCAATGGGCTGGAGGAAGGAGGAGGGGTATAAATACCCCTCCCCAATAATTGAGCCGTTGGAGGCAATTTCTTGTGTGTGCAGGGAGGCCGGCCTTGCTGGGTCCGAGGCTGGGTCCGAGGCTGGACTGGAATCTTCACGCGCAGGGAAGCCAGCCTTGGGCCCGGCCTAGGCTGGCCAAACTGCAGGGAGGCCGGCCTTGAGCCCGGCCTAGGCTAGCCTCGCAGTGTTGGAGGCTGGGCAGGTGCCAGAGGCGGCCGGCCTTGACCCCGGCCTTGAGCCCGGCAAGGCTGGCCAAACTGCAAAATGTTCGATACTGAAAATGCAATAACTTTTGTATCTGGACTCCGTTTTCAATGATCTTGGGCTCGTTGGAATCACCACAACGAGCACTACAAGATTATGCATAGAAACATCATTGTCCAACATGGGAGGGTAAAACCAAATGGGGAAATGTTATATCACTCTCTAAATGAATAACCGGTAAACCCCCAAAATCAAAACGCAATAAGTTTTTCATACGAAATCCGTTTTTGATGAACTTGAGCTTGTATTGAAGATCAAGACAAGCTCTAAAACCTCATCTATATAAAATTCACATAAGAATAGGCAATGGAGATTTTGGTATGGGTGGGAAGGTGTGAACCTTTCCTCACTAGTGAATCGGCAAAATCTCCACCACCTAAAACGCAATAGATGATGCAACAAATTCTGTTTTCAGTGAACTTGGTCTTGTCATGACAAGCACGACAAGCACCAAGACCACACCACGATAAGAGCCAAATAAGAACCAATAAAGATGATTGCAAGAATGCAAGGATGCAAAGGTTTGAGCTCTCTACGACCGATATGCTAAAGCTCACTTGAGAGCCCCTCTTGATAGTACGGTTACCTATCCTAAAAACCTGGTCTCCCAACTACACCGCGAGACCGGTAAAATAGAAACCCTATCAAGATCATACCTTTGCCTTGCGCCTTCCACTTGAGCTAGATGATGACGATCTTGATCTCCTCTCAAGTGGATCACCTTTCTTTGCCTTGCGCATTCCACTTGAGCTAGATGATGACGATCTTGATCTCCTCTCAAGTGGATCACCTTTCTTGATTATGCTCTGCTCGGTGAAGCCTCGCATATTGCTCCCCCATACACCAATATGGGAGAGAGACTCTTACGCATATCTTCACTTGCCCTTATCTTGTATGTTGATCAATTTTCACTTAGCCTTGATCAACATATAATCTTCTTCTTTTAGCCTTGACTCCAACATATGGAGTTCAAGCATTCCTTATGGACCAACACTACAAATATAACTCAAAGCACACATTAGTCCATAGAGATTGTCATTAATCTATTATATATTAAAAGTACATGACGGGCTCACCAGAAAATAGAGAAATCCGCTAGAAAATCCCACAAAAATCAGAAACATCTAACCATCAATTAAACGTATCAGAAAATCACAGCCATTAATCTTAGACTCACAAGTAATTACCCACCAATGCCATTAACATATTTCCCCGTACCCTTTCGATCAATCACAATATATGATACGGCTGAACAAGAAAAAATATCAAGATTGCCGGCTCCCAAACCTAACGCCGCCGCCGCCACCGCCATGCCCGCCCGTCCGTGCACACACAAGATTCAGTGCGATGCCGTTGATGCATCTCGATTTATCCCATCGCTCGGATTCAGCTGAGGGGGAATCGATCTGTTTATTTATCATTCGCTTCGTGTAGCAACGAGAAGATCAATTAACGTCAATGGATGACATCCAACTTCACGGCCACTGGAGCTCTGCGGTCTGGATGAGGCAGTGTGCACCGCCAAGGAGCAGATTCTTTTTACTTGATTGTTCGGTGCAGATTTTATTGGTAATATAATTGATGCCTGTATACTTCTCCGATTTGATAACTGTGCTGCTGGCCTGTCTAAGAACTCTCCTACTTATCATCTGTAATCCTAATACGGTTGAGTAAGTTGCTCTAATTAGCACTTCAACCTTCTGTTTTGGCAGGTGTAGCAGAAATAATATATGTATCAGCTCACATATGAATCGGGACAAGAGATTAATGACCGGCCGGCCATGTGCTTCAAATTCTTCACACGTTTTTGTTGTATGGGCGTTGTACCTAACAAGATTTTGAATAGCAATTTTCCGTAAAGTACCGCCGAGTAACATGGCGTAAGAAAATCCATGGGAAGCAGGTTGGATTTCTACGATGTGTTTCACTATATATCTAGGGGAAATAACATATAATTAGTTGAGATGATTTCCTACTAGGTATGTTTGATGGTATCTGAGTGAATAGTTTGACGGATTATTTGAAATCTTTGTATCATCATCCATTCTTGCTAACACGTGTTATTTTGTGGTCTCAGTTTTTTGTTCTGATGAGGACTGACACCATGCATGCATGTACTAAGGAAGAAGCAGTGTAATTAATATTGTCGTATTCTGTGTATAATGCAGTTGCATAAGCATGCATGTTATCTACTAAAAACAAATTGTTGTCAAAATACAGTTGGTTTGATACTTACATTGTTCCTTTGTCATAAGCACAATTCCTCCATGCTGATGATACATACATATTATTGAGCTTATTTTCACCATAGAAAACATTGAGATGCAATTCCGTTGCAGATGTAAATGTGATTTATATATTATTTCCTTACAACCTATATGTTATTTCTCTTAGTAGGTCATATTTTAGTATTGTAGCTTGACGAGAGAATAATTGGCTATTCAATTTTCAAAGATTTTCTGTTCATGATTTCAATCATTTATTTGAACGAAATTTGCTAATTGATAATGGTTCATATGCCAGCTATTGGAATTGGAACCACGAATCGACAGATTAGGAGCAAACGAATACCACGGATTAGAGCAACAGCAGAGAAAGACCACGGATTGAGCATCATGGGAATCAGCTGACAGCGTAGAGAAACATATTTTGGGTTTTCTGCTGATCTGCCCTCACGGTCCCCTACAAGCTTTACTTAGGTTTGTCTAACATAACATGTGCAGTTTTCTAGCATTAGAAACCGGCTGGAGCTGATTTCTGACTGACACTGATTTGGGGGGTTCGAACAGTGATTGATTAGGAGCAAACAAGAGAAGCGGAGGCCGGAGATTGAGGAAGACAACTGCCGGAGATCGAGGAAGACGACTCCGCCGATACAATGTCGTCACCACGGTGGCGATGGCCGTGAGCGGCAGCAGAAGCATCAGGCATACGCTCAAGCAGGCCCTCTTCAGGATACGGCATGTCCGGCCACCCATCACCATGGTGCCCACTCCAAGTCAGTACTATTATTTTTCATGTCTCTCCGATGCTGTAGACTTCCTTAATTTGCAGTCTTCCAATGGTTTGGTAGTTGCAAATGAATGATACTAAAGTGCACAAGACATTTAGTTTCTTTTTCATTTTAAGATTCACGTGATTAGTTGCCTGTAGATAACTGATTTGATAATCAGCTTCACTTGCCCAATTGTTTGGTTTGATGCATGTGCTGCTTAAGTATTTGCAAATAGTTGGGTTGTTCGGGGATGGGGCCTTGCAAGATGAGTTTGAGACAATAAATAGCTGAGCTCTAGAATCTCAAGACCTCAGGATTTTTTTTAGCCTTCCAGGTTCTTTTTTTATGAACTTTTTTGTTTCTATCTAATCAGAGTTTTCATAGTTTTTTCTAGATGTAAAGGTAGAGTGGCAGCGCAATGGCTATTAGGTACTTGGAGTAATTGGGAAATTCGATTAGATATTTTGTACAATTTTGAATTTGAATCTGATGCAGTGCATGCTTCTGATATGGCCTAAAGCCTCGGTTTTCGTTGACAAGGAAGCTAGCTGGAGTGCCATCTCACTGATAAAAGACATTGCTCCACAACTTTTCATGTCTATGTCTTGGTTAATCAACCATTGATAAAAGAATGGTAGTTGAACATCTATGTCGCCAGGAAG
This sequence comes from Puccinellia tenuiflora, assembly GCA_012064385.1. NCBI lineage: Eukaryota > Viridiplantae > Streptophyta > Magnoliopsida > Poales > Poaceae > Puccinellia > Puccinellia tenuiflora. Next base: position 538,853 of record QRDG01001119.1, on the reverse strand, counting down.
CATACGAAGTTCAAGTAGGACTGAATAACTACTCTCATGTCCTTCTATGGCTTAGAATGATCATAATATTTTTTAACATTGCAACTCGATTTGAATGGTCTCATCTTCTAAGCGCTTTACTAAGGCAATTGCTGTCCTATTATTGGTTCTCATTTTTTCCATTAAACCCACGCTATCTCATATTTGTGCCACCATGCCATGGTTGGAATTTTGTTGGGAGTAAACACGCATTGCATATCTTTGATGATGTATAACGTTCTTCATTATCATGTATGTTTCTGAAGAAGGCAGGATCGTAGACTAGCTAGCAGCTTTATTTTTTATTAGATATACAAAATGGATTACAAAATCACCATTTAGTGGCTTCATAAACAATTTAGTGGCATAAAGTGTTATGTTTGTAGTTATTTACCCTTTTTTGGTTTGTATGTTGACATATTAGACATATGGTCAAATCAACCTACTGCATGCTCTAAACAATTTAGTGGCTTCATAAAGTGTTATGTTTGTAGTTATTTACCTTTTTTGGTTTGTATGTTGACATATTAGACATGGTCAGATCAACCTACTACATGCTCTAAACAATTTAGTGGTCTACGTAAACCACTAAATCTCATATTGCAATGTACAAGGATATGGATCATGATAGAATCATTGTTAATATAAATTGTAGTAACTTCACCGTTTTGGGTTTCCTCTGAATTATACAACTTTGTATGTTCATTTTGTTTCCTTTTTTATTTCTGCTCAATTTAGTAGCAAGTAGTTTTTTCGCTATCACGTGGCTTCTTGAATAAGACATCTGTTTCTTCATAGGTTCTAATTGATCATTAACTGATATCCTTCCACACACTCGGAAGGAACGTCTCAACTGTTGAAACCAGACATGGATCTCATAGTACTCTAATACAATACTAGAGTTGGTCTTGCTTGATTAGAGTGGCATTCAAATGATCGAACAATCTATGCAATGGTTCACAACCTATTTTTCTAATGACATTTTGGTATTCATAGGAAACAAAAATTTCAAATAATGTCGTGAGCATATATAGTGAGATGAGGATATTTTCTAGAGCTTCTTTGTAATCATAAAGGTTCTCGATTTTATTCTGCTAACCTTTTATATTGTGGTGCTTCTCTCGCATATAGTTGCATAAATTTTGGCTTGTGAGATGTTAGTGATAGGTTTCCATAATCACCCCAAATTAAGCACCTTGGTCAACCTCATTAAGATTTTGTTGCAAACCAAGAAGTTGAAGTGTTGTTAGCTAATTAACTTTATGTTGAGGAATAGCTGAAGTTAACCACACACACTATTGTAGACGGATAAGGAAATCATGCTATGTTAAGGAAAAGGATTTAAAATGATTATCATACGATGACGACGGCAATGCAGTTTGGTAATATGTACAAATTGCTTCTTGCCTGTTTTTAAAATTATAAAAGTAAGACATTTAGATGGTTGCCCGCGCATGTGCGCGGGCCACTTTGCTAGTTACCAAAACAACACATGGGGGCAACCGTGCACTTTCAATCTCCCCCATTTTGGTAATTGATGACACTCCCTTTTAAGAGGGTTTATATAATGAATATAGCAACCTTGCAAGACAAACAAGCAAGGATGCAAAGCGCATTAAAGGCAAATGCAAAAAAAGCATAAAACCCAAATTCCCTTAAACCCTCTAAAACTTCTCCCCATTGGCTGTTGGGAATATGCCCTAGAGGCAATAATAAAATGGTTTATTAGCATATTCATGTTTATGATAATAGTTTATTCTCCATGCTATAATTGTATTAACCGGAAACATAATACATGTGTGGAATATAAACAAACAGGTGTCCCTAGTAAGCCTCTACCGGACTAGTTCGTTAGTCAAGAGATGGTTAGAGTTTCCTAACCATGGACTTGTTATAGTCACTTGATAACGGAGTCATATCATTAGGAGTAATGATGTGATGGACAAGACCCAAATAATAAAGAGTTGCAATTGATCGTGTCACAACAGTTTTATTGCCAACACTTTTAGTATGCCAAGTATAGTTTCCTTAGACCATGAGATTATGTCACTCCCGTTTACCGGAGGAATGCTTTGTGGACATCAAACGTCATTTCGTAACTGGGTGATTATAAAGGTGGCTTTCAGGTATCTCCGATGGTATTTGTTGGGTGACATGAATCAAGAGTGGGATTTGTCCTTCCTTGTGACGGAAAAGATATCTCTGGGCCCTCTCGGTAATATAGCATCAGAAAGGTTGCAACCATGTGATTAAGTGGTAATCACGGTGATCCTATATTATGGACGAGTAAAGAGAACTTGCCAGGTAACGAGATGAAACTAGATATGGAGATATCGACGATCGAATCTCGGGCAAGTTGAATATCGGTGAGACAAAGGGAATCGTATATGAGATTAAGAATCTCCGGCATCGTGGTTCAATCGATAAGGAACTTCGTTGAATATGTGGGAGTCAATATGGGCATCCCGGTCCCGCTATTGATTATTGATTTGATCATGTCTGCATGTTCTCGAACCCGTAGGGTCACACACTTAAAGCTTCGATGTAGCTAGGGCTTGAGATTTTGATGGTATGAACGAATGGTGATTCGGAGTCTCGGATGGGATCCTAGACATCACGAGGAGATCCGGAAGAGTCCGGAGAATAAGATTCATATAAGGAAAGTGGTTTTCGGAGGTATCGGAAAAGTTCCGAAATATTCCGGTAGGGTACCGGAAAGTTCTAGAAGGTTCTGGAAAGGTTCCGGAGGGCCCCACCTTGGGGGCCACGAACCTAGGAGGGCTCACATGGACCAAGGGGGCGTGTGCAGCCCACATGGGCTGGCCGCACCAGCCCTCCAAGGCCCATGCGGCAAAGGCAAAGGTGGGGGCAGCCCTAACCCTAATTTAGGCGCCTTGGGGGGCAAGTTCCCTCCCTTGGCCGGCCCTAGATGGGATTGGGGCGCCCCCACAGCCCCCTCACGCCTATATAAGGAGGAGGGGAGGGCTGGGGCGCAGCCCCCTTGAACCTGAGATGTTTTTCCTCCTCCCTGGCCGCCGCCTCCTCCTTAGATCCACCTCTTGCCGTGCCACCTCTCCCCGGAGGGCTGCCGCGCCATGCTCCTCCACACCCCACCTTGGCGCACCACCTCACCTTGCTAGGGTTGCTGCGCCATGGTCCTCTCCTCCTCGTGCTTGGCTAGGCGTAGCCATGCTCGTGGAGATCTACATCATCAACGCCACCACAACCGTCGTGGTGCCGAGATCCATCTAGCCATCTCCACCTTGCTTGCGGGATCAAGAAGGAGGAGATCTACATCAAGCCGTACGTGTGGATACCGCGGAGGTGCTGCCCGTCGTGGCACTTCATCGGATTGAATCCCGGCGTGGATAATACATCTCCTCGCGACTAGATGAGTCTAGTTGCGGGGATCGACAGACCAACCCCTGCATCGACAAAACGCTTTGAACGTTCTTCGAGGGTAAGAGATTGGATCTCATCTTCGCTACCTTCGTCTAATAGATCTAGATCCTTGGGGTTTCTTCCGCTTGTTGCGTAGGAAAATTTTTGTTTTCTATGCAACGACCCCTTCAGTGGTATCAGAGCCTAGATCTATTCGTAGATGTTGGTGCGATTAGAACACAAGTGTTGTGGGCGTTGATATTTTATGTTGCTACCTTCTCGCGTGCACTTTGCGTCTTTGCGGTATTGTGAGATGAAGCGGCCCGGACCAACCTTACTCGTCCACGCACGAGAGACCGGTTCCACGATTGACATGCAACTTGTTTTGCATAAGTGGCTGGCGGGTGTCTGTTTCTCTTGCTTTAGTGAAGATGCAATTTTCAATGGAAGGCCTTTCAAAAGGATGAGTAAATAAGCAACTACTATATCACCGTTGTGGTTTTGCGTAGATTAGAACGGTTCTATCTCGTTGACCCAAGCCACGTAAAAATTGCATAAACAAAGGTAGAGGACGTCTAACTTGTTTTTGCAGAGGGGGGTCATGTGATGTGGTATGGCCAATATGTGATTTGTGATAATGTATGCAATGATCATGTTTGTAATCTTTCGCGACTTGCATGTCGACGAGTACGGCAACCGGCTGGAGCCATATGGTTGTCTTTATTTTATTGACCTGCGTGTCATTGAATCACATGTAATTGCTTTACTTTATTGCTAAGAGTAGCATTAGTTGTAGTTGCAATAGTTGGTGGACAACCATGGTGATGGCGCCACGATGATGGAGATCATGCCGGAGATGGAGATCTTGCCGGTGCTTTGAAGATGGTGATCAAAAAGCATAAGAAGAGAAAGGCCATATCATATCACAATTATGAATTGCATGTGATGTTAATCCCTTTTTGTGCACCTTATTGTTTATGCTTAGATGTGATCGCGATGGTAGCATGAATAAGGTGATCTCTCATGTTAATATCAAGATGTGTTCCCCCTAGTATGCACCGTTGCCAAAGATCTTCGTTCGAAGCCACCACGTGATGATCGGGTGTGATAGATTCAACGTTCACATACAACGGGTGTAAGCCAGATTTACACACGCGGAAATACTACGGTTTCCTTGACGAGCCTAGCATGTACAGACATGGCCTCGGAACACAAGAACCGAAAGGTTAAACACGAGTCATATGGATGATATAGCAACATGGCGATGTTCACCATCGAAGCTACATCACCTCACGTGATGATCGGTTGTGGTGTAGTGGATTTGGATCGTGTGTCACTAAACAACCAGAGAGATGTTGAGTTTAGGGGAGTTCATTAAGATGAACTAAAATTATCATAAACAAAAGTCCAGATGTCTTTGCAAAAATCCTTGGGATCATGGTCGACTACGGTAGTCAGTTCGTTGCTGAAAAACGCGTCTCGATGGGTCAAATTTGTTGATAGTACCTGCGTCCTGAAAGAAGTCCTACACACCAATGATCAGCTCTACGTGCTAGAAGAACCAATGAGGAGATAAACCTAAAATTCTGCAAGCGATGAAGAGTACATGGAATGGTTTTGAACCACCTACTTGAAAGTCAATTGGAAGATGTGCAACCTTCATGAATTCTGACCTAAGTAAACAATTCAAAGAACTTGACTGCAATGGAGATTGTTGGTGAGTTGAAAAAATAGTTTTTCAGCGCAAGTTAGAATTGCAAGGTTCGAATGTCTAAAACGGTTTTTCTTTCACTCAAGATGGAAGAGAACACTTCCTTGGAACAACACCTGAGGATAATGCATGAGATACATCATCGTCTAGTGCTTGTTTGGAACCACGAGATGAATGACGGGTTCGCGATAGATGGGGTGATACGCTAGCATCTCCCCAGCTTCAAGAATTGTGTCGGAGACTAGGTCATGGGAAGGGATTTGATCACTTTCTGTGAGTTGTGTGTCTCGGCTGCGTCATGTCAAAGTGGAACCCATAGCAAGAGAGAAGTTGGCAATGCAGAAAGTATATATTGATATACAAGATTATAAGTGTTTAAGTCCAAATTGCAATTGTGGCGGTTCCGATAAGTATTTGATACTCATTATGTTTTATGAGAAACAAACCTGCTGCTTGAGATTTGCATAAAGGATATGGCAAGACGTTGCGGAATGGCAATCAAGGAGTTGATGCCGGCAATGATCTGTCTCTACATTTATCGTTTTTGATTAAAGGATTTGAATAGTTTTTGTAATCGAATTAAGTGTGATTTTGATTAGTGTGTCTTGCTTATGTGAGACGGTTATTCATGTTTAAAGACAATGTTGTTCTATTTTCATGAGTGATCCTTTTTGGAAATCACAAGTTTCGATTATAAGTGTTATTCTTATTATAATCTAAATGATAAATCAGTTAAACATTTATAAAATAAGAGACATACTAAAATATCCAATCTTAATAATGACAATTGTTTTAGTCGTGCTAAATATTGAATAAACATTTTGATGTTTTATCAATGCGCCTTATTGTAAGGAGTATGAATAAAATGCCACCCTTTGTAAGAGAGTGCCATGAATTGCCGAAAGTAAACACAAGTGTTGGTTGTATTTTCAGCAAATGTTGGATGTCATTATTTTTGTGCGCTCCATCATAAGTATATGATAAATATATGTATTTATTCGAGTTATGATATTTGATGAGATCAAATAAATTCTGGAGTTTAGGATATTAAGTTAACAAGAAAATTGAGTCTTTATGATTTGATCACAAGAGACAAAATATTTGAGTTATATGTTAGTATGTGGACTTGTGAGAAGTGTTATCACAAATTACAATATTTAGAATATTTTCAAAGGAGTTTGATATGTCCTAAGATATTGTAATCACACACTATTTGATATTGTGTGGTCTTAAAGAAAGGTTTTATTTCAGGGGTTTGATAATAGCATTTAGATTTATTTGATAAACACTCTGTTTAGAAATAAGGATCTATTCAATGATTTGCATTTCGCATATGAGTTATGTGAACAGTGGTTTCATTAATTATGAGATAATTAGAAACTATTGCAAATAAAGTTTGTAGTATATTCATATGTGACTATGAATAGAGATTCACAATGAGAGACTAAAAGGGACAATCATTGTTGATTGTGTTAAATGTTTTAGTGGATTTATCGTGAAAAGGTTTCATTGATAAAAGAATTGATGGAATGGAAAAGCTAAAACCTTGCTTGTTATGTATCAAGTGGCACATATGTAAAGTGCTATGTTGGTTAAAACTTGACACATAAAGGATTAATGATGGTGATCATTGAATTTCGGTTTAGCTTGTCTAAAGAAAAGTAGGATTCAAGAATATAAAATTTTGTCAGGTTACAAAATAATATTCATGATTTACTTGTCATGTTTGAGAAACAAGACATACCTACGAAACTACAAAGAAGAAATAGAAAACCTTAAATACGGAAATGGACTAAGAGTCATTCGANGTCTGGATTGAAAAAAAGCTATGAAATTTTTCGAATACATCATTGATAACTTTAACTTCATTCCTCGTATTGTGGACAAAGATCTGGAATGGATAGTGTCATACCAAAAGAAGAGAAAGATTGCTAAGAGAAACAAAGAATACTTGGACAATCTACAAGCAAACTCACGATAGACATCCATAACCTCTTGATGCAAATCATCACCTTCCTCTTCAAAGAAAGTATCTATCTAAAGCATAAGTGAAGAAGGAAGAGGATTAAGGAGAACACTCCTCTTACCCTGCAGATATTAGTATTTTCTAAAATGACAATAGGAAATCAAACATACACAAGACAAAACAAACAAAACAAGGAAAAACATACTTACATATGTATTCGCCATAAAAGCATTAATTTTTTGCAAAAAGGTTGGTATGAGCTGCCGCATTATACTCTATCATCTCTTGAAGAGATTAAAGGCCTCCACATCATGATTGTTGAATAAACCCATCCGAATATACTAGAATAGGAATAATCACCAATTATCTGTTTATAAGAAATTCTACTGTATCTGAACATACCACAATCTAGTTCTTTTTTTAAACAAATAAACTTTATATCTTCTTGATGTTAATCACAAGATTGATACTTTTATGTACAAAGAGGGAATTGGAGTCCAATTGGGAGAACACTTCTAGAGTTGATGAAGCTTGATTGGATGTGTGTGATGAGGACATTCTATCAATCTTAATTAGTGGGCTCTAAAATAGACAACTGTCCTTCATTTATACTAAGCTTTTTCATTTTTTACATACAATGCAGTCTCTCGACATATGATCTTACCCATTACTTTTTATTACAGTTAGCAAAATTACTATTTTATTACATAATGTTAACTTCGACATTTAAATTACCCTAAATTTAAGCATATATTACAACGGAAATAAACTTATTTTTTCCTTTAGACATAATACTTCATAAAATTCTTTGGTTAAATTGAATTCTTCTCTATGAAACAAAAAAATAAAAAATACATGTCTTCACAAATTAATTCATTCGAATTATGTGAACTACATATATATATGTATATGGTCATGTGTACTTTATTTTGCTTAAATATCATGATGTTGACCTCTAAAGCTGACGAGGTTTCTTAAACGCATGATTATCTATTTTAGGGGTAACTAAATATAAGAGATAACAAGTCAATGTGTAAATAGAAAATCCTACAATATACAAAATATCTATGAGGATTTCCTACAATTTTTACATTGCTCATTTACTATTCTTCTCATGGACAAGTATGTTTTTCACGTTCTCGAATTAAACAATTAGTTGACATTGCATGTTTATTTTGCACTTAGTAATAGAATGAAATCATTCAATTCAACTCTCATAAAACTCTCAAGTTGCCTCTAGCAGCGGGGGTAAATAGCTACTCATGCATGTCTAATATTAGTGTTTGTTGTATAGATCGAGTACAATGTGCTCCTATAGCACATGTGTCTCGTCTAATTTGTACCATTGGAGGGGTGTCCCTGCCGGATTCGAATATGCAACCAGGCTAGGGTTACATATGTGTTCCGAGTTGGTTCGGATCTAGTCATACCAAACCTACGTGGCGCGAGTCGGCCCAACCTTGGTTGTGTAAACCCAATAGAGGTGGGCAACCATAAGTACATCATGTGCCACCCTAGGTATTCCCGATCATCTCCACATAATGGCCTACCGTTGGTATCCCTTGTAACCTTGTGTATACGACACTAAACACCAGAGAGGGCCCAAAGTAATATCTCTTCATTGCCGGGGAAAAATCCCATCTTGATCAGTCTACGAGTTACAACTTGATTTCTGATAAAGCTGTTGAAAGCCATGTTTATAATTATCTAATCGCGGAGTCACGTTTGGTAACCCTTAAGTATACCTTCTAACAACCTAGGTAGTACATTGTGGTAAGGATCGAACATATACATACAACAAATACCAATGATATGAAAAGACGATGTATCTCGTGATAATCGTAGGTGGGTCTATCCAACGTTAGTTCAACTAACTTAATCCACACTATACTTCCTAAAAAAAAGCTTACATACACACATTAGTTTGGTATCTCCATATCCATCTACTCTATATATAAAAGTAGGACGATTTTGAGCTCTCTCCGCGCTCGTGCACTGTTCACAGCTACAGGGTTTCCTGTAGCGCTACAGTACTACAGGAACCGCGCGATCCCGGCCGTCCGCTGAAGATCCGACGGCTCCAGCACGCGTCGATGACGCTTTTGCAAAAAAGCCCTCCAACTTCCAAAAATAGAACCCACAGTCCACGTTCTACCGCAGAGAAGGACCAGTTCGCAATTCTGAAAGAACTCGAGGACGACTCTGTAAAATAACCGCATACCGTCCCCTCCCCTTCCTCTTTCCCCGCGCGGCGGCGATGCCGCCGCCGCCGCCGCATGCCCACACCGCACCGCGCCTCCCCACCCACACCGGAGCCCACGGCGAGGTGTGCCGCTACCTCCGCCGCCTCCTCACCGGAAAAAAAGTCGCCGGGACAACGCGACCGGGCCAGATTTGCCGCCACCGTGCCGTGGACCTCCGCCGCCCTCTCGCCGCTGCCGCCGCCGCTCCGGCGACCAATCGCGGGCGGCGCCGCCGCCAACGAATGCCCCGCGTCGAAGCGCGCCCACCGCGCCCAGGCACGCGTCTTGGACCGCCGCCGTTCGCCGTCGGTTGACCACGGCCCCGCCACGGCGGCTCCGCCAGGAGCGACGTCTGCGTGACGTAGCGGCTCTTCTGGGTTGGCCGTGGGCCGCCGCTGGTCAGCGGAACTTTTTTTTTCCTTTACATTTTTTTTTCATACCTTTCCAAATAAGCAAACACAGAAATTAAAAGAAATTTATAAAAATTTCAAATAAATTTGTAGATGGTTCTAACGACCGCAACTACCATTCCAAATATTCACAACAATAATCAAACATTTCGAAAGTACAAATTTAAAAATAATGCATAATTGCTTATTTCCAACTTTATTTCGAATTTTAAAATAATTCTCTCTAAAATATATTTTCTACCCCATCTGAAGTTTACAAAATATAAAAAAAATACTCAATTTAAATAGTGTACAAAAGCAAACACAAATATTGAACCCTTTTTAAAAAATCTTCACATTTTCATTTTCATCTTTCCCAAATAAAAAACCACACAAATTTACAAAAAATTATAAAAAAAACTAAACAAATTTGCAGATGTTTCTACAGATCGTACTTACAATTCCAAATATTCGCAAACAATTTCCAAGACATTTCAAAGGTGCAATTTCTACCCCATCTGAGATTTTACAAAAATACAAAGAATAATACTCGATTTAAATAGTCTACAAAAGCAAATAAAAAAAATTGACCCTTTTTTTAAAAGCTTCCCATTTTTCCCATCTTATCAAATAAACATCCACATAAATTGAAACAAATATGCAAATAGTTGTGACAATCATATGTACCACTTCAAATATTCAAACAAATTTTCAAAAACATTTTACAGGTACCAATTAACAATACTGCATAATTGCTTACTTGCCACTTTATTTCGATTTTAAAAATAGTGTTTCACAAACTACATTTCTCACCTGATTTAAAATTTGAAAACCATAAAAGGTACTATTTAATTTTACGTTCATTTCCAAAATCAAAAAAACGAGACCAAATTCCACATAATTAACAAAAAAAAAGATAAATGAAAAAAAAACGATTAGATGAATATTTCCATAAAATGCAAATTCATCTATAAATACCAAATTCTAAAAAAAAAAAAAAAATGGTCATTTCAAATATTTCGGGACCTTTTCAAATTTATTTGAAATCGACTGCATAAAATAAAAATATATTATGTGCATTCCCAAAATCGAAAAATGAGACCAAATTCCACACAATTTACAAAAAAAAACGAATAAAAAAATCGATTAGATGAATATTTCCACAAAATGCAAATTCATCTATAAATACCAAATTCCACAAAATTGTAAAAAAAAAAACACATGCCAAAAAAAAACATTTCCAGATTAAACGCAACCAAATTACACAGGAATGTGACAAAAAAAACTACAAAACAAAAAGAATTGCCAAAATTAGCGTGGGAAAAAAAAACAACTGCTCTAACTGTACCTTGCTAACAAATTGAATTTAATGTGAAATACTAAAAAAAAAAAAATTATAATATTTGACTAAATCTGTTGAATTTCGAAAAAAAAATGCATATTTTCATACTCTCCACACAAAATATGCATTTACAAAAAACACAATAATTTCCAAACGATAATATTTGACTACATCAAGCGAATTAACATGAATAATTGCATATAATACAAATACATATCTCCTAAATACGGATTGAATTTAAATTGCATCTAATAGAATTTAAAAAAAGGTATTTCCTCTAATTATTGATCTAAGATGAAAATCTAATAGCAATTCAAATAGTTCAAATATTTTCTAGACGATAATATTTTTACTACACCAGACGAATTTCCAAAAAAAAAATATATATAGAAATGCAAACAATACATAAAAAAACATATTAAATGTGCATTCCCCATTATAGACTTCAATTTAAGATTATTAATCTTTGAACATTTCAAATTGCTTTAAAAAAAATAGAGGTACTCTAAAATATATCAACATGCTCACAAAAAACAAAATGCCAACTATTTACAGAAAAAAAGTGTTGGAACATTTTGAATTTGTGAAAATTTGAAAAAAAAAACATTATGCACTCTTCATAATTATGTAAAGTTGTATTTAACAGATGCTCACACTATGTATTCCTTTAATTATGTACTCTAATTGAACATCTCAATTAAGCAAAATATTGACAACAATAACTAAATTAACTTCCTCTAAATATGAAATTCAAATGCAATCCCTCAAATTATTTATGCCAACATATAAACATAAACAAACATTCAAATTTGCTAAGTATTTGAAATTACCAAATTTGCTAAGTATTTGAAATTACCCTACCATTAAAAAAACAAATTTGGCCAACATTTATATATGATTCTAACACATTTTTTCTCATTACATTACAGATTTCATGGCAACATACAAACATATTTAAATACATCAATTTGGTAATTGTTCGGATATTGTCTAAACTATATAAAAAATGCTCAGAAAAAACCAACAGTACCTATGTATGGCAAAACAAAAAATGTAAAATCCAGTTGACTAAACGTACGATTTTCCACTCATCATAGAATTACTCTCCAAAAAAATAATAAACAAATATTTTAGACTCAAGTTCATCATTTCATCACATATCATCGCAACTATTTATGGCATATCATCGCAACTCAAATTTAAAAACAAAAAATTCCAAATGCCGATCATTTCGACAAAACCTAAATGCATTCCTTCTAAAAAAAGGATTTGAATTGACAAAATACTTATATAACGTATTTTTCTAATTAAGTAGATTAATTAAAAATCTATATCAGACTACAAACATACTTCACCATTTAAATTCGCTTAAAAAAATGATGTTACTTCGGATGACAAATTACGACAAATTTTAATATTTCAAAACCCAACGTCCCGAATGGGGCCTACTGAACGATGGAATATAAGGTCTGTACATATTTAATTTCAATGAATATTTTTTTTTATGGTCTACAGAAGATAAAAGAAATATGAAAAAATTCCAGGTTTTGTTCAAACAAAAAAAAAAGGAATAAAAAAGGAAGCACTGTTTATGTAATATTCCAAATCCAAATTTTTCCAACACTTTTGGAACTTTTAAAATATACCTAAAAATCAATTCAAACCAACTTACATTTCTAAAATTTTCAATCCCTTCCAGATTCACATACAAGCAACTTTCAACAACTTTGAAATCTAAATAAATCGTAAATATAAACTTCTCCTGCTTAATTTCGGTACTTTCAAATATTTAGAAATAAATTAAAAAAAAATATCACCAAAGGCGTGGCGTGACGCCACGCCAAATTCAACTAGTTACTGTAAAACACGGTCATCAATCAATACGTGAGCCAGCCTCTATGTATGTCCCGGTTTGGGTTGTGTACGATGTTTAGGCTTCTTAGTGTGTAAGCTTCCTTTTTGATGGGTGGTCTGTCACACTTTATTAATTATGCTACGTATACTTGTGAGTTATGAACAATTTAATAAATATGGTTGTATACATCAACAATACTGTGTAGTGGTAATGAAAAACTTCTGTTTTTTTTTATGTCAACTACTCTCAGCCTATTGAAGTTTTCTTATCACATTTACCCTTCAGTGAGTCCATCTATCAAATGTGACTCATCTTAGAGCATCTCCAACCAAATCCCACTTTGCCCCCATTTATATGGTGCACAGTCCGGACATGAGAGAAGAAAAAAAACTAAGCCAACCAATCCCCCACTTTGTCCCAGTATGTTCGGGCTATCCGGCACCCTCATACTCAGCTTATGGTGTGTACGGACTCTCCGTGTGGCCCGCCCTGGTCACTCTTTTTAATCACAAATGCAAGTGACTGGATAATTTTAGGGGTCATGGGCAGAGTTCATCAACAAATAAGGTTTCAAAGCGGACACGTTGGAGATGCTATTAGAAACAGTACAACCGTTTGAACAATGATACAACATTGAGTATCACTTAGAGTCTCAAATCACTAATGGAATAAAAATAAATAAAATAATGATGAAAACATTCAACCGAGATTTCCGGAATACGTACACCCTCGGCCTGAAAGGATGTTTCGGTGAGGTACTGACCATTACTTTAAAAGACATTGCAGCGCACAAAGAGGTGCATTTTTGAGAGGGTTGGTTCTGGTGAGTGTCGGTCGCATGATGCTAATAGACCCCATGAGGCTATATCGGGGTTCTTTCCATTTGTTTCAATTAATAACTAGGTGTCGATATGCATATTGCTGACTATTTTTTTGATTAGTTGTCTTAAGATTTTTTTTTGGCGTGTGGTATGTCCTATTTTTCTTTTATACCATGTTACATTTACTTGAAATACATACGCCCTTGAAATAAATTTCCAGAGAAGAAGAAGAAGAAGCGGACATCGCCCCCAAAAGACGTTGTGGGGCACATAGGTATAGCTTTCGATAGGGTTGATTCCAGCTAGTTGCTGGCTGCACGAGGATTTCATATTCCCCATATTGCGAGGCTATACCGGGCTTATATGGATTTGTTCCGTTTAACGACGATCCTTTGACATACATGTTGCTGAATATCTTACTTTTGAAAGAATTTTTGATGTCGTTGGTGGTAATATTTTTGCAACCAAGTGTTGTCGATCGACTCGTCTCGTTTGGTGCTGTGTTTGGAGTTTGGCAGCAATGACTCATGGTTTGACTCTAACAGACCTCTTTTCGCTACAACTAACGTATGGGATTTAAGTGAGCTGGGGGTTGTCATCAAATCTCCCCAATCTATATCATCTCTCTTCTCTCCGTTGTTGGAGAAACGGGACGGGACGGAACAGGGGAGGATCCCCTGGCGTGCCCGTGCAGACTCTGCCGCTCCCGAAAAATATTGAGATGAGAAAAACCATACGGGAAGCATCCGTTCGCACGCACGGCACCGGCGGCCAACACGTTGGGTTCGGATCCGCAACCCAGCCCGCTGACACGCGGGCCCAGACCCACCACCAGTCACCCACCACCTACACGTTGGGCTCGCCGTCTCCATCTCTCTCCCCTCTCCCTTCCTTCTCCCCTTCCCCTCCCCGCCTCCGCCACGCCACCTGCCCCCCCTCCCCTCCTACTCCACCTCGCGCCCTCCGCCGCACCGAATCCCACGCCGCCGGACGCTTCGCGGCCATCCTCTCCGCGCCCCGGATCGCAGGCGGGTAAGCCAGCCCCTCTCCCATCCCCGCTCTCTCTCTCTCTCTCTCTCTCTCTCTCTCTCTCTCTCTCTCTCTCTCCCCTGGGCCTGCTCTTCTGTTACTGCCCGCTTGCCCGCCGTGCCATGCCCCGGCTCCCGTTCTGCGCAGGCCTCGCGGGACCTAGATTGCGTCGATTTCGTTTCGTCCCGTCTACTGACCAAAGGTCCGAAGCAATGGTCTAGTCAATTGCGCTTCGTCCTGAGGCTGCCGCCTGTAATCTGTTTGTCATATTGATGCGCCCCCAATTACAGCTCATATAAGCTGTCGATGGCGTGTGGGTTGTTCCTGTGTTAGTCAATCTTACGCCATGTTTCTATGTTGCAATTCCGAGTACTGATTTCTTCGTTGCGCTGGGTAGGAAATCCTGGGTGGTGGCCTGATGCTGTGACGCACACATGCCGTCGCGCGCTAGGTGATGACGAGCTTGCCTGATAGGGGTGCATCCGATCCGCCGTCATCGTCGTCGCGCGCCACCGCCGTAGCCTCTTCTTCTTCGTCGCCATCCGCCTTGGAGGAGCAGAAGAACAACAGCGGCTCGAAGCAGGGCAAGGCCTCGCTCCTCTCCAGCGTCTTCACCATATTCGAGGCGGACCAGGGTTCGTCGTCGTCGTCCGCGGCGTCGTGCGGGAACAGGCACGCCTCCGCGTCCTATGCTTGGTCGAGGGTTCTGAGGAGGATCGTGGGTGACGGCTCAATGTGGCGTTTTCTGGGGTGCGCCAAGGTTCTCACCTCCGGCGACGTGTGGTTCCTCGGAAAATGCTATAAACTGTCGGAGGAGGAGGAGGAGGATGTCTCGGATTCTGAGAGTGGGCATGCTGGCTTCTTGCAAGACTTCTCGTCGAGGATATGGATCACTTACCGAAAAGGTTGGTTTTGTTCTTGGTTACAGAACAGTGTGTATGCTAAAACTGTTAATGTGGTAGCTTCGGTGGTGGGCTGCTGACACGATATTTCTTGTAACAGGTTTTGATGCCATATCTGATTCCAAGTTCACTAGCGATGTCAACTGGGGCTGCATGGTCAGAAGCAGTCAGATGCTGGTTGCGCAGGTCAGTCTTAACTTTATTTACTAGAAACCCTTCTTTAATTCACCACTGCTGTTGTTACTGAATTGGGTTTTGGACGATTTGTTTTTGCAGGCACTGATTTTTCACCATCTCGGAAGGTCTTGGAGAAAGCCTTCAGAGAATGTAAGATACGGGGCTTTCCTACTCTGATACTCCCTCCGTTTCGTAATATAAGATGTTTTAGGTGTTTCACATGTTGTCTAGATTCGGACTAAAAGGATGGAAAGAGAGTGAACATATACACTAAAACATGTCTAGATACATGTGGTCTCCAAATGTGAATGTGAAAAAAGACTAAAACATCTTATATTGTGGAACGGAGGGAGTATTTTAGAGCTGTTCCCCATACGAAGAGAAATTAAGCATTCATGTACAGTTATCATAGGTGATGGGGCTCTTTAATCCTTGATGTAGGGTTGCTTATAGTGGTCAATTGTTCATATGCAGCCATGTAACCCAGAGTATATAAGGATCTTACACCTGTTCGGTGACTCCGAAGTTTGTGCTTTCTCCATTCACAATTTACTTGAAGCTGGAAAGAGTTATGGTCTGGCTGCTGGATCATGGGTGGGTCCATATGCTATGTGCCGGGCATGGCAAACCCTTGTCCGCACAAACAGGGAGCAACCTGAAGCTGTAAATGGGAATGAAAATTTTCCTATGGCGCTCTATGTGGTTTCTGGCGATGAAGATGGTGAAAGAGGTGGAGCTCCAGTTGTTTGCATTGATGTTACTGCTCAGCTTTGCTATGATTTCAACAAAGATCAATCAACGTGGTCACCTATTCTTTTGTTGGTTCCCCTGGTTCTTGGTCTTGACAAAATTAATCCAAGGTAATCAGCAATTCACCCTATCCTGTATCTATGTTTGGTTATCTGATTGTGTCATCCGCAGGTAGTTTCTTAAAATTTCTATACAGTGAAACTAGGAATAAGAATGGTGAAGTTCCTTGCGGACCTACCGAATTACTCAATTATATTTCTGTTATGTTTTAAAAGTAAAGTACACTGTGTTCTTAACTTTGTATGCCCTGATTTGGTGGCTAGATTTCCTGATCTTAATCAGACAGGAGTGAATCAATCTTTCAACCCTTGGCACTGTCAGTTAGACTAGGTTATGAACATGTGTGCCGCTGAATATTAAATGTTTTCCTGATTTTGATTTTTTGTTACAAAAAAAGAATATCAAGTGCTTTCGTTGATGACTTGGTACGATTTTTTTTTTTTTTGACATTTTCCTGTCATGGGATATACTATCAGGTACATCCCACTACTAAAGGAGACATTCACATTTCCACAAAGCTTGGGCATTTTAGGTGGAAAACCTGGAACATCAACTTACATTGCTGGGGTACAGGATGACAGGGCACTCTACCTAGATCCCCATGAGGTTCAGCTGGTAAAACTACACACTTTCAGTTCTTTAGCACATACAGATATGGATCCCACCAATGTTGCAGGCTTGGTAGTTGCTCTGATCCATAAGCCGTACTGAATGCAAACATGATATGATCTTTCCTATATATGAATGTAATGAGAGTTAAAATTTAGAACTACTGATAATTTGTACCTTTGATGGACCTTTAAGTTCCATCCTCCCAGTCTAAGATTAGTGGTACTGTCTATTATACTTGCTGTCACCACTACTAGCAGCCAAGTATTGCAGATTGTGTACTTGACTGTTTTTGAGCCCTGCCGAAAAAGTCATTTGTCATTTTTATTGTCTTGGCTAGTCCATTCTGTGTAGTTCAGGATCACCTCTGTTAGATTTCGAAATGTACAAAGAAATACACCAATAGCTAGTTTAGATTCTTCTAGCCCCAAGAATTCTGAAGTCCTAAGCAATGATTGTTTTCGATGCATGAAAAGTTAACTTCCTCTCTAACAAAATGATACAACAGGTCTCTGGAAAAACGAAACAAAGCAGCCTAGTTTTTGCCATTTCACTGTGTTGCAAACATGTAGAGTGCTTATTTTTTTGCCTTGGAAGATCGGGATTAGCAATTGATAAAAAAGAAAGGATATGGGCTTGTGCCACTGTTTCACTGAGGTGGTACCATACCCATTTCGCCACTTGTTGTCAGCATCTAGTTTGAGCTCTGTTATTTTATCCCAAAGCATCCCAGTTTTGTTAGACTTGAATGGTTTGTCTATTTCTGCTGTCTCTTGTTTGCTAAGAATGTCATTTCAATCAACAATAATATTAAGTTGTTATGCATAGCATCTCATAACTTTGTGGCATTTGACTTTTGAGCTGTAGTGTTAATACTGGGTTGCTCTGTAAATGTCAGGCAGTTAACATAGCATCTGATAACTTGGAGGTGGACACTTCCTCATACCACTGCAGGTTTGTGCACAGTTGTAATTAGAGTCTGTTAAATGGTCCCACTGTTCGATTTCCTTTCCATGTTCAAATGGCTAAACCCTTATTCTCGTTTCTCCAATTGGACAGCACCGTCCGCGATATGGCTCTAGACCTGATAGATCCATCCCTGGCTATTGGTTTTTACTGCCGCGACAAAGGTGAACTTTTGTCCCTCCGACTCATGTCTGTGTTACTCAAAGTTCAGTATGACCTCATTTTATTCCCCTTTTCACCTCTTGGGTATGCAGACGACTTTGATGATTTCTGTTCTCGGGCCTCCGAGTTGGCCGAGAAAGCGAACGGGGCGCCGCTCTTCACCGTCGTGCAGTCGGTCCAGCCGTCGAAACAAATGTACGACCAGCACGACGGATCTGGCTGCTCAGGCGATGGCGTGGGTGATAGCATGGACGCGGAGGACCTCGATGGCTCCGGCGAAACGGGAGAAGACGAGTGGCAGATTCTCTAGATGAGGGGGGAAATTTAACGTCATGTTCAGTTAAATCTTCACATCTCAGCACCACGCATCGGGTTGATTTCCCTTCTGCGTGAAGACTTTGAAAACCTCTCGTGGATCTCTAGGCTTTCCAGTTGTATAGAACAAGCAGTGCCGTGCCGCACAGTTTGTTCCACGGAGCTGGGGAACTGAAAGGTAGGTGCCGTTGTTACACTGATCAGTACATGTTCGTCCGATGGAAAATCCCTCTGTATCATACGCGCTGTTGTGGTTTGACTATACAAATGTATCTATGATTGATTCATGCTAGAGCAGAGATTATCTCGGTACCCATTTCATATGATGTGTTAGCTTACATATGGGATGGGGCCACATGTAAGTCGATGAGACATTGTTTGTCCAGCTCAAGTAACTTTGTGATGATGTGCACGGAGCAGTTTGTCACAGCTCACGTCATGATCATGCTTTACTTCATTGTCATTACTAGCAGTGTTTGTGAAGAAAAAGGGACAAGATTTTAGCATGCACTGCAAGGTAGAATAACACCTTTTCGAAAAAGAAAAAAAAAAAGGAATAACATGGAGGCAACAAAAGAATAATTTAATGCATAAACGTAGCTCAAAGCCAATACTCCCTACTACTCCATGATCAAATCATTAGTAAGTGTCATTTCTCATTTGCCAGCCTGAGTTTTCGTTCGAGCTCCGTCATGATCATGCAGTATTCTGTTCTCATGCCCACCGGGAGCGCCTCGAGAAATCTCACCCGGCGATCGTCGCCGGTGAGAAGGCTATGCGCCCTCAGCATCTCGTCACGAGCCATGCCGGGTATCTCCTGGATCGCCGCCAACACATCCCTCTCCTCCTCTGCTTCCTGGCTCGCTTCCTCGCCTTCCGGGCTCGCCGGCACTAGGTTGTCGCCGTCGGCGTCACAGGTGGTGTTGAAGTAGCTCGACAACTCGCTGGAAAGGAAAGCTTGGCGGCCAAGATGGAACAGCTGCTGGTCGTCGTCCTCCGGGTAGCGGCTGACCGACCGCAGTGTCTTCCTCCTCATGTCCACCGCGACTAGCCAGGCCGTCTTGTCGCCGGCGTAGTGGGGCTTCCAACGTTGGTGTAGCGACTCGCTCGACACGAAGCAGATCACGTCGGGGTCCTCGACGCTGACGACCGGGAACGCCGGCCGGAAGAGCGGGACGCCGGTAGCCGCGGCGGCCGCCGCCGCCCAGGGCTCGCCGCTGTCGAGCATGCCGTCCTCCTCCCAGCTCATGTCGTCGTCGTGCGTCTTCAGGGTCCAGGTGGAGACGGTGAAGGCGCGCCGGGAGTGCGCGCACAGGGTGGTGCCAGGACCGCCGCAGCAGCAGCGAGGGGAGACCCTGACGAACCTCACCGCGCCCGCGACGGTGACGCACACGTTCCGGGTGGCCTCGGGGTCGGGGTATTCGCGGCCGCCGCCTCGGTGCCCGTAGGCAGTGCCAGGGAGCAGGGGGTCGGAGGGAAGGGGCACGTACCGGAGCTCGGGGACCTCCGCCGTCACGTCGGAGAAGATGATGCCGCGCGTCAGGTCGATCCAGTAGAGAAACCGGTCGCCGACGGCGATGACGGAGCCGGTCTGCCACCACGACATCTCGCTCTCCTGGCTATCGGCGTGGCGGACGGGGATCCCGCTCCATTGCTTCCACTTGCGCTCGCCGGAGCGGAGCACGCACAGGAGGGCTTCCATCGCTACCGTGTCTTGTGTCCGTCCGTACTTCCTTCTGAGGACCAGGCTTGCCACCGCGTTTGTGTCCGTCCCTCCGTGCGCCCTTATTCTGGGGACCGGGCTCGCCACCGGGTCTTGTGTCTGTCCGCGCGCCCCTCTGAGGACCAGGCTCGCCACCACGAACTCGTCGCCGCCACGGCGCAGGATGCCGGTTCTGTTGTTACCCACGACCATGTCCGCACAGCAAGGAGGAAGAAGCAGCACGCGCGGCGGCCGCGCGCCGCCCACGTTGTAAACGAAATAGTCTCGCGTTTGAGACAACTCGACCTCGATGAGGACGGAGTCGCGGTGGGCGGAGACAAGGGCGTGGTACATCCCGGAAATCGCGCCGCCCGGCAACCGCGCGTCGACGTGCAGGGTCGACACCGCCGGCGGCGGCGCGAGGCGGAAGGAGACCTGGACGGCGTGGCCGGTGGAGGTGTAGCAGCTCGCCGACGTAATGGCGTCTCCGGCGGAGTCGTCCTGCCGTCTGCATCCGCGGTCTAGCATCACCCAGCGCGGGTAGTCGGCGGCGGCGGACGGGCCGGAGGCGGAGCGGGGTAGGATTTCCATGTCGATCGGTTGGATCCAGATCGAGACAGAGACCGCCTTTTGAATCGAAGGATCGTTAGAATATGTCCAGCAGCGGCGCTAAAATAGCCCGCAGCCCTAAAATAACTGATTTTTTACCGCGTGTGCGCGCTGTATCCTCCTCCAGTAAAGGCTGTATAGTTTCGCGCGCTGGAAACAAATACCGCGGCGCTGCATTCTGCGCAATCCGGCGCGGGAGTTTTGGTGCTTCTTCTCGCGCGCGCGCTTTCGCTGGAGACGCGCAACCGCTGTGAAATTTCCCTCCCGCGCCGCCCGCTCTCCCGCGCCCCCTTCCCCCTTCCGCGCGGTCGCCGGCGCAACTCCGGCGATGGACGGCTCCTCCGGCACCCCTCCAACCCCTCCCTATTCTATCCCCCCCACTGATGGCGCCGGCGCCGGCGCAATCCAGCCGCCGACCGCGCCAAACCCCTCCAACCCCTCCAATCCAGCGGCTCGCCAGACAGGCGCATCCCAAGCTCCTCCCACATCCTCCGCTCCGCCTCCACCACCGGCTCCTCGACGACCGACGCCAACCGCGGGCGCCGCCGCCGCGCGCAACGTGCTCGATGAAATGGCGACAAGGTAAAATCTCTTTTCTTTTGTTGTTTTTTTGACATGGATGAAATGTTTACTAGTAGGATTGTGACATGTGCATAAATTGTAGTGTTGATGACGATAGTTTCTTGGAGACTATGGAGATTGGCGGTTCATCTTTTGCACATGAAAACTATGTGCATGAGGAGGTGGAAGAGGAGTACGCGGAGGTGGATGAGGAAGGCGAGGGCATGGTGGGAGCTCCGACCGGTAGGAAGATAAACTACACCGTAGATGAGGATGTGTTGCTTTGCAAGACTTGGTTAAAGATTGGCATGGATCCGTCGATTGGCACCGACCAAACTAGAGACACATATTGGATAAGAATGAAGGAGTACTTTGATGCCAACACCGGTGGAGTTGATCGCACGAGCCGCTCTCTTCGGTCTTGTTGGTCGGTCATCAACCAAGATTGTTCAAGGTGGGCAAGTGCGCAAAAGACGGTTGATGATATCAACCCAAGTGGCACCAACGATAGTGATAGAGTAAGTTGTTCTATTGTGTTCTACTATTTTGTTGACATGTGCATATCTATGTTTTCTTTACTCATCTATTCTACTTAATTCACAATGTAGAATACCATGAGTCAAGGCTTCTTCCGAGATGAGGGGAAGAAGGACAAGAAGGGCAAGAAGCTCCTCGGAAAGACATTTACATTGCACCATTGCTATGAAGTGCTCAAGAATGAGGAGAAGTGGACAAACCGTGGTAAAGTGGACGTGCCAACAATGTTGGCGCGACAAGCAACCGCGGAGGCAACCATCATTGATGATGATGTATCAAGTGGTGGCGAGGATAGGAAGAGAAGCTCTACTCCTCACTCGGTTGCGAACACAAGAAGGCCGGAGCTTGGACGGAGGAAAGCCAAAGAGATGAGGGGAAAGAAGTCCGGGGATGATGACATAGCAATAGCTATGGAGAACATGGTCAAAGCAAGAAAGGAGTACAATGAGGACAAGAAGGAGGCCGAGGCGCGGCGCATGGCGTTGGAGGAGAGATTGGCGGCTGCCGAGGAGAGGACGATGGCAATGGAGGAGAAGAAGCTTGCCCATGAGGAGCATCAACGTCTATTGGACGAAGAGAGGAAGCTCTTTTTCATGGACACCTCTAACATGGATGAAAGACAAAAGGAGTACATCAACCTTGCTCGCGACGAAGTGTTAGACAAAAAAAGAAAGTTGGCAAACCTCATGAAGGCGCAAAATGAAGGAATGAGTGTCCCGGGAGGCTTTGGAAGCATGGGAGGCTATGGAGCACCACCGGGAGGCTATGGATTCATGGGACAAGCACCGATGGGGTATGGAGGCATGGGTGGCTTTGGAGTCATGGGAGCACAACCGGGAGGCTTTAGAGCCATGGGAGCACAACCCGGAGGCTTTGGAGTCATGGGAGCACAACCCGGAGGCTTTGGAGTCATGGGAGCACAACCGGGAGGATTTGGAGGCTATGGAGGCATGGGTCTTGGAAGCATGGGTGGGGTGAGTGGGCAATCCGCCATGGGTGGCATGGGTGGGATGAGTGGGCATGCCGCCATGGGAGGCATGGGAGCACCGCCGGGAGGATTCATGGCTTCTTTGGTTGATCCATCTCCGTCTACCAATGAAGCACATGGAGATTCAACTCCCAACACCATCGTGCAAGACTCCGAAGAAGATGGAGATGGAATTGATCATATTGACAAATGAGGTGAACTTTGTCAATATGTATGAACTTTGCTATTTTTCCATCGTGTTTGAACTTTGTCCATCGTTGTTGAACTTTGTCCATGTGATGAACTATGTCATTTTATGTTTGGTTAAACTATGCTATTTGTTGAGCCATTTGTGCTTGATTATTTTGTGTTTGTTTGATCTAGTAGAATGTATGCATATGTTGGATTGTTGTTTGCGTTGGTCGAGCGCGCGCTACTATGCAGCGCCTGGTGAAGTGCTGCTTGCGCGCTGCATTGTCCAGCACCGTTTTGGAGCTTCCGGCGAAGGGCTCCGCGCACTGCATGCGGATACGGCGCGCTGGTTCGCCGTTTTACAGCGCGCAGATATAGCGTTGCTGCTGGAGATGCTCTTAGTATACTATACTCCGTACTAGGCACATCAATTTGTTACAAGGAAGATATGCATTCTACTGGATCAGGCACGTATACGAGTAGTTGAGCACAAAAGAGCGAGTTGTCTGAAACTCTTTTTCCCTGCCCTAGCCACCGCCACGAGCCAGGCACTAGGGAGGCAACCTTCTACCTCTGATCTCCCATCTCCACCGGTCACGGCGCTGGTTCCCTCTCCCTCCGCCTGCTGCTCCGGCAGCAGGAGGGAGGGGGACCCGTTCCTCTGCTCTGTAGTTAGGGTTTGGTTTTACAGGTCGTGGTGCGCCGTTAGGGTGGTGGGAGCGGGTTCGGACGAATAAATATGCTTCATCTCCACTCCCACACCGGCGGTGTTCTTTATGGCGGCGTCTCGGAGTTGATGGTATCGTGTGTTTGTCGATCTTTCAGATCGACGGCGTTAGGGTTAATGGATGGTGTCGGCGAGGCGGAGGCGGAGGCGGCGACCCCTTCAGGTGTGTCTCTCCTTCTACTCTGTTCCCGTTGCTATGGCGTTGTCTCCGATATCATGGTGGAGCAGGGAGGTTGGGTCGTTCAGTAGTACGCGCAGACGGTTATCTGCGCTGGTGACAGCTGGAAGATAGTGTATCCTATGTTGGGTCTATGGTTGGGGGATGATAGTTCTAGTTCCCTCTTTCGACGTCGTAGTCGTGCGGAGGCGCCAGTTTTGAAATCCGATGGCGTGTCCGGGGCCGTGCTGCCCCGGTCTGGTTCTTTCAACGACAATGGTTTGTCCTATGACAAACTACTTTGGAGGTCCGAAAAGCTGCTGATCAGCGATGGAGCCGTATCGAGCTCGGGTGAAGAGGTGATCTGTCTTGTGTCTCTTTGGTGGCTGCTACTGTGGTGCCGAAGGAGAGAGATAGGCATTGGTTTGTCACATAGGTTTATCTATCTTTTGAGTTCTATAATGTCGGTTTGTACGTGCCTTGTAACTTGATCTTTATTCATAAATGAGACACGTATTACCATGCAAAAAAATATCAGGCATGTATACGTATACATACGGGTGTCTTCGTGTTGCATTATGCATCTATATCGGAAATCCACTTTGGCAATGGGGGGGGGGGGGGGGGGCATATTTATCCGGTATTATTTCAAAATGTCGAAAACTCCGAAATAAAATTCTACGGAAACATCTTGACATCCACATGTTCACAAAGTCGTTTCGCGAAAAATCGATATTTTCTATGGACTGCTAAAAAGTTAAAAAATGTCTCGTGAAAAGTCTTATTTTAGCATCAAATTTTGTTTTTTACATATGTTATAAAAAATGTTGGTGGTATGAAGTTACTAGTGCTGATTATTGATGTTGCATAGGTTCCGTAATCTATTGTGCATTTTGCTGCGAACACATGAGCAAAATGTTGCGACAATATTGGGCGACTTCTACAAATATTTCTTCAATACAACAAATGTTACATATTGTTGCGACGGATTTACTGCATACTCATATTATTTTGGTGCATTGGTGTTTTAAAATGTTATGATATCTTTTACGAATGTTACAATAGTACAGAAAAATGTTGTACAGATAGGGAGCATGTTGTATGGTTCAGAAGCACGAGAATTCGCGTTCTATGAAGGTCCTATAATCGGGGAGTCACACGATTTCCCCCTTAGCATGTTTTCACACGAGGACAAAGCTTAGCGCCTTAGCATGCATTGGAAAATGTATTTTTTTTTCTTGCAAAAACAAACAGTCTGACGGAACTGAAATTTATGTTGATCGAAGAATTATAAATTCTGGCTTGGTGTAATCGTGTTATTTGGCACCATGAGATTTCGTTCCAGCTCTAGCAAGCAGTATTCTTTCTTCATGTCTACCGGGAGGGCCGCGAGAAATCTCACCCGGCGAGAACGTTATGCGCTCTCAGCACTACGGGAGACGGCGTCGTTGCCGTGTGCCAGGGACACACGGCAAAGGCTAAAAAACACACGGCAAAGCCTTTGCCGTGTGCCGCACACGACGAAGAACACACGGCGATATCTTGCACGGCAAAGAGCTCTTTGCCGTGTGCCAAATATCGGGGCACACGGCAACGTTTCAAGGTGGGCCCCACCACCACTTGACGCCGACGACGGACGTTGATGGCGGGTTCCTGACAAGTGGGCCCCATCGATCGATCTTTGACGTGTGCAAGCACACGGCAAAGACGTTTCCCTTTACCGTGTGCAAACACACGGCAAAGAGCGACGATTTTATTAAAAAAAATCAAGCGCCGGGCATCGGGCCCGAACGGGTGGTTCGTCGTCACGCCACCTCGGAATCGGCGTCCCCGTCCTCAAGGAGGAGAGCACGGTGAGCGTGTCGATGGACGTCGACCCGGACGACCGCACCCTCGCCGTGGACGCCTCCGTACATGTTGTGGACGTCGTGGTCGCCATGGACGCCGTGGTCGACGTGGAAGCCTCCGTACATGCCGGAGCGTGGCGACGAGGAGGGCACCTCCATCTCTATCACTACGGCCTTGGGGTACTTGCCGCCGCACCCGAGCCCAAAGCCGACGCCGCCCCACCTAAGCCCGAAGCCGATGCCGCCGCACCCGAGCCTGAAGCCGCCGCCGTCGCACGCTCGGTGTACCTCGTGGTTGTGAGAGATGGAGGCGACGACGTCGAGGAAGATGGTCCCCCAAACCCATCGGCCGGATCGATCCAGAATAGGACGGCGAGGATCCCATCAAAGTAGGCCCAGGACTCCACCCGCCGGTCACCGAGCCGGAACGCCATCGAGTCCTCTCCCACGAGGCCTCCCTCGCCGTCCGAGTCCGCGTCCTCCTCTGTGTCGCCGACGGAGGCCCGGAGTGGGGCGGATGAGAGGAGGCGGGGGCGCAGAGGTGAGTGCCCCGGGGATGGGGAGTTGAGGAAGGGTAGTAGGGAGGTGGGGAGGCGAGGTGGAGGCGGAGGGTGGATGCCACAGGCCACGGGTGGAGGAGGAGGAAGCGGGGAGGATAAGGTAGAGGAACGGGTGGAGGAGGAGGAAGCGGGGAGAGGGATCCGCGGGTAGGAGAATTGATAGGCTTGACCCGTTGGATTTTTCGAGATCTAACGTCTCAGAGTGACGATCCGCGTGAAACTCCTTCTGCCCAATTAGAGCGCATAATTTCTTTGCCGTGTGTCGGCACACGGCAAAGATTTTTTTCTTTTTTTCTTTTCTTTGATTAATTTACTTTGTAGTGTGTCGTGTTCTGGAAAGTTTGTCAAAAATCAAGTCTATTATTTTTCTTATCAACTACTACACATAAGAGGACTCCATGGCGAACGATTTCTTTTTTTTTTTTGATTTCCTTAGTTTTCTTTGAGTTTTTTGAAAAATTATCAAAATGGTCGGCATGGCTATTCGTTGAAAGGATTTGGTTTTTTCAAAACTATCGATGGTTTTGTTATGTAATCACTACTTGTGTACCTTAAAATGATTTTTACAAAAATTTCAGAGCAAACTATCACACACTTGTAGTTCAAATTTGAATTACTTTCGGAAAATCGGTATAAAGTAATTTAAATGTGAGAAATTAGGTAGAAAGGGAGAAAATTCCTAATATTTGGGGATTATCCATCAAATATGGACTACGTTTTGTGAAAATTAGATGGGTGCCATTTTGCACCATATTTTTGGTACTTGCTTCACAAAAAATGTCAATTTTGGCACTTAGAAAATTAAAAATGATATTTATAAAAATAATTTGAAAAAACTCAGTTCGGTAACATTGTTTACCATAACAAGATACACCTATATGCCAAATATGGGCACATTATCACAAACTATGCAACGGGAATGGTCATATGTTGGTCGTTTGACTTGAAAACTATACATGTTTATAGATGATAGACCTTTTCATGAAGTAATTTTTTGTAAAGTTTTACAAAAATCAAGTTTATTATTTTTTCCTAACAACTAGTACACATGAAAGACTCCATGCCAAAGGGTTTCTTTTTTTCGAGCTTTTATTCATTTTCTTTGAGTTTTAAGAAAAAACGGTCCAAATGTCGAGCATGGCTATTCGTTGAAAGGTGTCGAATTTTTCAAAACTATCGACGATTCTGTGATATAACCACTACTTGTGTACCTTAAAATGATTTTTGCAAAAATTTCAGAGTAAACTATCACACACTTGTAGATCAAATTTGAATTACTTTCGAAAAATCGGCATAAAGTAATTTAAATGTGCGAAATTAGGTACAAAGGGAGAAAATTCCTAATGTTTGTGTATTATCCGTCAAATATGGACTACTTTGTGTGAAAATTGTATGGGTGCCATTTTGCACCATATTTTTGGTACTTGTTTCATAAAAGATGTCAATTTTGGCACTTAGAAAATGAAAATTGATATTTATAAAAATAATTTTAGAAAACTCAGTTCAGAAACATTGTTTCCCATACCAAGATACACCTATGTGACAAATATGGGCACATTATCACAAACTATGCAATGGGAATTGTCATGTCTTGGTGGTTTGACTTGAAACCTATACATGTTTATAGATGATAGACCTTTGTGTGAAGGATTTTTGTGAAAAGTTTGTCAAAAATCAAGTTTATCATTTTCCCTAGAAACTAGTACACATAAGAGGTCTCCATGCCAAAGGATTTTTTTGAGTATTTTTTTCCATTTTCTTTGAGTTTTTTCAAAAAAAGTTCCAAATGGCGAGCATGGCTATTCGTTGAAAGGGGTAGAATTTTTCAAAACTATCGATGTTTCTGTGAAATAATCAATGCTTTTGTACACTAAAATGATTTTTGTAAAAATTTCAGAGCAAACTATCGCACACTTGTAGTATAAATTTGAATTACTTTCGGAAAATCGGCATAAAGACATTTAAATGTGTGAAATTAGATAGAAAGCGAGAAAAATCCTAACATTTTGGAATTATCCATAAACTATGTACTACTTTGTGTGATAATTTGTTGGGAACCATTTTGCACCTTATTTTTAGTACTTGCTTCACAAAAAAATCATTTTTGACACTTAGAAAATGAAAAATGATATTTATATAAATAATTTGAAAAAACTGTGTTCAGTAACATTGTTTAGCATACCAATATACACCTATGTGCCAGATATGGAAAGATTATCACAAACTATGCCATGGGAATTGTCATGTCTTGGTGGTTTGACTTGAAACTTATACATGTTTATAGATGATAGACCTTTGTGTGAAGGATTTTTGTGAAAAGTTTGTCAAAAATCAAGTTTATCATTTTCCCTAGCAACTAGTACACATAAGAGGTCTCCATGCCCGGATTGTTCCTTTATGTGGGGTTCCACTGAGGATCATCTCAGACCGTGGTAGTCTATTTGTATCCAAATTCTGTCAGAGTTTCCAAACCGCTATGGGAACCCGTCTCAACTTCAGCACAGCCTATCATCCTCAAACCGACGGTCAAACTAAAAGGGTGAACCAAGTTCTTGAGGACATGCTTCGCGCATGTGTTATCTCCTTCGGTAAGGGTGGGGAAAAGTATCTCCCCCTCGCCGAGTTCTCCTACAACAACAGTTATCAAGCTAGTTTGCAAATGGCCCCATTTGAGGTTCTTTATGGGAGAAAATGCCGGACTCCTCTGAATTGGTCTGAAACCGGAGAAAGGTCACTCTTTGGTCCTGATGTGATCAATGAGGCCGAGGAAAAAGTCCGTATCATTCGGGAAAATCTCAAGATTGCTCAATCCAGGCAGAAGAGCTACTATGATAAACATCACCAGGAGGTTCACTATGAAATTGGTGAAAAAGCCTATCTTCGAGTCTCTCCCCTCCGAGGTGTTCGTCGCTTCGGGATCAAGGGAAAATTGGCACCTCGGTATGTTGGCCCTTTCACCGTGCTAGGCAAGCGAGGAGATCTCTCCTACCAACTCGAGCTACCCTCAAACTTCCCGGATGTGCACGATGTGTTCCATGTCTCTCAACTCCATCGTTGCTTCAAAGATCCTATTCGTGGGGTTGATCATGAGGTGTTGGACATCCAGGAGGATCTAACTTACCGTGAGCATCCTATCCGCATCTTGGATGAAGCGGAAAGGAAGACCCGCAACAAGACCATCAAATTCCTCAAAATCCAACGGTCTAACCATTCTGAAGAAGAAGCCACTTGGGAGCGTGAGACTAGTCTTCGTCAGGAATATCCCGCCTTCTTCACTCAAGACTAGAATCTCGGGACGATATTCCTGTAAGGGGGGTAGATTTGTAACAGCCCCAGTTTGGTACTGAAAAATATGAATAATTTTTCCACTTTTTGCATCTCGTGTTTGCATCATGGCATCTCTTTAAATTGCTTTTGTTGACAAACAACACTTGGAAATATTAAAAGAGGGAAGCCAAACCTTCCCAAAATCTCCAATCCAAGAAAAACAATCTTGGTACAAACCATGTCATGACAAGTGCACATGTTGTCCAAGAAGCTCCCTAAGTTCAAACAACCACTAAGAACCAAATGGCTTGGTCTCCAAATGGTTTCCAAATGTCAGAACTTCAAATGTGGTTCTTAGAAACTCCTAATTTTGAACTCATACTAAGTTGTCCTAAAATTCAAACGAAAAATATGGGGAGCATCCTTATCTTGTTGAGAGCCTCCCTGATTTTTCCTGTAGTTTTTGGACCAATTTAAGTGCCCCAAATATTGAAGCAAGTTTCTGTTTTTGAAATCCCTGACCGGAACTACCGGTCAAATAACCGGTAGTACCGGGTCGCCATCTTCCCTGTGGCGATAGTGGCTCGCACTATCGCCATGGCACCTGCTCCCTCCCCCGCACTAGCTACCTGCTTCCTTTGGAGAAAGGGGACCCCCACGGCCCTCACCTGCTTCCCCTCTCTCTCCCCGCACCCATTCCTCCCCGTTTTCCGGATCGAAGTCCAACCCTAGCTAGATCTCCCGACTGACGCTGCCCCGCCGCCGTCCTTCGCTCATCGCCGCCGTTGAGGACTTCCCCGACCAGATCGAAGGCCACCACGAGCACCGCAACCTCACCCTCTACCTCTACCACCGAAGGAAGCTTGCTGGGAGGTCCGGAATCAAGCGAATCGAGCTCGTCGTCCCGAGGTCCCTCCGCCGCTCGCCGCGCTTGTCCTCGACAAATTCTGGCCGCCCTCGCCATCTCCGACCTCGCCAAGCACCCGCACGCATCTAGGGTGAGCTCACTGTCCTCCGGGGCCCCTCCTCTCCTCTTCTCCCTCCCTAGTTCGTCAAGGATCCACCGATCGCTGCCGTAGCTCGCCGTCCCTTGCCGCCGTTCGTCGTTGTCCTCGTCGATTCCGGCGACCTAGGAGTAGTGGCGCCGCCCCATTTAGGTCCCCGCAGCCCGTGCGTCACCTGCACTAGCTAGCACGTCCACGCACGCACCCCGTTGCCGTGCGCATGGTCACCGTCGTCGCGGTCACCGCGCGCGCTCGCCGCGGTCTTGCTCAAATCCATTGACCGGAAGTACCACCGGTAGTACTGCTGTTAGTACCGGTTAATCCTTTTCCATACTGGACATTCGTGATTATAACCGAAAGTAGCACCTGAAGTAGCACCAGAAGTACCGCTTAACCGGTACTACCGGGCATTTCACCGGAAGTACCGCCCCAGAGTTTTCGGTACTGGACTTTTGTATCTATAAACAGAAGTACCGGCAAACCGGTACTACCGGGACCTTTACCGGAAGTACCGGCTAGTTTAATTAATAACTTGAGAATTTCATAACTTAATAAATGTTAACTCAAATCTTGCAAATGCTATACCCATTTGATCAGTAATTCAAGTGCCATATAACTATGCTAATATCATGTCATGACAACAACTTTTACCTTGGTGTATTTCTTTAATTGTTTAAAAGAATTAAATTCAAATAATCATTTAATTCACCAATTATTCATCGACACTTGGAAAATTACAAATAAGGTACCAAATTGATCAGAAGAATAAAACCTATCATGTCATGTCATGTCATGTCATGTCATGTCATGTCATGTCATGTCATGTCATGTTCATGCATATTGGAGCCACTTCTTAGTGATGTAATAATTTATAAGCAAGGTGGACATTAAGTTAAATATGGGGTTGCTTCCAAATAATTGCACTAATTATTTGGCACTCCATTTAATATTGTTAATTAAATTATATGATGATATCAATGCATAAACTTGACATGTCATCATGCTTGTGCATTACACCTGTCTTCGTGTTATTTATTTGTTCTTCTGTTATTATTTGGGTATCGATAGATTCCGGAGTCGAGGGTTCCCCTACCTATCTCGACGAGCAGTACTACACGCCCTGGCAACAAGGCAAGAGATAACCTAACCTTCTTGGCATATAGCCTCCTATTGTTTTATACAATTATTTTTATCCACCATAATATTGCATTCGATTCTATGTCAACTTTTGGTCAATACTAGAGTATCCTATGAATGCATGTTTTCCCCGAACCAATACATGATTCCCTACCTATGAATCATAGGTTTGATGTGTTGGCCTGAGACAAGGATATAATTGTTGTATTTACATATGCTTAGCTATGCTTAGCCATGCTTAGTCTAATGCTTTATTGTCCGAAGATTTATTTCCATAATTATGTTATTGATGGAATGTTCGGACATGGTGGTTACTTGTGGTACTTAATTAAATTGCTTACAAGGCTTGGATGAGTTGCCATCGGGGTTATGGTGTTTTGCCTCATCCTTGCCGCCTAGGTGCGAGTTCTTTACCTCTTGAACCAAGACGAGCATGCTTCCACTGGTGGGAGTATGGGCTCCTTACTAACTGAATAACTTGTGCGGGCGTATCCAAGGGTCCTCTAGTTTGCGCTTTCCATTTGCATGTGAGTTGCAGGTGGACGAAGGCGCGATGAAGAGGGTGTGTGGTGTTAGGGTGTGGCGATGGGGGCAGGGGCTGAAATAGGCTGGATAAACTTGTCCTGTCGCCACAGATGATCCTTGGATAGTCTCATGCAAGGTAAAGGTTTAACCGCGCCCACTTGCCAGCTTTCCTCGGAAGAGAGCTCATCAGCCGAGCCGGACGGTACCAATGGGTAAATTAGTACACCCCTACAGAGTTTAATCTTTTCGAAAAGCCGTGTCCGCGGTTATGGACGACTTGGGAATAGACGATAAGATCATAGAGAACCTGAACCTAATTAATTAATTTGGCAGCTAAAGGTTGCACTTCAACGTGTGATAAAGGTTCATTTTCTCAAGGGAGTGCATTGGTGGAGATGGGTGATGAGAAATGGTTACTAAGGGTTCGTTAAGAACCAAAGATGAAAGTTTACTCTCTTATCCCTTTTCGAAAAACATTCTGAGTAGTCGATGCCATGAGTCATTATGTCTTTTAAAAAGGAAAACTAGCTTTATGCAAATTAACTACTATACAGCTTTAGAGCCTCTGTCATCATTGGGCCTATATCGCCCTACTAAACTTGCGAGTACGTCGTACTCAGTTTCTCTTTGCTGCTTATATATTTGTTTCAGAGGAGGACGACACCGAGCAGACAGGTGGGTTCTTCGTGGATGTCGACGAGTAGTTTGGGGTTCCCAGGTGGCAGTTTGGGACGTCGTGGAACAAGCTGGCAGGGTTTATGTTTATTTGCAGGCCTCTTAGGCCATATTTTGGATCTTGTTGTTAGACAACATATTTGGCTTCCGCATGTTGTAACGATGGGTCTGTGACCTCTTTGTGTAATTTGTGTCTTCCTTGTTATATGAGTTGCTATATGATCTCTTTGTGTCGTAGAGTCTGTGATGTGCCAGTTGTTGCACAAGTCTTGATCTCCTTATTATACATTGATAGCTATGCCAGTGTTTATGGCACGATCGATGTGTTGCGTGGGAGCGGTAATTCCATGCCCTTCGGTTGTGTAGCATAGCCTGTGGGTTACATGGCCTCTCTGTATAATTCCGGGGTCGGGGCGCTACAAGTTTGGTATCAGAGCAGGACTGCCTGTAGGAAACCCTTTCTATTGGTCGATGTCGAGTCTAGTGTTGTGAAAATTATTTATAACCTAAAAATGAGTTGTGAAAACCTTCTTAGGATTCTTTTTACTCCTCATTCCAACTCGCTCTACTCTGATATCTTATCTCTATTTGTTTAACTTTGGTAGCAAGGTTTTAGGTTCTCGGGGTTTGGGTTCTTACCGTCCAGTTTAAGTCTCGAGTCCGTTGTTTCCGTTCGCTATCGCCGCGATGACGTGATGTCACCCGTGGTTGCCTTAATCTGTTCTTGTGTTAGTGCCTTTTTAAATCTCTATATCAAGAAGGACTCTAATGATCTATCCTAACTGTCCGGAGATGATTACTAACTATGTCCTTGTTCAAAATCTTCAGAATGGCTCCTACCCGTAGGGGTGAACAAAGCAATCCTGAGCCACCGCCGCCACCCTCAATGGCGGAGGTTCTGATGGCTATCGAGGAGAACCGGCTGCGAAATGAGCGTCTACTCGAGCAGTTGGTTCAACAAGGGGCCAGGAGGAACAACGACTGCAACACTCTCACCGAGTTTTTGCGGTCCCAACCTCCTACCTTCTCCGAAGCTAGGGAGCCAATGGATGCTGATGATTGGCTCCGTGCTCTCGAGCGCAAGTTCGTGGCCTTGCATGTTCCGGTGGTGGAACAAGTCAACTTCGCCACCTACCTGCTGAATGGAGCCGCCCGCTCTTGGTGGGAGAGCCATGTGTCAATGTTTGACGCTGGTCATGTCTTCACCTGGGCGGAGTTCCGCACCACCTTCCGTGCGGCGTACATCCCCAAGCCCATCATGGACATCAAGAGGAGGGAGTTCCTGGACTTGACCCAGGGACGCATGGACGTCCAAGCTTATGGGCGTGAGTTCAACCACCTCTCCCGTTACGCCCCTCGGGACGTAACAAATGATGAGGACAAGCAATATCTGTTCCGCAAGGGAGCTCCTGCCCTTCAAGTTCCAGTCCTATCAGGAGCTCTACAACCAAGCTCTCACTATGGAGCAAGGTAGGAAGGAGCTGGAGTCTTCCAAGAGGCCAGCTCCCGTGGACAACCAGAGCTCCTCTTCTTCTGAGGGCAAGAAGCGCATGGTCTTTGTGCCCTTCAGCGCTGTGCCTCGTGCACCCTTCGCGCCAAGGCCTTCAGAGTATAGGCCACCTCCGCCTCACCCAGCTACCTCGACCTTGGGTGCGGCTAGAAGTGGCTTCCGCCCTCAACTGCCTCCACCACCGCCGAGGCCTACTTGCTACAGTTGTGGCCAGCCGGGGCACTACTCTAGGGAGTGTCCCCAGAAGGCACCGGCTACCTCAGCACCGGCACCAGCTCCCTCTACACCAGCCGCCAAGGCCATGACTATCAGCCGTGGCCGCCTGAACCACGTCTCGGCTGAAGGAGTCGAAGAGGACCCCGGTGTTCTCATGGTTATGCTTCGAATAAATGATTACCCAGCTTCAGTTATGTTTGATTCTGGAGCATCGCATTCATTCATATTCATAGCGTTTGCACACAACCATCAAATACCGTTTGTGAACATGGACTCCCCTCTAGTGGTCAAAACACCAGGCTCTAGTTGGCACACTAAATGGATCGCTCCGGAGGTCCAGATTACCATAGGCTATTGGTCCTTTCTGTTCTCGTTGATGGCCCTGAAGTCGGATGGGCTAGATGTCATTCTGGGCATGGATTGGCTAGTCAGATATCAGGCCAACCTGAACTGTGCTTCCAAGTCTGTCACAGTGATCCACCCAACCGTCGGGCTAGTGAGTCATTGGTCACCTTCGTCCGCAACTCCATCCGCTGCCACCCCTCTCTCACCGAAGATCAGCCTATGTTTCCTGGAAGGAACCACCCCACCTGAAATGCATGAGGTTGCTGTGGTGTGTGATTTCCCCGATGTCTTCCCTGAAGAATTGCCTGGCATGCCACCTGATCGAAGCGTGGAGTTTGTCATTGAATTGGTCCCGAGAATGGCTCCAATTTCCAAAAGGCCCTACCGCATGCCAGAGGAAGAGCTGACTGAGCTGAAGAAGCAACTTGATGAGCTGTTGGAGAAAGAATTCATCCGGCCTAGTAGCTCACCTTGGGGCTGCCCGGTCATCTTTGTCAAGAAGAGGGATTCAGATATTCCTCGTCTGGTTGTTGATTACCGCCCTCTGAATGTGGCAACCATCAAGAACAAGTACCCTATTCCCCGAACAACTGACCTGTTCGATCAGCTCGCGGGAGAAACGGTATTCTCCAAGATGGATCTGAGGTCAGGCTACCATCAGATTAAAATCAGAAAGGAGGATATCCCGAAGACGGCTTTCACTACTCGCTATGGCTTATATGAGTATACCGTCATGTCCTTTGGCCTCACCAATGCTCCGGCTACATTCATGAGGCTAATGAACTCCATCTTCCACGAGTACCTCGACAAGTTCGTCATAATTTACATTGATGACATCCTTGTCTATTCCAAAACCGAAGAAGAGCATGTTGAGCATCTTCGGCTAGTTCTGACAAAGCTTCGAGATCATCGCCTCATTGCCAAGTTCTCCAAGTGTGAATTTTGGCTGAAGGAGCTGGTCTTCCTAGGTCATGTGGTGTCAGCTGCTGGAGTGGCTGTTATACCCGATAAGATTCAGGCAATCCTGAATTGGCCAACTCCAAAGTCCGTCAAAGATATGGGTAGCTTCCTTGGGTTGGCGGGTTATTACCGCCGATTCATCGAGGGCTTTTCCAAGATAGCCAAGGCACTGACTGACCTCCTCAAGAAAAATAAACAGTTTGTGTGGACCGACAAAGCTAAGGAGAGCTTCCAAACTCTCAAGGTCAAGCTCACCACCACTCCTGTGCTTGTCCTTCCTGACACAGACAAAGACTTTGTTGTCTACTGTGACGCATCACTCCAAGGGTTGGGCTGTGTGCTAATGCAAGAAGGACATGTGGTGGCCTATGCTTCTCGTCAACTCAAACCGCATGAGCACAACTATCCAACTCACGATCTAGAGCTTGCTGCCGTGGTACATGCTCTGAAGCAATAGAGGCCCTACCTGTTGGGCAACCGTTGCGAGATCTTCTCGGATCATCAAAGTCTAAATTATCTCTTCACCCAGCCGGATCTGAATCTCCGACAGAGAAGATGGTTGGAATTAATCAAAGACTATGATGCGACCCTCAACTATCAGCCCGGCAAGGCCAATGTCGTGGCAGATGCTCTGAGTCGCAAAGCTTATTGCAACACCCTGATGGTTGAAAAGTCCCAACCTGCTCTTCATGAGGAGTTTGCCCGGTTGAATCTGGAGATTGTTTCCTCCGGATATCTGGCTAACCTCGAGATCAAATCCACTCTCGAGGATGAAATCAAGGCAGCCCAGCAACTTGATGCTGAAATCCTTGAGATCAAAGAGAAAATCGCTAATGGGAAGGCCACTTGTTTTTCTGTTGATGACAACGGGGTTGTTTATTTTGGTGACCGTCTAGTGGTGCCCAAGAGTGGAAATACAAAAGGGTTGATACTCTCATAAGCTCATGAATCACCCATTTCTATTCATCCGGGTAGTACCAAAATATACCAAGACCTTCGCCGTCAATTCTGGTGGTCTTGCATGCAGCACGAGATCGCCAAATACGTTGCCGAATGCGACGTCTGTCGCCGAGTGAAAGCTGAACATCAAAGGCCAGCTGGTACCCTTCGCCCCATAGCCATTCCCGAGTGGAAATGGGATGAAGTTGGTATGGATTTCATCACTGGCTTCCCAAAATCACAAAAAGGATATAATGCCATTTGGGTCGTCATCGACCATTTGTCCAAGGTCGCTCACTTCCTTTCGGTCCATGACGATATTCGAGCAAGCCAACTTGCTGATTTGTACCTTGCCCGGATTGTTCCTTTACATGGGGTTCCACTGAGGATCATCTCAGACCGTGGTAGTCTGTTTGTATCCAAATTCTGGCAGAGTTTCCAAACCGCTATGGAACCCGTCTCAACTTCAGCACAGCCTATCATCCTCAAACTGACAGTCAAACTGAAAGGGTGAACCAAGTTCTTGAGTACATGCTTCGGGCATGTGTTATCTCCTTCGGTAAGGGTGGGGAAAAGTATCTCCCCCTCGCCGAGTTCTCCTACAACAATAGTTATCAAGCCAGTTTGCAAATGGCCCCATTTGAGTTTCTTTATGGGAGAAAATGCCGGACTCCTCTGAATTGGTCTGAAACTGGAGAAAGGTCACTCTTCGGTCCTGATGTGATCAATGAGGCCGAGGAAAAAGTCCGTATCATTCGGGAAAATCTCAAGATTGCTCAATCCAGGCAGAAGAGCTATTATGATAAACATCACCAGGAGGTTCACTATGAAATTGGTGAAAAAGCCTATCTTCGAGTCTCTCCCCTCCGAGGCGTTCGTCGCTTCGGGATCAAGGGAAAATTGGCACCTCGGTATTTTGGCCCTTTCACCGTGCTAGCCAAGCGAGGAGATCTCTCCTACCAACTCGAGCTACCCTCAAACTTCCCGGATGTGCACGATGTGTTCCATTTCTCTCAACTCCGTCGTTGCTTCAAAGATCCTATTCGTGGGGTTGATCATGAGGTGTTGGACATCCAGGAGGATCTAACTTATCGTGAGCATCCTATCCGCATCTTGGATGAAGCGGAAAGGAAGACCCGCAACAAGACCATCAAATTCCTCAAAATCCAATGGTCTAACCATTCTGAAGAAGAAGCCACTTGGGAGCGTGAGACTAGTCTTCGTCAGGAATATCCCGCCTTCTTCACTCAAGCCTAGAATCTCGGGACGAGATTCCTGTAAGGGGGGTAGATTTGTAACAGCCCCAGTTTGGTACTGAAAATATGAATAATTTTTCCACTTTTTACATCTCGTGTTCGCATCATGGCATCTCTTTAAATTGCTTTTGTTGACAAACAACACTTGGAAATATTAAAAGAGGGAAGCCAAACCTTCCCAAAATCTCCAATCCAAGAAAAACAATCTTGGTACAAACCATGTCATGACAAGTGCACATGTTGTCCAAGAAGCTCCCTAAGTTCAAACAACCACTAAGAACCAAATGGCTTGATTTCCAAATGGTTTCCAAATGTCAGAACTTCAAATGTGGTTCTTAGAAACTCCTAATTTTGAACTCCTACTAAGTTGTCCTAAAATTCAAACGAAAAATATGGGGAGCATCCTTATCTTGTTGAGAGCCTCCCTGATTTTTCCTGTAGTTTTTGGACCAATTTAAGTGCTCCAAATATTGAAGCAAGTTTCTGTTTTTGAAATCCCTGACCGGAACTACCGATCAAATAACTGGTAGTATCGGGTCGCCGTCTTCCCTGTGGTGACAGTGGCTCGCACTGTCGCCATGGCACCTGCTCCCTCCCCCGCACTAGCTACCTGCTTCCTTTGGAGAAAGGGGACCCCCACGGCCCTCACCTGCTCCCCCTCTCTCTCCCCGCACCCATTCCTCCCCGTTTTCCAGATCGAAGTCCAACCCTAGCTAGCTCTCCCGACTGACGCCGTCCTTCGCTCGTCGCCGCCGTTGAGGACCTCCCCGACCAGATCGAAGGCCACCACGAGCACCGCAACCTCGCCCTCTACCTCTACCACCGAAGGAAGCTCGCTGGGAGGTCCGTAATCAAGCGAATCGAGCTCGTCGTCCCGAGGTCCCTCCGCCGCTCACCGCGCTCATCCTCGACAAATTCCGGCCGTCCTCGCCATCTCTGACCTCGCCAAGCACCCGCACGCATCTAGGGTGAGCTCGCCGTCCTCCGGGGCCCCTCCTCTCCTCTTCTCCCTCCCTAGTTCGTCAAGGAGCCGCCGATCGCTGCTGTAGCTCGCCGTCCCTCGCCGCCGGTCGTCGTTGTCCTCGTCGATTCCAGCGACCTAGGAGTAGGGGCGCCGCCCCATTTAGGTCCCCGCAGCCCGTGCGTCACCTGCACTAGCTAGCGCGTCCACGCATGCACCCCGTTGCCGTGCGCGTGCTCACCGTCGTCGCGGTCACCGCGCGCGCTCGCCGCGGTCTTGCTCAAATCCATTGACCGGAAGTACCACCAGTAGTACTGCTGTTAGTACCGGTTAATCCTTTTCGATACTGGACATTCGTGATTATAACCGGAAGTAGCACCTGAAGTAGCACCAGAAGTACCGCTTAACCGGTACTACCGGGCATTTCACCGGAAGTACCGCCCCAGAGTTTTCGGTACTGGACTTTTGTATCTATAAACGGAAGTACTACCGGAAGTACCGGCAAACCGGTACTACCAGGACCTTTACCGGAAGTGCCGGCTAGTTTAATTAATAACTTGAGAATTTCATAACTTAATAAATGTTAACTCAAATCTTGCAAATGCTATACCCATTTGATCAGTAATTCAAGTGCCATATAACTATGCTAATATCACGTCATGACAACAACTTTTACCTTTGTGTATTTCTTTAATTGGTTAAAAGAATTAAATTCAAATAATCGTTTAATTCACCAATTATTCATCGACACTTGGAAAATTACAAATAAGGTACCAAATTGATCTGAAGAATAAAACCTATCATGTCATGTCATGTTCATGCATATTGGAGCCACTTCTTAGTGATGTAATAATTTATAAGCAAGGTGGACATTAAGTTAAATATGGGGTTGCTTCCAAATATTTGCACTAATTATTTGGCACTCCATTTAATATTGTTAATTAAATTATATGATGATATCAATGCATAAACTTGACATGTCAATTCTTGTGCATTGCACTTGTCTTCGTGTTATTTATTTGTTCTTCTGTTATTATTTGGGTATCGATAGATTCCGGAGTCGAGGGTTCCCCTACCTATCTCGACGAGCAGTACTACACGCCCCGGCAGCAAGGCAAGAGATAACCTAACCTTCTTGGCATATAGCCTCCTATTGTTTTATACAATTATTTTAATCCACCATAATATTGCATTCGATTCTATGTCAACTTTTGGTCAATACTAGAGTATGCTATGAATGCATATTTTCTCGAGGGAGTGCATTGGTGGAGATGGGTGATGAGAAATGGTTACTAAGGGTTCGTTGAGAATCAAAGATGAAAGTTTACTCTCTTATCCCTTTTCGAAAAACATTCTGAGTAGTCGATGCCATGAGTCATTATGTCTTTTAAAAAGGAAAACTAGCTTTATGCAAATTAACTACTATACAGCTTTAGAGCCTCCGTCATCATTGGGACTATATCGCCCTACTAAACTTACGAGTACGTCGTACTCAGTCTCTCTTTGCTGTTTATATATTTGTTTCAGAAGAGGACAACACCGAGCAGACAGGTGGGTTCTTCGTGGACGTCGACGAGTAGTTTGGGGTTCCCAGGTGGCAGCTTGGGACGTCGTGGAACAAGCTGGCAGGGTTTATGTTTATTTGCAGGCCTCTTAGGCCATATTTTGGATCTTGTTGTTAGACAACATATTTGGCTTCCGCATGTTGTAATGATGGGTCTGTGACCTCTTTGTGTAATTTGTGTCTTCCTCGTTATATGAGTTGCTATATGATCTCTTTGTGTCGTAGAGTCTGTGATGTGCCAGTTGTTCCACAAGTCTTGATCTTCTTATTATACATTGATAGCTATGCCAGTGTTTATGGCACGATCGATGTGTTGCGTGGGTGCGGTAATTCCATGCCCTTCGGTTGTGTAGCATAGCCTGTGGGTTACATAGCCTCTCTGTATAATTCCGGGGTCGGGGCGCTACAGCGGGGCCATATACCGCTGGCGAACGCACGTTCCTGTTCGCCAGCGGTAAGTTAGGTACTACTGGCGAACAGCAAACGTGGTTCGCCAGCGGTAGATGGTCCCTCTGGGGTCCCCCGGTCCCGCGTTTACCACTGGCGAACAACGCAGATGGTTCGCCAGTGGTAAGGCATGTACCACTGGCGAACCTTCCGCTTGTTCGCTAGCGGTAGCTTATCGCCTCACACCAGGCCCTCCCTCTCCTCCTTATCCTCTTATCCTCTTATCTCTAGTCGTTCTCCACCACACACACACACCTAGCACACACACCCGCGCTGCCCGTCGTCGTCATCTTCCCGAGGGCGAGGACGTGGAGGCCTCGTCGCCGAGCCCGAGCCGGCCACAGTTGCCCTTGCCCCACACCCACGCGGCTCCGTCGAGGAGGAGCGCGGAGTGGAAGAGCTCGCCGCCTCCATCTCCATGCAACAGATCCCCACCTCCACGCCGCCGCCCGCGGCCGTCTCCATCTCCGCGGCGGGAGCGATGGAGGGGATGCGGCCCAGGGTAGGAGGGAGCAGAGAGGAGGAGGTGGGCCACCGGCGACGAGCACACCCGGCGCTCGAGGAGCCCAGGCTGAAGAGCCCGCTGTGGGAGGAGGTGAGCACGCGCAGTGCGGCGGGGTAGGGTACGTACGACGAGCTCGACCGCCTCTACTCCCGCTCCGGCTCCTCCTCGATTTGGCTCCTCCTCACCTTCAGACGCGCCACCATGACAAGGAGGAGGCCGCACTGCTACTCCCCTCCAACGGCAGCGAACATGCTGCCGAGGACGACACCCCCACGCGCTCGATCTGCACCTTGCCTGGGATGGACAGGAAGAGGTCGTCCTCCAGCGCCCGCATCTTCTTGGTGCTGCCGGCCCCCGACGACGCCGTTGCTGCCATCGTCTCGGCCGCCTCCGCTGCTCCTTCCCGGCCGCCTCCCTCCGTGGCCGGGTGACCGCGCTGCTCCGCGCCACGTCTGCCCCGTGGTCGTTCGCCCTCGTCCACACCGACCTCCTCCGCCTCGGCCACGCAGCGGCCTGTGGCCGGCGGCGCCCCGGCACGCCAGGCGTGGAGCTGGTCGACCGGCGCTTTGTTTTAAACATGGCAAGATAGTACTGGCGAATATCCTTTTGGTCAACGGTAAGCTGGCTCACCGCTGGCGAACATTTGTTCGTCAGCGGTAACGTGTTACCACTGGCCGATGTAGCGCTGAACCTGTTGTTCGCCAGCGGTAGCTAAAATAGGTTCGCCAGCAATAGACATTTTACTACTAGTGTTTCATACTTTGAAACTCTTTACTTACTCACGTACTCCCTATCACTACAATAAGGCCTATAAATTTTATCAAAAGTCCAACCACGTGAAGTTTGACCAAACTTTTAGAGAAAAACTATCAACCTCTACATTGTCAAATTAATCTAATTAGATACGTTATTAAATATACTTTCATAGTATATATATTTGGGAATTTGGTTTTGCACATGGGAGCGTATGCTCTTGCCACCGAAATTTATTTCTTGACAAGTCAAAAAAATTCAAACAAAAATTTAGCACGTACACATCTCGACATTCAATATGCGTATCACGAAAAATCGATATTTTTTTGAGTACTTTGTAAAAAAAAAGTCTCATGGAAAGCCTTTTCGAGCACCAAAATTTGTTTTTTTATACACGACACACAAAACTTCGTTTTTCCGTGAAACGACTTCGTGAGCACGTAGAATATCAAAATTTACGTGCGAAGTTTTTTATCCGGATTTTTTTAAGTTTCAAATTCAGATAAAATACATTTTAAAAACCGGGAGCATAGGCTCCCGGGTGGCAAAACATCACCCCTAGTATATTTATAGAACGTAACAATTGAGGTTTTCTATAAAATTGATCAAACTTTATAGTGTTTGACTTTAAAAAAATTATACGTCTTGTTTTTAGAAATGGAGGTATTAAAAAATTGTCGAGAGCAAGTCAATTTTTTTAAATCAAAATATGTTGTCTAGAAACTCACTTTCTTCAAATAACTCGTCCACATCGAAGCACATTCACTGAATCTCTTCTTCAAACTTTGTCTATCGATCAATGTTCAAAATATCGGCCGGTATACCAATAAATCGAATACCGCCGGAATTTACAGATATACCGGTATATCGGCTGTCAGGCCGATATATCGCCGATATTAACCGATATTCACCGGTAAATTTGTGGGACCCAACCGATTTAGCTCCAATTTTTAATTTTGGTTGAGTTTTTGGAGTCTTATTTGTATAAATGGTTACTTCCGGTGCATATCAGGTTGCTTAAGAGTGATACATATGACATGGCTTACAAGGTTGCCATGTAAATTGATCGTGATGATATGAAAATCCGATATTTTTGAAAATCTTGCCGATAAATAGTCGACCGATAAAATCGATAAATCGTCTGATAAGCCGATTTATCTCTTATCTTGGGTCGACCGATAAGTTAACGAGAAGCGATATCCCGAAGGTTTTATCATGATATGAGTATCTCTGATA
This sequence comes from Puccinellia tenuiflora, assembly GCA_012064385.1. Lineage (NCBI taxonomy): Eukaryota > Viridiplantae > Streptophyta > Magnoliopsida > Poales > Poaceae > Puccinellia > Puccinellia tenuiflora. The sequence goes on along the minus strand of QRDG01001119.1, from coordinate 494,998 downwards.
TGTACTTTTTGTTATGCTCACGAGGTTTTATCATGGTAGGAGTGGGCAGATACCCACAATGGGGTATCATAGATACTATCATGCATGCCATATTGAAAAAACACTGACGTGACACCCGACACCGTAATTAACGATAAGAGAGATGATAGTTGTATCATACATAGATACTGTACCATAACGTATTCCAAGGTAAGTTGAGTGTACAACCTAATAAATGCAGAATTAGTTGATACCACACATATGTTACTACCAATCAGACTAATCACAATGGGAAGTAACATAAACTAGTGTCATGCGTATAATACTAGTCTATGTTACTATGTCTATAGTGGGTGGTAACATATTTGTAGTATTATAATATATTGTATTTATTAGCTCATAGGCTCATTGTGTCTTGAAATCCGTTATGTTACGGTATCATATCATGATATCACAACCTTCTCTCTCTTTATTATTGTTATGCCACATCATCTTTTTGCCAACATGGTACCTATGATACTACTTATGATACCCCCAATGTGGCTAGTCTCATATAGATAGTAACATAGAATAGTATCATAGTCTCTCCGTTCCATAATGTAAGATTTTTTAGTAAGCTAAACTAGCTTGCTAAAACGTCTTATATTATAAAACAGATGTTGTATATGATACCACACATATGATACTCCCCATTATGACTAGTTTGAGGCGGATCCATTTTAGTTGGCCTCATTTTTTTAGCCTATTTATTTATTATTGTTAAATAATCAATTATATATGGATGTTTGTATAAGTGGAAATTTCGTGCTCCCAAGCTTTAGTGATCCTGGTATTTAAAAAATAGAACAAAATATTTACGAGTTTCAAAATATTTAAACAAAATCCCGGATGTAACAATGGTGTATTCCACAAACGAGCCAAAAATCAACTTCAAATTAGCTACATAAAAAGGATAAAATTGTGGATCTGAGTGCCATGGAGATCCAGAGACCATTGATCTGGTGGAGGAAAAAGAGAAAAAGGAGCGGCGTAGGCAAAAAGGTCACACCAGAGGAGGAAAGGACGTGGCGGAGGAGGAGAGAATGCAGAGGAGAGAATGCGGTGGAGGATATTGGGTGAGCGAATCCTAAATCGGTTGCCATCCCTTTCATATAGTGGGTTTGCCAGCTGTTTTCGGTTATACCAGAAAAAGTTTTGTGGGACAGACGATACATGTTTTCTGTTCAGGCCACCAAAATGACCTAAAACCACAATCAGCCGGAATTATAAGGATTGGGATGGGGGAGGGGGAGGGATCTTCTAGAGATGCTCTTATGCATGACATAAATGGATCGTAGCTTCAGTCTGCCAAATGAGTAAATCATGATGCAATCAAATGACTAGCCACTCATAATTGGAAAATACTCGGTTACAACTCATCTGCAACTCACACGACGCACAATTTTGGATACAAATCTAACAATCGTAGAGGTGACTGAGCTCTAATCTAATTCTTGGTCGACCGGAAACTACCAAAACTGTCTGAAATTTGGAACTATTCACAAAAATAAAATGAAACTTGTACGCGATGGTGAACATATTCTGTGTCAGTCCACCCCTTTTTTTTCTATAGAATCCATGACTTTTGTTGATTGCTCTATTATGGTATATATATATATCGAAGAGATAATTCTCTAGAACTACATATAGTAAATGTCGAACTTTGCTGGGTAAAAAATGCCTCTGAAATCAATTTTACTGGCTCTGCTTGCGTAGCGCCGCAAACGAATTTGGACTCGGAAAAACCACGGGAGTTGAGCTGTTGCATCAAACCTTCGTCGCCAAGCTCATCGTCCCCTCCCCTCCGCACCCCGGCCACCGCATCTGGGATTCGCGCCTCGCCGGCGGCCATGGGGGGCGACTGGCAGGAGCTGGCCCAGTCAGCGGTCATCGGCCTCATCTTCGCCTTCCTCGTCGCCAAGCTCATCTCCGTCGTCCTCGCCTTCAAGGAGGACAACCTCCGCATCACCCGCTCCGCCCCAGCCCCCTCCCCCGCGCCGGAAGACGTCCCCACCCCAGCGGCGCACCCGCCCCTCGACGGCGGCTCAAGCGACGGCGACAGCGACTGGGAGGGCGTGGAGAGCACGGAGCTGGACGAGGACTTCAGCGCCGCCTCCGCCTTCGTCGCGGCCTCCGCCGCCTCCGGCACCAGCGTCCCCGACGAGGCGCAGCTCAGGCTCTATGGCCTCTACAAGATCGCCACCGAGGGGCCCTGCACCGCGCCGCAGCCCTCCGCCCTCAAGCTCAAGGCCCGCGCCAAGTGGTAGATTCCCTCCCTTGCCTTGCTCAATTCCCTAGAATCTGGATCAGGCTTCTGAATACAGTTGGGTTTAACCCTACTTTTTGGGGGACCAGGGCTTACGAAATGTGTTGGGTTCGATCCATGTCTAAGTTTAGCTTATACTATTGCTAAGGGGATTGCTGATCAGATGTAAACTACGGACTGACCTGCGATTTGCACTGACCACGAGAGACTGTTCATAACTATATCCCCTACTGGTGCTAACTTTCAAAGAGCGACACTTTTTATGGATCGGAGGGAGTAGCTAGAATTCTTGTTGGAAACTTAGAATTGGGGATGTTGCCACTAGGCCTCTGGGTTTGGTGCACACGTAGCAGCAGACCTCAAATGATTGTATCTAAGTTTATTTATGAGCTGTGTAAACTGATTGAATTCTTGCATTCTGTGTCTGTGCTACTTCTTCCTGAGGATCCAAGTAATTATATTTGCTGCCCATCATCTGTATCCAAGGATGTCACTTGTGATCATGCTGCATGGTTGTGTAGGGCTTAGAATTTTCATTTGGAGGCACCCTTTACTGCTCTGGCTTTCAAATATTATGCTCTAGGACTCAAACAGTGAACATATATTAGCAGTAGACCTTTGGAAAGTTGACCCAGTTTACTTGCTTTTGCTTCTCTGTTGTTCTCGATTTGGAAAGTCGATCCAGTTTACCTTACTACAGTAATTGCTGATCAGATGTGAATTCTGCTGTTTTTTTGTGATTTGCACTGACCATGAGAGTTGTCATAACTATATACTCTAGTGGGGCTAACTTTCTAGAGTAGCTAAAATAATTGTTGGAAACTTAGAACTGGGGATGTTGGCACCAGGTCACTGTGTTTGGTGCACGGGTAGCAGCAGACCTCGAATTTGATAGATTGGTAACTGTCACTTGGTTTTTCTACGAGCTTGGCCAGTTGATTGGATGTTTGCATTGTTTGTCTGTGCTACTTCTGTCTGATAATTCAAGTATATATTTCATCCCCATGATCTATTATATCCAAGAATGCCACTTGTGATCATGCTGCATAGTTGTGTGGGGCTTAGAATTTTCATTTGAAGACGCCCTTTAGTTCTCTGAGTTTCAAATATTATGCTCTGGAACTCAAAAGTCAAAACATCTACTATTTACAGTGAACAACTGAACATATATTAGCAGTTGAGCGTTGGAAAGTCGATCCAGTTTACTTGCTTTTGCTTACCTATTGTTCTCAATTTGGAAAGCCGGTCCAGTTTACAGAGTATCCTTATTGGTTGAACAATTATTTTCAAGGAATGCTTGGAACAAATTGGGGGCTATGCCTACAGAAGAAGCTATGGAGGAGTACATTACAATTGTTGATGAGCTATTCCCTAACTGGGCTGATGGTTCCAGTGCAGTAAGTTTCAGAAGTCATCTTTAGTCACACATTCGCTTCATGTTTTCCTAGGAATATCTGTAACTGTGTTGGCTCTATTTGATAATCTATTTGACATGATTTCAGAAAAAGAGAGACGGAGATAGCACAATGTCTGCCTCAGGGTCGAAGGGACCAATGGGACCTGTATTCAGCAGTTTAATGTACGAGGAAGATCAAGGAAATGAATCGTAAGTTTTTTTACACCAATGACATCTTGCACCTTCCTCCCTGTGCATTAATGTTGCCTTGATGATGTGTAGTCAAGTTCACCTAATCTTGTCATTCCTCCCTGTGCATTTATGCTGTACCTTATTTCTTTTGGTAACTGATAAACCATAGCAAATAAAATTGAGATGATTCATTATTAAGTATAGAGCTAGCTATCTCCATGATGGTGATAATAAGCTTTGTCTATGCATCAATTTAGTACTTTACCTGTACTGTTTCTGTAGTTACAATGAACTCATTTGTACCTGCAGAGAACTTGGTGACATCCATGTTTCAGCGAGGGAAGGAGCAATTGATGACGTAAAGAAGCATCTGGCTTCTGGTGTACAAGTCAACATAAGAGGTCTGTGCTTGTAAAACATCCATGTTTATGTTCTTTATGTAGCAGCATGGCTCATTTAGACATAGTCTGGTTTCAGATAGTGAAGAGAGAACTCCATTGCACTGGGCGGTGGACCGTGGCCATCTAAATGCCGTTGAGATTCTTGTCAATTCAAGTGCAGACGTTAATGCTCAGGTATATGGTTTTATTTGCATGCTTCGTTCATTGCAGTCTAAATTCCTGGCCAGGTAGTTGGCTGGGTGTATTGTTGACCAAAACTAGCTGATGATAAGGTATCTCTGACCAATTATTTCACTGGGTTTGTGTTACAAACTTGCACCAAATGGGCAAAACATTGGCTATATTCATTCTAACCGTAGACGGCAAGTTATTGGCTTGCCAGGTTGGTGTATTGACATACCAGCTCGCCAAGTAGTTGGTTAATATACGTTAGATCCATTTCGTTTACTATCATAGAGCTGGAGAGCGCAGAAGCAATCCTTCTTAGACCTTCAGCGTTGTTCTGTTGAGCTCCATGGACTGATCCTTGTTTCTGTCTTCCATATTCAGGACAATGAAGGGCAAACGGCGCTCCACTATGCCGTCCTTTGCGAGAGAGAAGACATTGCTCAACTGCTCGTCAAGCATCAGGCAGACCTTCAAATCAAGGACGGCGACGGCAACACTCCACGGGACCTATGCTCCTCTGTCTGGCCTTTCATGAACCTGGCTAACTGACGGCGCAACGACAAATTTTTGTCGCCTACTTCTACCAAGAAGAAATTCTGGACACACCGTATGCTTTGACTAGCTGAATCAGATGAGAGCTGTTTTACCAAACCTCATCGAATACATAGGCTGTTGCCAGACTCTAAAAGATGTTGCAGTACGTACTAGTGCAGTGCTTGTAGTATTGTTTCATACACTTTACGCGGTAGTGTATGTCTTTCTGCTCAGTCTGCCAGAAATGATATTAGCTCCCTTGGCTTCATATTGTCAATATATGATGCATTACATATCTTAACATGCCCTCAGTTGTCAAGCGTGCCAACTTCATGAAGAAGTTTTTTAATTTCATCCTGTTCTTACAGGAAATAAGAACTTGTGTCCTGTAAAATTCTTATTGGATTTCATGTGACCCAGAATTCCAGAATATACTTTCCCTGAAGTAGATGAAGAAACCAGAAGACAAAATCTATCATTACCAAATACCAATACGTATTTCGAGCCTAATAGTCTTACAGTACTAAACTTTTTTTAAACAGAAAACTACAAGTATGAAAATTGTACAGTAACAACCTTACTACGCTATAATAAGGAGTAAAAAAACTACTGGTAAATGAAATTATGAAAGCCTAAAGTTCATCGTGGTCGTCCTCGAAGTCGGCTACGTCGTCCTGACCACTGCCGGATTCCTGGTATGCAGCGGCAAAGACAGGGTTGCAGACATCCTCCAGCTCCTTGAGCTTCTCCACGTAATCGTCCTTCTCGGCGTCCGGGCTGGCGTTGTCGAGCCACTCGCTGACCTCCCTCGCCGCCTCCTCCACCCTCTCCCTGTCGCCGCCGTCCATCCTCTTGCCCATCTCCCCATCCACCGTCGTCCGGACGTTGTACACGTATGCCTCCAGCTTGTTCCGCGCGTCCACCTTCTCCCTCACCTTCTTGTCCTCCTCGGCGAACTCCTCCGCCTCGCGCACCATGCGGTCGATCTCCTCCTGGGTGATGCGGCGGTCGGCGGCGCTGACGATCTCAATCTTCTCCGACCTGCCAGTGCCCTTGTCCGCCGCCCGCACGTGGAGGATGCCGTTGACGTCCACCTCGAATGTCACCTCGATCTGCGCCGTGCCCCTCGGCGCCGGGGCGATCCCGGTGAGGTCGAACTTGCCGAGCAGACGGTTGTCCTTCGTCATGCTCCGCTCGCCCTCGAACACCATGATCGTCACCGTGGTCTGCTGGTCCTGGTAGGTGGTGAACATCTTCGCCCTCTTCGTCGGCACCGGCGTGTTCCGGGGGACCACGCTCGTCATCACGCCGCCGGAGGTCTCGATGCCGAGCGTCAGCGGCGTCACGTCGAGCACCACCATGTTGGAGTTGTCGCCGCGCACGATGCTCCCCTGCACCGCGGCGCCGTAGGCCACCGCCTCGTCGGGGTTGACCCCGCGGTGGGGCTCCTTGCCGTCGAAGTAGTCTTTGAGGAGCTGCTGGACCTTGGGGATCCTGGTGCTGCCACCGACGAGCACGACCTCGTCGATGTCGCCCTTGGAGAGCCCGGCGTCGGCCATGGCCTTCTTCACGGGCGCCATGGTCTTGCGGAAGAGGTCGGCGTTGAGCTCCTCGAACCTGGCCCTGGTGAGCGGCTCTGACAGGTCGACGCCGTTGACTAGGGACTCGATTTCGACGCGGACCTGGTGCTGGTTGCTGAGCGCCCGCTTGGCGCGCTCGCACTCGCGGCGGAGCTTGCCGAGCGCGCGGGCATCGCCGGAGACGTCGACGCCGTGCTTCCGCTTGACGAGTTTGATGAAGTAGTCCATGACGCGCTGGTCGAAGTCCTCGCCGCCGAGGTGTGTGTCTCCATTGGTGGCGAGGACCTCGAAGACGCCGCCGTCGAGTGCGAGCACGCTGACGTCGAAGGTGCCGCCGCCGAGGTCGAACACGAGCACGTTCTTTTCGTTCTTCTCATCCACCTTGTCGAGGCCATAGGCTAGAGCGGCGGCGGTGGGCTCGTTGATGAGGCGCACCACGTTGAGCCCCGCGATGGCGCCGGCGTCCTTGGTGGCCTGGCGCTGCGCGTCGTTGAAGTAGGCCGGGATGGTGATGACGGCGTCCCGGACCTTCTCGCCGAGGTAGGCCTCGGCCGTCTCCTTCATCCGCGTGAGCACCATGGCGCTGACCTCCTCCGGGCTGAGCAGCCTGATGTCGCCGTCCTTGACCTCCACCTCCGCGTGCGGCTTCCCGTTCCTGTCCACCACCTTGTAGGGCAGCAGCTTCATGTCCCTCTGCACCTCCGCGTCCGTGAAGTGGCGGCCGATGAGGCGCTTGGCGTCGTAGACTGTGCGGAGAGGGTTGGCGGCGGCCTGGTTCTTGGCGGCCTCGCCGATGAGCCGCTCGCCGGATTCGGTGAAGGCGACCCAGGAGGGCGTGATCCGGTTCCCCTGGTCGTTGGCGATGATCTCCACCCGCCCGTTCCGGTACACGCCCACGCACGAGTAGGTCGTGCCCAGGTCGATGCCGATCACCGGCCCGCCGGAGCCCTTCGTGTCCGTGGACGCCTCCGCCGCCGCAGCAGCAAAGGGAGCCGTTACCACGAGCAGCACCGTGAACAACACGCGGAGCAGCAGCGACGCCCGAGCCATGGCGCCGGCGATCTGTTTCGTCTCGACTCGATCGATCTCTTTGTCGAAGCTCGTGTGCCGAGGTACGTATCAGGACGAGGCGGAGGAACCGCTATTTATGGCGGGAGAAGATACCTGCAGCGACGGCGTCACGGGGACGAATCGGAGGTGGTCTCCGACGCCGTGTGCGCCTCGGGGGCGTGGCGACACGCGGATGACGCGATCTGGACCGTCGGTTTGGGTGATCGGGCGGTCGTGGAGGTTTGTGACGTGTTGGCGGGAACCAGGCTGCCGATCGCGTGACGTGTTTGACGGCTGTTCTATACGGTTTCGAATAAGAATCCTTGTCGGGCCCACTTCGCAGGGCACGTATCTGATCTGTCTGACAAGTATGGCCCACAAGGCTTAGAAATAGGTACCACGATTATTTATTTTCGACGGAATTTAACCAATGTTAAATCAGATCTGTAGATCTGGAATAAGAATCCTTGTACTCCGTAGTATTATTTTTCTTTCGAGTCTAGACTGGATTTTTCTTTGGAGGCGGGGACAAGAGCTATCTTGTCCTCAACTTCTGCAAACCATCACAACAGAATATATTTGCACATTTGTTGGATTTGTTTTCTCAGAACTGGACTTGTTCATACAAAGAAATTGATAATTTAATACAAAATCCAGAACAAATTCTGAAAATTCTCAACATCTAAATCCTCCCGGAACTGAATCCATTCATACAAGAGTTGGTATGTTGCATCGCAATCATGTGGAAGACAACCTCTCATGAGCTACAAGTGTTTAGACGAGCCAAGCACCTGGGTATGATGTACCTAGTGCAATACTGAACCAGAAGAAACCTTTTGCAGGAGTCTCAAATCTGCATGGCAGCTGTTGAACATCTCATCTAAAACAGGCCACCTCGTATTTACAAACTACATTGGCCTCTCTACCGAGCCTCTGGACTAATTTTCAAGTCTTCAGTGGAAAAATCTTCGACGGCACCGTGCCGACCCCATCTCCTCGTACTCTGATTTCGTAACGCACATCGACGTGAAATCAGGTCTGGACGCCAAGATCGATCCTCCTCTCCAGGCGCCGAGAATTGGGCTAGACAAAACAGCAGAATGTTAAGGTCGTCTGAGAGTGAGCAAGGGACAGAGACACAAACAAACTGAGGTGCATACTTCTCTTGAGGAATTATCTTCACATGGTAGTCCTCGGGCACAATAGGCCGAAGTTCTCTTTGCCTGCCGATTCAAATGACAAGATGTGAGCGGACTCGGTGGTGCAACAGGCGATAAAACCGTCTCTTGTGATAAAAATAAACGACTTACAGTCTTTCAGCAAATCGAGGGAACACCGTGCTTCCACCTGTCAAGATAATGCTGGAAACAACCCAACACATGAGAACACAGGCACACAATCGAATCAAAGATCAAGATAGGGCCAGAGTGTATCAGCAATCAACAATACCTCTCATAAAGCACAGGTTGAATATATGGATGGCAGGCTTGTACAGCACGAACTATACACTCAGCAAGGCCAGCTTGATTCATACCTACAAAACAAGTACTAGTATTCTTATTTCTCACCCTTGCAGAACAGAAGAAGAGAAGATGGTAAAACACCAAGCAGAAAAGAAACTAGTGAAGCTGAAGCAGTAGGCCAATGGAATTACTGCACAAGCCCATATGACTATCCAAATAATCAGAGCATATGTTAGTGTTGCCTTTTCTTATGGCAATAGGCGCAATGTATTCACCTCATCCAAAATACAACAAAGCTTAATTTGAGTGGAGAAAATGGAAACAGGACAACATATAACTATCATGTTTGGTAATGATTGTAGGAAATAAGTTAAAAAATTAAATAAACAGACTGGCGGAGATTTATTTCATAAATAGTGTTTCAGTTGAAATTTGGGAGAATAAACAAGAGAAACTTCTTTCAACAAAAAAAAAAACAAGAGAAACTGCGCTACATAAGTTTTGGTCTCGGCAAAACTACCCGAAATCCCTTTTTGCTTTACTTTTGCTCTATTTTGCCCCATCAATACAGCAAAATTTTCTAGGCTGCCCGTCTATAAGATGTCAAAATTCAAAGCCAGTGGTTGCTACTTGTAAGGTCTCAATGCATTGAAAGTGGCCATCATTTTATAAAACTTAATCGTACTTTCCTAATTGTTAATCATCACCACACATTTGTCAGCTATTCTGGAGTGCAGAATGTTTACTTCGAAAAATCATATATCCCTAACTAGCGTCAGAAGATTATCTCTGATATGTCTGGTTGAGAAATCATTTTCGTTAAGGATAAAAAATCAAAATTAGGCACTCATCTTTTCCGATAAGCCAAGGAAGCTAGGACAACATTAGGGGCATGTTCTCACAAATCAGGTTATGAAGTGCAGTGGACAGATGAAGAAAGTATACAGTACATCTAGATGGAACACTAACCGAGATCAATTGGATGAAAAAGCATCTCCGGGACAAGGAACCTTTCGTTGGTCAATGCAAATTCCTGCAGAACGAAAATTCCTTTAGATTAAACCAAGTAAGATTTGACATGTAACAAAGACACAGAGTGTTACATTTTGACTTAATTCAGGTTTCTTTTTATCCTCAAACTTGTTTGTGTCACCGTCACCATCTTTTTGAACCAATTCTCCATCCACAGGCAGATAACTGTATCGACGTGCTTCATCCAAGTCTTTCACAAACCCTTTCTTGGATGTTATGCCATCAGGGAGAATATAAGAACATCTAAATGGGTTGTCCTTAAATGATAACCTGCAATAATTGCAATCATGTTGTTCAGAGATTTTTGTACCTACTAGACAATGGTAGTGTTGGAGTAACTGATCAACAAGGCAGTGAAAAAACTGGTTGAAAAACACAATGACATGAGGGTATGCACATTTTCTACACTAGGAAGGATTCAAAGAGACAGAGTGCATGCTAGGCGAAACTGTGTGATCAAATTATTTGGAATCTCAAACATAGATGGGTAGACATTCTCAGATGATTTCAACCAATCAACCAACTAGTAAATCAATGACGTAAGACCTAATAAGAATATCTCTGTTCAGTTTGAGGGCCCAATTTGAATGTTTCAAACTCTTCATCGAACTTGACTTCCCCAGAATAACAGACCCCCATCATTCATTTTTACTCATAGCTCAATAACTAGACACAACAACAAACTATTCATAGCACAAAGTATCAGTCTTTCCTTGTCATATCTTCTCAATAGAACATAACCAAATATCTGACCATTCAACTATACCCTAGTCATATTCAAAAGCGAAGTACATGGTGATCTTGCATTTTCTTTATCTTTGTTTTTTTACAAGGAAACATTAAGTTTGCTCTCTGGCAACTGAAACTAACATTTATAACCATACTTACCAATCATATTTTAAGCTAGTGTATGAGTGTGTGCGTATAGTACACTCAGATATGTTTTGTTTGAAGCTTTTCATAACCAATACCATTCTACTACAACTCTACAAGTCTACAACCTATCTAGCCAAGTACCCAGGCATTTGAAGCTAATAAGCCGTTTTTGTTTCAGATAGAGTAAACTATGGTACATGGCCGGGGATTAACCTGCAGCAAGAAAAAATATGCGCGTAAGTAAATTTATTCTGAAGATATAGCATTTAGTTCCATAGGTTCTATCAGCACATCTAGTTACATTGCTTGCTCAAACAACTCATTGACAGTCAAACTACAAAAGACATTCCTAGCTGGTCTTTCCATATGAAAGCCATCATTTTAAATTTAAATTTCACCTGGCATTTGGTCACAATCCAACCTTAAGCAAACAAAAGAGAAAGCTAGAATTTAGCATATCCATATCATGTTTGAGTGACGGGGAAGGCAGCATACCTGGCGAGGCGGAGATCACGAGGGACATCAAGGGATACAAAGCATAGCTTTTCCTTTGCATCATCAATGAGGAGGGTCTCGTCCATGACATTAAGGGAACGGTATGAAACGAGCTCCTTGAGGTAGTTCGTGAGGGCCTTGCCACCAAGGTCCATGCGCCGCACAGCATAATTCAGCGTAAAGTTCTGAAGTACAGGGGAAGCATGGGTGAAGGAGAAGCCACAGTCAACAACAAGGCTGCATTGGGCACGAAAGAGCGATGGCTGGCGGCTGGCCTCATAAAGGTGGACAAGGGAAGGCGCGTCTGCAATACAAAGAGACTTGAAGCCAAACTCCTCAAACACGAGTTCATCGGTAGCATGCTGGATCCCTGGAGGGTTGAACTGCGGCTCCACCAGCAGCAACGATGAGTTCGCCGGATCCACCTGGAGCAGGTTGCGAAGGACCCGTTCCCACACCTCCCGCTGCACCTCCGTGTTGATGAGATAGCCACGATCGATAGGACGCCTGAGAGTCATGCCAGTCACATCGACGTCTTGTGCCTGGAGCTGGTCGGCTGCTAGCCATTTCTTCGAGTTTACACTGGTACCAGGGCACTTTGCTATACAGTTGGGGACAACAGCAATGGGGTCCTTGTCCCCGCCAAAACCAGCCTTCAGAAGACCACCCCCGTTGTCTATCACCACCACACCTGATCCACCCGTCATTTAAGATCCCTCTACTTCTCTCTTGTCCACGCCTGTCTCTATGCAGCTGCTATGCAACCCGGCATGCTTGGATTTGAGAGGGCTCCTGCATAGATATGCAAAAAAGGCATTGAAAAAGTAAAATTTCCAAAACCGTGGACAAAATTTCCAATGTAAATAGCACACGTACAGCAACAGACATTATAAATCTGACATAATACCAAGGGAGACATGGCTCAAGCAGTGGCGGAGCCGGGATTGGACCGAGCTCCGGGCCAAAATCTAGAGTTACCTAGCAGTGGAGCATGGACTAGGAGAGGCAGAGCCGCAGCACCGCCGTACTCGGGTGGCGCCGGACGACAGTTGCACGGAGGGCGCGCCAGCGGCGGCACTCGGCAGCACAGCACAGGCCAGCAGCCGAGCGCGGGCAGGGTTGGTGGGGGAGCGGCACCGCCGCGGAGAAGGACGTCGCGGCCCGTGAAGGATAGGCTAGGGACGAACGGAACCCTTCGGGGGAGCCTGCGTGGTGCGGGGCTGGTGCGGCAAGCCGGCCCGCCGGCGAATCGGCGACGTAGCGTGGCGGCGCGCGTCCTGCCGCAGCGAGCAGGGGGCCAGGGTTCAAGCGTTCGGTCGATGCGCTCGTTTCGTCTCCACCTGCTTGCTGGTTCCCGTGGGCATCATGGGCCAGGGAAGATGGGCCAACTGAGTACTGGGCTGTACTTGTACCCCGGCCTAGTCGGAAATCTTTATCTACACTTCTACACTACTATTAAACAAACGAACTTGAGTTTTTTTAAGGCCACCCGACAAACGTACCCAAACTGACTCGCACAGTCGGATCAGCCCCACTTAATAAAATCTAATGGTTCCGATTAAGTCCCGGGTGCAGTTAGCAATTTACCACGACGGAACGCACTTCACCACAGACGATTTCAGCCTCGCGTCGCATCATCCTGTTCCCCTCTCCACGCCTCCTGTCGATCCCCTCCCTGCGCCCCCATCGATCCCCTCTTCGCCCTGCCGCGCCGGTCACCCTCCTGCTCCGCCGCCGCTGCTGCCACCTCCCATCGACTGATCAAATCCCCTCTCCCGTTCTCCAAACATCCCGTGCGCCACCTCTCCCACGTAGCCCGCCGTACTGCCCGCGCCGCCCTGCCGTACACGACGGCGCCGCCGCCGCCGCACTCCCTGACGTGAGGACGCCGCCATTTGCACCCGCCCTGCTTGCTCCCAGATCGACGGCGTGCTGCTCCTCCAAGACTTCAGGATTCGGCGCCGGAAATTTCAAGGTTCAACATGGATTGGTATTGCCTTGCTCATTCGTACTGTCGATCAGTCCTCTCCCTCCGCTCCTCTCCCCGTCGTCGCCACTCGCCACCGAAGCCGTCGTCCACTCCGCAAGATTGATGGTCCGTCACTGAAGCTGTAGATAAATCGACCTTATCTCCCCTTCAGTCGCGCGTCCAGCATGACAACCACCACGATCCCGTCGTCATGGCCAGCAGGACAACATCATCGCAGCGCACATGCCAACAGAACAGGTTACGGGACATGAGAAACGTGAAATTGCTCTCCGTTTGGTTCCAATATCTTGATCCACATACATGTAATTCTTGTTTTCTAATTTCTGTGTATTGTCATAACCACTTACGTATCCTCAGTTCGAAAATGTCATCCCGCCTACCCTCACGCGTTCCGGTCTTATCCTGGCCGACCATCGTGGGTTTTAGACGGGCAGGATTCGACGGCCAGGATATGTATAATTGCAACAAAGCACCGGAACGGATTCGACGGCCAGGATTCGACACCGGAACGGATTCCAACAGGATTCGACGGCCAGGATAAGACCGGAACGCGTGAGGGTAGGTGGGAAAACCGCGTTGATCCTCAGTTCTCAATCTAACATGTATTTCTTCCTTCTCTTATATCTAATTATGCACGGAAAGGCTTTAGGAAAGGATGAAACTGAATTAAAATTTTGCTGTCATCTTCGATTTGTTTGTGCTTCTGTTTAGTAGATTTCTAACTTGGGTCTGACATAGCATCAATTAACGTATCCCCGTTCAGTTTATTTATTGCATGAATATTGTTATACCTGGAGATTGTGCTAAATGTCTAGAGAAACTGAGTTTTATTCTAGAGTGGAGAATCTTATATTAAGAAAAGTCTCTAGATGTTTATTGCTTACTTATGCTCATGGCACTGATTTGCTATCAAACGTTGGTTGATTAGATAGTAGGCAGCGGCCTAACAATGCTACATAGTTAATAATTGGTTGCTTACATTTAGAACAACGAATTTTAACGACCTCTATTGACTCAAGTTACAGTCTTCAGCTTGCCTGTTTAACATATGTGCATATCTTCTTATTCACTTGTCGATTTATACATAATTGCGGCCACTTTCCAATTAGATTTCGAGTTTTAAACTTATTTTCATGCATATATTCTTAGGAAAATTTCATTATTTTTCATGCATATATTCTTTGGGAATTTTCATTATACCAATATTTAAACTGTAAGACGTATACCCTCCAATTTCTACTTACCATTTCCATATGAGAAAAAAAATCAGTGCATCCGATTTCAGTACCAAATCAGACCATTGTGACTACAGATTTGCACACTCATGTTTTCAGTTGTGGAGATGAAGTTGTCTGACTTGCTATGAGATATATAATTTACTCTGCCTAGCATCTTTTATTACCTAACCAATTTTGTTCATATGTAATTCCGTCTTACAGTGATAGATCCTTAGAGACAATTTTGTTCATGTTCATAATGTATGTACTATCTATATCAGTAGGTAATAGTTTTTGTTAACTCAATCCTCAGAGTGTGGTAACTTCTTTGTGGAAAAACATGATGTGAATCAGTTTCTTTGTAGTTCATTTGACACTCGAGCTGATAGAAAGTTGCCTGCTCGAGGGAGTGGAATAAAACTTTGATTTGACTAGAATTGGTGTGTACTATATTTTTTGAATCTTAGGTTGTAAAGGTCTTAAAGAATACGCAACATGTATTTATTTGATGTGTGTATACATGTCTAACTGGAGTATACCTTTTGGTGAGAAACATTATATGATTTTAATTTGGTTTAGTTACTTGCCTGAATAATCTATTTATCTTATAGACTTGCTCAATTCTGGTGTTTGATCAATGACAAAGAGGTATATTGGAACTAACCCGTTTTTTATTTATTGTTTTATAAAAATTGGTCAAGATTTTTTTTTTGAAACGAGGCAAAAAATTTGCCTTTTATATTGATATAGGAGAAACAAACATGGCCTAGGCCAGGTGACCAAAAATAAAAAGATTAAGACTAAATTTTTGTGATCTCAGAAATCAAGTTTTATGGGCGTATACATTAGTGTGGCGTGCCTTGCCTACATGCAGTGGAGCTGCTGTCAGTGGTGGTGACACGGAGGGTGAGCTTGCAGTTAAGTGTTGTAGATTGTCGTCTAGGTTACCAGGCAGGAGTGTTGTGTTTGCTTCGAGCTCCTTAGGAATGGCTTCGCCGCATGGCTGGGATGATAATTGTAATTTCGAATGATATTACAAATATACATGTGTTATGGTTATGTCAACGTACATTTTTTCGTAGGCACATGTGTGCTTCTAGATTTCTTGGTTTAACAAAATGAAATATATTTTTGGGGTTATTCAAAAATTGATGCACGAGACATTTGTATTATCATAAATATGAAATAAAAGAAACAAATCGGACTAAAGTAAGATTGAAGGGACATTTGTTCAATTTTGTTGAAACTACTATTGCAACATGTTGGTCTTGCTCTACAAAGATTATTACAGCCTAGGGAGGGTGACGGATTATCACAATCTGAAAAACGTACTGACATGGACATAGAAACAATTTAAATTTTATTTTTCTAAAATATTTGGCTAAACGTATATTAGACGTGCGTGGCACGTGCACTTTTACTAGTGTTTCTTAATGGAACAGTGTGACTTTATTCGAGCGTCTCCAACCGATGATGTTAAAATAGGACACCAAAAACAGTTTTAGTGCACTCAAAAATAGTGTTAGTTTATTAAAATAAAATAGATTTAAGGCATCTGAAATTTTCTGCCACAGCAGATGATGCAAAATAGGAAACTAGAAAATGTTCTATTGCAATCTATACCTACCTCATATATACACCGGCCGCCTGACCGAAGTATCCATTGACAAACTCGATCAGCACAATCTTCCAGGCGAGTCGTGATTGGCGAAGCGATTGACTTTTCTGAGAGTTTCTTCGTCCAGGATCCGATCGCGATGAATTTTGGGAGGCTTACATAGCCAACCTTTTTTTGAAAGTTGTAGCAATTGCTGGCTTCCGTTGATTAGCAGATAGCATACTAGCCAACCTGACCGGCCAGGAACCTGAGAGCGATCAAGGAGGACGTCTACAAGATCCACGGGTCGGTGGGCGCCGCCGGCACACTCTCGCCTTCCCCGCAGCAGCCGTTCGCCGAAGAGCGTGATGGGGAAGCTCAGGATCTGGCTGATATAGTTTCCACGTCTCTTATTCGATGACCGCCCTGTCGTATCGCGGGCTCTCGACAGCCATGGACGGATGGTCCCATGGACAAACCAAGGAGCAATATTACTACTGCAGCACATCGAGCAGGGAGCACCCGTAGCAGCCATAGCTCGTGCGTTCCTTCTTTGCTTTCACCATGCTGAGTCGCGGACGTTGTCGGGATTGGCCGGCCTGTGGGTTTGGACAGTGGCCTGGCCGAACACGCGGCCGGAGAAGAACACACCAGCTACACCCACGGAGCGCATCCCATATCACCATCACTACTGCGGCAGCAGCCACCCTATCTATCCCCATAAGCTGATGGCCCGACCATCCGCTGCGCCTCGGTACCCGTCGCGTCTACTGGGAAGACCGTGGTGGACTGGTGGTGTGCCCGACCCCACGACTTGCAGTGGCGAAAGGCTGGCACCGTGATGCCTTGTTGTAGACAGGTGACAGTGCACATCGACGGACGTCAGCGACTCGGCCGGGATTCTTAGGGTGTGTTTGGTAGCCCGGACCTCTTCAACATAGCTTTCTCAAATGGGCCAGGCTGAGGTAATACGGGTTGGGCTAAGATTTTATCATGTGTTTGGTAGGTTGTATGTGTTCAAACAGGCTGACATGAGATGTTGTTTGGTAGGGTGTATGTGCTGTGAGCCTAGAGTCCAGGAATTAGAATTACTAATGGATCCAGAATTTTACACACAAGTCCTTCAATATATTTTCAAAAAAGCAATCAAGTCCTCACAACCGATTGGAGCATCCCGCTCGCCGGCGGCGGCGCTCACGGCCATCCGCGGCCGCGCGAGGTGTGAGGCTGCAGTGCTCCTGGCCGTCCGCGGCGGCGCAAGGCGCGAGGCGGCGGCCCTCCTGGCCATTCGCGACAGGGCGAGGCGGCGGCGCTCGTGGCCATCTGCAGCGCTGCGAGTGGCTCGTGAGGCGGCGCAGGGTGGCGGGTCTTGGTCCAGCGTGGACGGCGGCGCTGGGCGGAGGCGCTGGGCGTCGGGGCGAGGTTGAGCCGGCGCATGGCGGCGGGGTGGGGCGGCGCGCCGAGAATGGCGACGGGAGCGACAGGGTGAGGAGAGAGAGAAAAGGACTCCGGGGGGCAAATGAGCGACGGGTTTTGAGCGGGGCGGGCAGAGCGACAGTCCTGTGGGTCCCACGCGTGGGATGTTTTCGGGACGAGCTGGGCAGGGCTGAGGAGAGAAGCTCGATTTCTGCTTCTCTTCTCGGCAGGGCTGAGAGTGGTTTTCGGGGTGAGTTGGGCAGGGCTGAGACGTGGAAACCGGGCTACCAAACAACTGAAAACGAGGTGAGGAGAGATTTTCTGAGTCTAACCGGGCTACCAAACATGCCCTTAGAGTCCGTCTTTGTGCCCTGCTGCATGAACGCGCGTGGTCTGCGCCTGCGTTTTGGGCTTTTGGCCATCAACTACACGGCCGATGTGAGCCAGATAAGGATCAGACGCAGCAGGTGTTGTCACCGGGCACAGCTTTGATGGCCGGTTGTTGTCGTCATCTAGGTCGCAGCTAGACGGGAGGAGTCCAACAACACACCTGCTGAAATTTGTAGTAGTATCATTTCTTACAAGGGGTCCATGGGGGAATAGTTTTTTGGAAAGGGCATGGGGAAATAATCATTACTTAATTAAGTGTGGTGCCGGATGTAAAAAGGAGGTTCAGTTCTTGTTTTTTTTTGCCACTTTACACTTCTTTGGTGAAAGCTATCGAACTCCATCTCCTCATGTTGCTATCAGATGTGCTATTCAATATTCAGATTGTTAGTTGACAATTTGAGATTGTGATCTTGGCATGAGTGCGGTGACTGCATGAGAACCTAAACAATGTGCAGCAGATATGGTTTGAACAAAAGACTAGAGCTGCAAGAATGCCATATCTTCTGGAGTCTTAGGTAATTCCACTTTCCCTTTAGCTGTATACTGCTGTAAACTGGGTGCAGACTAAACGATTGGCATTATCCTGAAAATCTAGAGGCAAAAATATTATAGTTTTTCTATAAACTTTGCTACCAAACACAATCTTAATGGCGAATTCCACCTCCCCTCATCTGTTCATGCCAGACTAAGGGCGTGTTCGGAAGGGCGTGTTCGGAACTGACCCAACTTCTAGCTTCCCGTCACTCTAGCTCGGAACCACACCGAACACACCAGCTCCACTGAGTCAGATACACGAAGCTGGGCTATTTAGGTGTGTAAAAATTGGAGCACCTCTTTTAGAAATCCACAGATTTGTAGATCTCGAAGCAGCCCGAATTTACAATGAAATGCCACCACCCATTAAACTTACCCTTTGGCTTGTTGCCACAATGCCAACACATCGTCGAGTCTGGAACCCCGCTGTCCGCCGCCACCCGGCCGCAACTCCGACATCAAATTAGGCCCCAGATGCTCCGCCACCAGCTGTCATCTTCATCCACGTGTGGCCCCCGAGCTCGCCATATTCCTCCTCGCGGCACCCACCCGAGCACGACTTCCTTCTCCTTCAGGCTCCCGCCCTCTCCCGAGTTGCAATGCATGCATGCATGACCAGTGCATCACCATCGACATCGACCCTTTTGTAGAAGGATGGGCAAGCAAAAGCGACTATGTAAAATCAGATTTCACTACTCCTATTAACACGAACTGTTCTATGCATGCATAAAAGCTTGACCGTTTGTTAGATGAAGCGACCGTAGCAACGCACGGGCATATTTGCTAGTAGATGATCTAAAATAGGATCCAGCAGCCGAGCGAGGGCCGGAACCATT
Organism: Puccinellia tenuiflora; assembly: GCA_012064385.1. Lineage (NCBI taxonomy): Eukaryota > Viridiplantae > Streptophyta > Magnoliopsida > Poales > Poaceae > Puccinellia > Puccinellia tenuiflora. The sequence goes on along the minus strand of QRDG01001119.1, from coordinate 475,547 downwards.
CGGGGGAGCCTGCGGAGTTCGGGGCTAGTGCGGCAAGCCGGCCTGGCGGCGAATCGGCGATTTTAGTTTATATACTAAGTTTGACCAAGTTTATACAAATATATCAACATCTACAATACTAATTTAGTTTTATTAGATTCATCATACAATATATTTTCATACGATAGATTTGATGTTGTAAATATCAACACATTTTTCTTCAAATCCGGTCAAGCTTAGAGAAGTTTGATTTCGGACAAACCTAGAATGAGCCAATTATTTTTGGAACGGAGGGAGTAGATGTCAAAAAGCATATACCAAGTTCAAACAGACCAAAGTTTGTAACTACGGAGTACCATTCATTGGCACGTATGAATGTTTTGACTGAAGGGTGTTTATGTTTACACATTACCTTTTGCAAGACACAAAGCAGCAGGCAACCAAGTCCAAAGGTATATCCGCATATGAAGAGAGGATCTAGACCCTGTGCTCTCATATTCAAGCAGAAGTTTGTCTCTCACATCTAGCAGAAAGCCTGACAGAGAAGCAGCAAGCAAAAACATTAAACACCACGACAATGCTGCATTCCCTACACCAAACCGTTCGTTCCTACAGCGAGGGTGATTATCATTAGAATCAAGAAAAAGCCATAAATATCTGCCATTGAATGGTACTGATTCCTTGTGCTTCTCTCTCTGCTCTGAAAATATCAGTTGACAATAACCTCCATTTGCAGTACTTATTTTTGAAGAACAAATACTAGTTGCATGCCTTCAAGAAATTATCACATAATTTTGAATATTGTCTACTGTAGATGCTTTGTTTAATCTATATTCATTCTCAGCAGCTGCCCAAGAAAAAGTCTTTCAACCAATTTTTTTGCATCGGTACTTCTAACAGTTGGTTGCAAATAACATAAATTTACACACAGCTTGTTGGCTGCCTTTATACTAGGAATAAAAAAAATTGGATGACGAAAAGCTGTGAAAGGAAAGAATACGAGACATCCTAAAATGTTTGTACATGATTAACAGAAACAGAGTACTCGTTGCAGATATCCTTCGATCTTTTTGTACATGATTACCAAAATAATTCGGGATTATCTAACAACATGTAGTAAGCAATGACACCAGTAGGCCGAAGTCCGAAGAAGACAGAGTTTTGAAATAACTGCAGTGGGCAAATGTTTCAGCATCTAGCAACGAAGTTCCAAATAGCATAACATCACATATGAACACCGAACTGACACTAGGAGAAATTGTTTCAGAAAACATGTGAAGCAACACAGTCCATGAATAAGAATTAAAGAAATAAATTAACCAGATTAAATCAGGTTCATAATCGGTTTGCTGCATGGGGGAAGTAAAGAAACTACATCAGCTACTTATCATATTAATCACAACTAAAGCAGACTTTATTATAAAAAAAGAGAGAATTGTATCACAGTTGTATCCATGTTTTAGAGAGCATGATCAATTTGGTGTGATCTGAAAGATATATAATATGTACCGCCAGCAGACACCATAGTTGATTGACAATTTGACAAGGGGGGTGCTTAACTTGACGAACGTTTTACCACTAGTGGAAACAGGGGCTTCGGTTTGGCCCTTCCGTCCCGGTTCCCTTACGGACCGGTACCAATCGTGGCACTAGTCCCGGTCATTGGTCCCAGGGCGCCCGCCAGGACCAGTCCCGGTTCGTAGGGGACCTACCGTCCCGGTTCGTGTTACGAACCGGTGACAAAGGGATGCGGGAGGAGGCGACAGAGGTGGGACCAGCCCGGACAATGCACTGTCCCGGTTCTATTTACAGACCGGGACTAATGGAGGGACTTTAGTACCGGTCCTTGTTACGGACCGGGACTAAATATATTCTATATCATCTTCCACCCCCCGACCCGGCCGTGGCCAGGCCGTGGCCATTTTTTAGCTCCGGGTTCATCTCCATTTTCTTAACCCTTGCTCCTCCCAACCACGAGTTCGGCCCATATTTTCTCCACCATTTGTCAAGTTTGGCGGCACCTCATCTACCCGACGGTTAGCACTCCGGTGTTCCTTTTTTAGCTCATTTTGGTGTTACTTAGAAAATTTTATTTTTCTAGTGCTAGCAAGGTGTTTGATGAAATGCCTAAGTAAGAGATTTCATTTTTTTTACATGCAATTTTAGCTCAAATTAAAGTATAATGTATTGGGTTTACAGTTGTCCGGTGACCATCTTTACCATCGTCGATCGCCCGCGCCATCCCGTCGCCGGCACCTCCTCGGTGAGTCTTGTTTTTATCCCTTTTTAACTTATTGATATACTTTAGATGCATGTATATTATCTTACTTTTTTTATATGTATAGTGTGTCATGGTTTTGATATCCGTCCCCGTCGGTCCTCGTCCGGTCTATAACGATCCGGATGTCGTTGTTGAACCGGAAATTCCAACCGACCCTATCATCGAGTTTTTTGAAAATGAAATTAATGATTTGAAAGCAAAACTGGAAAGAAGTGAAAATCTCCGTCTCCAAACCCTAGAAGAGAAGATGAAATTGGAGCTCCATATTGCCGACATCGTCGATGAGCACAAGATCAAGATGGATGCAATGCGCTTGAAGATTAGAAAAATTAGAAGTTATGCCATTCATAAAGAGGCTTGGTATCATTATGGTGTTGGTTCGATAGTTACCATAGTTGTGATTTTTATCGCATTTGTTGTTGGGCTTAAATTCTTTAGATAGTTGTATGTTAGTTTGAACCAATGTATGTTTGTGAGACTATATGTATTACATTTGGTTATTTGCTCTACTTTGGTTTGAATGTGATGAACTTATATATTAATTCACTTTATCACTGTTATATATTGAAGAAATAGTGTTAATGGTTTTTTATATTTTATTTATATAATGCAGATGAGTCAGATGAGTCGGCAATGGATGTACAGTGACCGACGTTATCCCGACTTTATTAATGGCATGCATTATTTTCTCCAAGTGGCTGAGAAAAACAAGCCGCCAAATGGTTTTATTTCATGTCCATGTAGTGTCTGCAAGAATACTCAGGACTACTCTACCTCACAAACCATTCACGTCCACCTGTTGAAGTCCGGTTTCATGACCGGTTATAATTGTTGGACCAAGCATGGAGAAAGAGGAGTTATAATGGAAGACAATGAGGAAGAAGAGGATAATGACAACTATCCTATGTTCACTGATCACGGTGGTACATCAATGGGGGAAGATGAAGCTGAAAAAGAGCCCATTGTTGATGAGCCCGATGACGATCTTCGTCGGGCCATTCTTGATGCGAAGATAAACTGCGGAAGTCAAAACGAGAGGTTGAAGTTGGAGAGAATGTTAGAGGATCACAACAAATTGTTGTACCCAAATTGTGAAGATGGGCAGAAAAAGCTGGGCACCACACTGGAATTGCTGCAATGGAAGGCAGAGGAAGGTACTTCTGACAAGGGATTTGAAAAATTGCTGAAAATAATAAAGAAGATACTTCCAAAAGATAACGTATTGCCCCCCAGTACGTACGAAGCAAAGAAGGTTGTCTGCCCACTAGGATTAGAGGTGCAGAAGATACATGCGTGCATCAATGACTGTATCCTCTACCGCGGCGAGGAGTACGAGAATTTGAATGCATGTCCGGTATGCGGTGCATTGAGGTATAAGATCAGGCGAGATGACCCTGGTGAAGTTGAGGACGAGGCGCGCCCCAGGAAGAGAGTTCCTGCGAAGGTGATGTGGTATGCTCCTATAATACCACGGTTGAAACGTTTGTTCCAAAACAAAGAGCATGCCAAGTTGTTGCGATGGCACAAGGAAGACCGTAAGAAAGACGTGATGCTCAGACACCCTGCTGATGGGTCGCAGTGGAGAAAAATTGACAGAGAGTTTCCGACATTTGCAGATGACGCAAGAAACTTAAGATTTGGTCTAAGTACAGATGGCTTTAATCCCTTTGGAGAGCAGAGCTCCAGTCATAGCACCTGGCCTGTGACTCTATGCATCTATAACCTTCCTCCTTGGTTGTGCATGAAGCGGAAGTTCATTATGATGCCAGTACTCATCCAAGGCCCGAAGCAACCCGGCAACGACATTGATGTGTACCTGAGGCCATTAGTTGAAGAACTTTTACAATTGTGGCGCGAAGAAGGTATACGTGTTTGGGATGAGCACAAACAAGATGAATTTGACCTACGAGCATTGCTGTTCGTGACCATCAATGATTGGCCAGCTCTTAGTAACATATCAGGACAGTCAAACAAGGGATACAATGCATGCACACACTGTTTAGGTGATACTGAAAGTATATATCTGGGAAACAAGAATGTGTACCTGGGGCATCGTCGGTTTCTTCCGGAAAGGCACAACGTAAGAAGGAAAGGCAAGCATTTCAAAGGTTTGCCAGATCACCGGCCAAAGCCTAGACGGCCTACTGGGGATGTTATATATGATATGGTAAAGGATTTAAAAGTAATCTTTGGAAAGGGTCTTGGCGGACAATCTGTTCCAAATGATGCTGACGGACACGTGCCGATGTGGAAGAAGAAATCTATATTCTGGGAGTTACCCTATTGGAAAATCCTAGAGGTTCAGTCTGCAATCGACGTGATGCACGTGACGAAAAATCTCTGCGTGAACCTACTAAACTTCTTGGGCGTGTATGGGAAGACGAAAAATACACCGGAATCACGGCTGGACCAGCAACATATGCACGAACGAGACAACCTGAATGCAGAGAAGTATCAAGGTCCTGCCAGCTACGCTCTTACCAAAAAAGAGAAGAAGATCTTTTTTGAAGTACTAAACAGTATCAAGGTCCCATCAGGCTTCTCGTCGAATATAAAGGGAATAATTAACATGACAGAGTTGAAGTTTCAGAACCTAAAGTCTCATGACTGCCACGTGATTATGACACAATTACTTCCGATTGCACTGAGGGGGCTCCTGCCGGAAAATGTTCGAGTACCCATTGTTAAGCTATGTGCATTCCTCAATGCAATTTCTCAGAAGGTCATCAATCCAGTAACTCTGCCGGATTTACAGAAGGAAGTGGTCCTATGTCTTGTCAGCTTCGAGTTGGTGTTCCCACCCTCCTTCTTCAATATTATGACGCACCTCATAGTTCATCTAGTCGAAGAGATTTTCGTTCTCGGTCCCGTATTTCTACACAACATGTTCCCCTTTGAGAGGTTCATGGGAGTCCTAAAGAAGTACGTTCATAACCGTGCTAGGCCAGAAGGAAGCATATCCAAGGGCTATGGAACAGAGGAGGTCATTGAGTTTTGTGTTGATTTTATTCCTGACCTCAAGGCAATCGGGGTTCCTCAATCACGCTATGAGGGGAGACTGCGGGGAAAAGGCACGCTGGGAAAGAAAGCAATAATATGTATGGACGGGCATTCTTATAGTCAAGCACACTACACGGTTCTACATAATTCCAGCTTGGTGGCTCCGTATATCGAGGAACATAAGAATATTCTACGTTTGAACTTCCCAGAGCAATCTAAATATTGGATTGATGAAGAACACGTGAAGAATTTCGGAGGTTGGTTGCGAACACGTCTCTTTAATGACAGCACTGTTGGAGAACAGCTATACTTGTTGGCCAATGCACCATCTTCGACTATATTGACTTATCAAGGGTATGAGATAAATGGAAATACATTTTACACGGCCAATCAAGATAAAAAGAGCACCAACCAAAACAGTGGTATCCGCTTTGATGCAACAAACAGCAATGGGCAAAAGGACACATATTATGGTTACATAGAGGAGATATGGGAACTTGAATATGGACCATTTTTTAAAGTCCCATTGTTCAAGTGCAAATGGTTCAACCTGACAGGCGGGGTACATGTAGACCCGAAGTACGGAATAACTACAGTGGATATGCAGAATCTTGGATACGACACCGAACCATTCGTCCTAGCCAGTGAAGTGGCTCAGGTTTTCTATGTGAAGGACATGTCTAGCAGACCGAAGAAAAGAAAAGATAAGCAAGCAGTGAATGAATCGTACGACGTCGAGCCAAAGCGCCACATAGTTCTTTCAGGGAAAAGAAACATCGTGGGAGTGGAGGACAAGACAGACATGTCAGAAGATTACAATAAGTTTGATGAAATTCCCCCCTTCACAGTGAAAATTGACCCAACCATCGCGTTGAATGATGAAGATTGTCCATGGATACGACGCGATAAGAAGAAAAAATGACAGACACGAAGAAGTGTTGAATGATGTTGATGTATTGTGGTCATTTGTAATAATTGGTAGAATTTTGTTTTGACTGTTAAAAAGTTGAGGGTTTTTCATTAAATATTTAAAATGTTAAATATATTTATCCTAACCTCGGATTTTATTAGTACAACGGTTTTACTCAACTCATCTATTTAAATGTTCAATATATATAACATATTCATATTTACATTTGAAAACATGTAAAGTTTATAAAATATGAACATTTGAAAATGAAGAAAAAAAATACAAACGGCCGTTTAGTCCCGGTCCGTGGCTACAACCGGGACTAAAGGCCATTTTCGGGCCGCTGCGAAACTTAGCGCGCCAAAAAGCCCACCTTTAGTCCCGGTCCGTGACACCAACCGGGACTATAGGGGTCTTTTGTCCCGGTTGGTGTCACGGACCGGGACTAAAGGACGATTTGAGCCTACTTGATCCCTCTCCGCGGATTTCTTCCCCATTTTTGCCGCCAGGCCCAAGACGCAGACGCCTCCGGGCTCCTCTCACGCGACGACGCCGCCAGGCTGCCAAAATCTGGCCGCCGTCCCCCGCGCGCACCGCCTAAGGTACGGCCCTCTCAAACTCTAGATCGGCGGCGGCGGTGGTCCGATGGCACGAACCCTAGCTAGAATCGGCGGCGGCGGTGGTCCGATGGCACGAACCCTAGCTAGAATCGGCGGCGGCGGTGGTCCGGTGACCTTAAATCGGCGGCGGGGACAGTTCATAGATCGGAAAGGACATTACATTACATTACTTAGTTCATTACATTGGGGGGGGGGAGAGGGAGGTCCTAGCTAGTCCTCGTCGCCCTCCTCGTCGGAGAGGACGACGTACGGTGGTGCCTCCCACAGATGCGCCGGCGGCTGCTGCTGCTGCTCCATGGGGACGTCCCGCGGCGGCGTCCCTGGCTCCTCCAGGATGGCGTCCTGGGGCGGCGGCGGCGGCGGCGGCGGCAGCGGTAGCTGGGGCACAGTCGTGAATACCCACGACTGCCCGAACAGCTCCGGTGGGAATCCCACCGGCTCCTGGTACTCCTCCTCCGGCGGGTCGTAGGCCTCCTCCTCCTGGACGAGGGCCTGCACCCAGTCCAGCCCCGGCTGTCCCTGTGGCGGAGGCGGGGGTGGAGGCGGTCCCTGCGGCGGCAGACCGTGCGGCGGCGGCGGCGGCAGTGCGTCCTGCACCACCATCTCCCAGCGGCGGCGCTCGTCGTCGACGAAGGCCTGCCGGGACGCCGCCATGGCTGCCTTCAAGGCGTCGTCGATGTCGTCGTCCTCCTCCATGGGGGCGGCCTCGCCGTCGGAGTCGACCTCCAACCATTGGTCGAGGTCGTCCATCCCCTCCGGGAGCACCGGGTACTCCGTGCGCTCCACCGGCGGCACCGGGGCCGGCGCGAAGTAGCTCCGGCGGCGCTCGTCGTGCTCCTCCCGGAACCATTGGTCCCAGTAGGGGGAGCCCGGCGCGTACGCCGGGTCGTCGAGGAGGTGATTGGGGAGGAGGCTGCGCCGGCGTGCGATCTCCACCGCCCTGGCCGTGGGGTCGGTCGGGATCGGCGGCACCGGAATCCGTTGCGGATTCAGGTGCCAGTTGTCCGGGAGGTGGACGTCCGACCAGCGCACCGGCACGGCGTTCTCCCAGTGCCACTGCGCCTCCTCCACCCGGACGTACCGGCGGTAGCGCGCCGTCGGCTTCTTCTTCTTGGCGGCCGGCCCGCCGGCCTGCGGACCGGCACGACGCGGGTCCGCGCCGACACTACTGCAGAATAGCCTACCAGTGACAGGCTTAAAAGACCCATTAGTGACGGGCAAGCTGCCCGTCACTGATAACTAGTCACTGGTAATAGGTTACTAGTGACGGGCACTTGCCCGTCACTAGTATTTGTTTACTAGTGACAGTCGTTTATTCGTGCCTGTCACTAGTTAGTTTTCACAGTTCAGTAGTACGATCTTAGCAGCGACGGGTCCTTTGCAAGTCTGGTAGTTTGCCCGTCACTGGTATATAGTTCAGAAATAAAAAAATTAAAAATATATTGCATTTGCACATTTATAACACAATATGATCACAAACAATCATAGGTAACACAAATATGATCATAAGTACTACAAAGTGGAATTAACATCGATAGCACAATATCCAAACAATTTGTTGTTATTTCTCCCCAGATTCTCTCGGTGAGTTTGTAGCTTGTTCTCCAATGCCTTTCTCCCCGGATACTTGCTAAGCCACTTATCATCATGTCATGTATCCTTTCAAAATTTTCCTGTGTCTTCTCTACCTGTATGAAGTAAAGTATGTTAGGATGCTCATGGTGATGTGTAGCGGATGAACCAGAAAATGAATACGAACTAGTATCTTACTGAACACTGTCCTTAAATAAACAAATCAGTGGTCAATAGTAGTGGTCGATCTCACACAGATTTGTTCTTCTAATTGGATACAGATGTAGAGTCATATACATTTGCAAGTTTCTGCTAGCTATAGCATAGTTCACGGTGATTTGGCAGGGTCCGGCACACGATACCTGATAGATTCTTTGGCTGAAACCAAGTCGGACATTACTGTTAAGATTAGCTATCACATATACGAGTCTCCCAGATTTAAACATGAGACTGAATTTTCTACATGATTATCTGTCACGTAATGTAAAGTCCTTGTACATATATAATCGACAATGAATAGCAAATAAGGATTGTGTATGTACAGACTAGTCAAGTTCTTTTTAACTGATTTACGTCCACACAGAAACTATCTTTTTACATGAATACCCAAGTACCCCATTGTCTATGATTGCATTAAATTAATCATCCGCTTACAGTTGTCCATATGTATCCTCATAGGGCTTGGGTTAAAATAAATCATGATAGGTTTTATATATAACAAGAAGTAAATTCTGCAGGCACCATGAGGAGCAACATGGATGTGTCATTGCTCAGGAGTGAATACCAGGCATGTCAACTTCAACTTCTATATTAGAAAAGTACCAACTCCAAAATAATTCAGATCAAACACGGAAATTATTTAAAAGAGCAAGGAAGAACATAAAAACCTTTTCTATGCATAGGGTCCTCCAGGAAAAGTTCAGCAATGACACACCTGGAAAGGAGACCAATAGTTTATCCTTTGGTGAAATACATCACTTAAATTTATAAATTTATCACAGGGTAGTGCACAAAATATAAGTAGCTAGTGAATAAACACCGGGAAACTAGATGATGCCCCGCGATATATCTTTGGAGTTAGAAGTAATAATGTACATTTGTAATGGGGGATATCAGTCAAGCTACAAATAGGTTATGCTGCTAAGTAGAGAGTTGCAATTCATCCCATATATATTTATGAATTCCAAAGTTTGAAACAACACTCTATCAAATGTACAAAACATAAATAAGTTAACCATTGGCAGAATCTGACTTATCCTTAGAAATTGAGCCCTTTTACTCAATATCATACAATCATTTCAGATATGGAATGCTCACTCAAGTAGTTTGATAGTTACGAAAAAACATATATACCAGAACAAAGAGTGCCAGGTTGGTTCCTGTTGTAAATTTAGTCTACACAATGTAAAATATGGGATATGCTGCATCTCCATATTGATGCATCGTGAGGCAAGGTCACACAATAAAGACACCATGAGGGAAAGGATACTGAAGTCAAAGCAAGGATCAGTCACTCAATTCAATTAATTCAGGAAAGACGGAAACTGCCTATGTTTTCTCGCAATAAAACTGTAAGGGAAAAATCTAGTGTGCGAAATTCCCTGCCTTGAGCAGGATACATGTTCATTTCCACCTCATAATTCATGGTGCACCCATTGATTCAATATAGATTACCTTGCAACTATAATCTTAACAATAATAAAGCATAGTACACAAGAACAATAGGAAGCAAGGAAGCTGACAGTGAAGAAACTTACTTTAGTATGGTTCATCATTTGTCCAACTTGCAACACTATCTGAAAAATAATAAATCTAATGTTCTGTTTAAATGTCACACTGTGCACTTCAAATATATATGATTAGACCATATTACTCTCACGGGACAAATAAGTAATTCTGAGTGTATCTCACCTTGTTAAATTTGATTATTTGTGAATAAGCAAGAGACTGTCGTTATCAGTCTGCGAAGAGAGGAACACATAATAGAATATATTAAAAAGGATAGAATAGATGGTATATTAGAAATTTAGGAGCCACAATAATAATTAAATGTATCACTCCACTTCACTGTAAAAAAAAGAAATAGCCATAGAGTATCCAATATACGACTTGTCTTTTTACTTTAACGCACAGGGTAGCAAAAAAATAATGGAGATACACATAGGTATAATCGTTATTGATACCGCATCCATGATCAGAATCACACTGCATCAATACAAACATGTCTCAGATTAAATTTCTTCTGAAAAAATGCCTCACATCAAATTAATCAAAGGTCCACTGAAACATGGACAATTATTTCAGTACTGCGGAAGTAAGAAATGCAAGTTCTTTATTCTGTCTAGAAATGTGAATAGGATCAGCGACTCCGACACTGGCAAGTTCTTTATTCTGTCTAGTCTCTCTGACTAGGTACAACGCCCATAGCCTGACAAGGGAGGACTCAAGCAAATCAGTTCCAGTTCCTTATACGTGAACCAAATTAACCACTGCAGACATGCAGAGAAACCCACTCTCTTTTCAGTAACTATACTTATCAGTTCAGAAACAATCAAAGCATTTTGTTATCTCTAATTTGTCTTCTCTCCTTCCAGAATTATATCCAATGCCGTCAGAACCAGTTTTAATGGAGCTTCCCTATGATTGTTATGTTACAATAATTTCAGAATTTTCTATCTCTTTAATTGTTTAGCATGGGATTTTTCTATCACTCTGTACAATGTATTTCAGTACATATATTCAGAAAAAGAAAAGGATGCTAAATACACCTCAACAAGCAACGCTGGTTAGATCGATTCAGGTTGCTGTGAAGATCGGTTCGCATCCTGGCCGACGAGATCCAAGTCATCTAGCGGCGCACGAGCCGTGCACTAGAGGGGCTAGACGCTGTAGCGACTTGTCGGGACGAGACGGACCGGCGGCGGCCGGGGCGCAACTGAGACTGCGATGACACGCGACGTGCAGGCCCAGCGTAGATCGGGAAGACGATGTAGAGGTCGTACCTTTACTAGCAGCAGCAGCCCCGGTGACGGCGGCGTCGGCGGCTTTGGGGGCCGTGCGACGGCGGCGTCGGCGGCGTGCGACGACGGCCGGAGGTGTTGCGGCGTTGGGGGCGTGCGACGGCGGTGTAGGCAGACGGAGGCGTTGCGGCGTGGCGTCGGCGAGGAGGACTGGCGGCGCGGCATCGGCGGGGGGATAGGAGGGGCTCGGGAGAAAACTGGGGATGGTTATGGAGAAAATGCGCGATGCAAAATTTTAGGATCGTGGCCAAGTCCACTAGATTAGCGAGTCCCGCGTGTTTTTTTCGGCATGTCCCGCGAGTTTTTTTCGTTCCAGCTAGATATACTCGTATTTGATTAAAAGCTAAAACATGTTATATTTTGATACGGAGGAAGTAGTACGGAGCACTATTTTTTTGGTTCACATAGACAACTAATTTGTAGAACATCCGTGTTTAAAAAAAAACAGGGGCGATCGATGCTCCCGTTGCTGGCGCATGCGCTGAGCAATTGGGCCTCGACCCAACAGGCTCAGACAGTTTCGTTTTTTTTCTTTTATGTTTCAATTTATTTTTATTTTGTTTCGTCCATAACATTTAAATGGTTTGTCCAAAATAGGAATACAAGCGTCACTTATAAAAACTAGTGACGGCCACTTTTATGAGCCTGTCATTGATCATACCGTTACCAGTGACAGGCATTTATAGATGTCTGTCACTAAATAATTTCCCCTCTCATGCAACTTTCCTAAAAACTACTAGTGACAGTCACTTTTATATGCCTGTCACTAGTGTTTTGTACTAGTGACAGGCTTATTCTTACCCGTCACTGGTACTGCTTACTAGTGACGTGTACAGTTTTGCCTGTCACTAACCACCTGGTGGCTATAAGCCTTTCTGCAGTAGTGCGACGATGCGCACTCCGCGCGGCGCCGACGGTGGTGGTGGTGGAGGAGGAGCAAGGGGAGGCAGTCCAGCGCCCCGGCGACGGCCGGAGCGGCCAGAGCCCGAGCCGCCGGACTCGGACTGGTGCTTGCCGCCTGGCCACCACCGCTTCGACATTGCTCCGGCTCCGGCGAGGGCGAGGGCTAGGGCTAGGACTAGGGCTAGGGCACGTTCGATGGAGTGTGGGGAGGGCGGCGGGGCTAGCTGTGTGAGGTCTCCATCGCGTACGGCCGGGGTTTAAAAAGGACGGGGGCCGCGTCCACCGTGGCCAGCATTGACTGCGGGACGAGAAGCCGAGGAGGCCGTCCAGTCGCTGGCAGGTGGGCCAGGAGCATTGACTGCGGGGCTCGGACGGTTGGGTAGCGGGGGAGACGAGGGAACGTGGCGGTCGGGTGCCGGTTCCCACGCGCGACGTGGCCGAGTGGGCTGACCGCGCGGCGGTTGGGTGGCGGGGTGGCCGGGTCGCTGGCTGGTGGGCCAGCCTTGACCACGCGCTACTGGCCAGTGGGTGGACGCGGGGGCTGGATTTTTCTAAGGGACCAGCCGCTACTGGCCAGGTGCCGGGCAGGGTGCTGATTTTTCTAAAGGACCAGCCGCTAGCCAGGTGCCTGGCCCTATTTTTTTTTCAGGACCAAGGGCTGTCATTTTATGTGACAAGTTGCACAATGCCACCCCTAATTATTTTGGGGTGTCATTTATGTGTAATTCTATGTCAAAAAAATTACAAACACATATAATTGATTGCAGGTACATTGAGCTATGGCGGACATTCCCTTAATTAGAGACGAGGAGCATGAAGATAAAATGCAACGAATAATCTATGCGAGTGCCCGTGAAGAAGGCGGTGGAGATGATGATGGACAACAAGGCGGTGGAGAAGATGATGGACGACAAGGCGATGAAGATGATGATTTCAGCTCACAATTTCTGAACGACTGCGGTGAGGGACTCCAGTTTGACGATGAAGCGCCCTTAACGACAAACTCCGGCGAGGTATATACATATATTATATAGGCTGACAATTGATCGATCGATCATGTATATATATGCATTTGTTAATTGCACGTGTTAATTAACGATTCATTTTCTAGCCGGCTGGATCGAGCAAATCTGTAAATAATGTTCCTCCTCGAGGCCTGACGAAGAGGATGGCCAGCGATGCTCCGAGGCTAACGATAGAGGAAGTTTCTCAGAGTGGCGAACCGCTGGCACCCATAGCGACCTGTCGTAAATTTGTAAATCAAGCTGGAGTCATTGTTAGGGACATTCTCCCGATCACCATTGCAGAATGGCATAAGCCGAAGGGTGTGGATGAGGATGATGCTTCTTATGTCCCTGATCATACGAAAGAATTGCTTTTCGATACGCTCATGATACATTTCAACATACCAGAAGGCAAGACGGAGAAAGTGAAGGAGTGGACTCTTAAGAAGATGGCCACACAATTCCAGAGCTGGAAGAAAACACTATGGAGAAAGTATGAAGATGAAGATCCAGCTAATTTCACCGGAGCACTCGAGAAGATAAAACATTCCTGGCCCGCATTCAAGGCGTACAAGAATTCCTCTACTGCCGTGGCTCGATCGGTCGTAAATAAGAGAAATGCTGGGAAGAAGGAATACCACCATAGGTTGGGTACAGGTGGCTACAAGTCTGCCATTCCCAAATGGTTAGCCTTTGAAGCGGAACTGGTTGCTAAAGGGATCACTCCACAGACTTTGAACTGGCCCGAGAGGGCCAAGTTTTGGTTGTTCGCGCATGGCGCAGTGTTGGACTCAGAGACGGGGTTGATTGTTGCAAAGGGAAAATGGAAGAAAAAGGTTGAAACAATCGTTCCGTTGCTTATTGACGCAATAGATAAAGTTCGAAAGGGAGAGTACCATCCCGAGAGAGAGAACGACGAGCTGACACTCGCACTGGGAATCCCGAACACAACGGACGATTACGAGGCTTTCCCGGCGGTACCAACTTGAAGGAAGGGTTTCCGGACTGTGCTGACAGTTATAGAAGCCGTGGGAGAAAGAAGCAGAAGGAGTTAGACCGTTTATCAGAATTGGAGCGCATGGTTTCCGGACTGCGCTGTCAGATTGACTCAATCAGCCAGCACCGGGCACCTGATCAACAGCAGCAACAAGTCGACGTCGTCGTCCAAGAACCGCGAAGAAGCAGCGTGGGTTCCACGCCGCTACAAGTATCTGCCGCAATAATAGAACAGCCGGCGGCTCACTACCCCGTGGATGATATCACGGAGAAGACGGAGTGTGAGCTTCATATGTTAATGAAGAACATATCCTTCAAGGTGGCGGTCGGCTATGCGTTACCAAACGAACCTGGAGCAAGCTACCATCTTGGTCAGATTCCAGCTGGCTATGCTCGTGTCGGGGTGGATGCTATTATACCGGGATTTGAGGCACTTGAGCTTGACTATCCTGGAGGTGACGATGAGACGACACTGGGACAAGTCAAGCACGGTTTCGTTCTATGGAACAAGAAATACATCGTGCTTCCAGGCTCAGCACCAAGGCCACCGACTCCTCCAAGTAGAAGTCCACCACCTACAAGTCCACCCTTCCTACCCCAGAGGGACCCCAGCGCGAGTCCGTCTCCATCTCCAGCTACACCAGTACGGTCTCCATCTCCAGCTACACCAGCACGGTCTCCATCTCCAGAGCCAGTCCAGCGGTCTCCGCCTTATAAGTGGTTTGATGCGAAGAGGGCCGTTAATGGTTCGCCTCCTAAGAAGAGACAGAAAAAGCCGCGAAAAGTGAAGACTCCTGAGAAGTTACCTTACGAGAGGACTGTCGAGGAATCCGAAGCCATCAGGAGGGCCGAGGTTACAGCCCATTTTACAAAGAAACCGCCCCCGGAAGAACTACCCAGCATCAAAGGGCTTCCTCGTGACAAACTACATCACACTATTAGGTGCTTATACAACCCTCCACCAAGGCCGTCATCAGACTATGAGCGCTCTATTGAAAAGTCATACGACTCGGTGTTGGAGAACCGGAAATGCGGGAAACAGATAGCCCAGCTGGGACAACAAGCTACGCAATCGCTCCCTCCGCTTAAGGTACTTACCGACAAAGACGCCCACCGTATGGTACCTCAGGGAAGTGTCCGCCACTTCCCTGAGGAACCTTATAGGGTGCCTTATCAATATGTTCAAGGCAAGTCTTTGGTCACAACTGAGGTGGTCAAGTTACTACCAACAAGGATGCGTCAGTTGAATTCATGGTACATGAAAGTCGCAAAGAAAGGTATAATAGGTATCATGGCAAAAGTTAGAAAGGAGGAACACTTCTACGATGACTACGGTGTGCAAATTGATTTCTCCGAACTTTTCCAATTATACAATGGTTTACCCCTCGATAAAGCAATCATCAGTATCTTTTGTCTGTAAGTTATTTATTTTTGTAATTTAATTAAGTCTTTATATATATATATAGCTCACAGCACATTCTAATTTTGGTACGCTATTTGTGCAGAAAGAAGATGATCGACTACAAAAGGGAAATAATAAAACCGGTGGAGATTGGTTTCATGGACCCTAATGTTATTCATGAAGTGAGCATAAGGGAGAAACCACAAGTTGTAAAGGGAGTAATGATAGAGGCTTTTAAGCGACACCAAGACAAAAAAGAAATATTTCTTCCTTACAACTTCAGGTAAGTGTTACTAATTGCTTGTACACATTCTATTTTTGCTCACCCGGTATCTTAAGTCTAATTGATGAGTTATATGCGCATGCCTCTGTATGTAAATTTGCAGCTACCACTTTATTCTCGTGGTCATTAGATATCACCAGGGAATAATTGAAGTCTACGACTCATTAAGGAGAGACCCTAAAGAGTACAAGAGCTTGTTTGATGTCATGAAAGAGTAATTTAAATTCTTATCACATTACTATACCGACCTCTCTTTCATTCATTTCGTGATATCAAGTAATTAATTAATAACAGATGTTTTGTTATTTCTTTGTTGAGTAGAGCATGGCAGACATTCGTCAAGGAAGTACCCGGTAAATGGCACGAGAAGCTGGTATGGACTCTGAACCAAGTAAGTAGTACTATACCTATATCCATGAATTAATGTAGTTTGCAATACCATTACCAAACTTAATGTGTTGAATTCTATTCTCGAACAGTGGTGTCTGGAACAGCCAAAAGGGACCCTCTTATGTGGGTACTACGTTTGCGAGTACATTTATAGGATGACTTATGAAAAATTTGAAAATCGAAGAAACGCAGAGGTACGTAATTATACATTGTTCACAAGTGTTTTTTGACAAAATAATATGCATATCAATTGTGTGGAGTTTCATTCATAATTGTTTAATTTTCTCCTTCTTTTAAAGATTGTAAGGAAGCGGGCCGGCCTCCTACCAGATGACCGTATAAGAGCAATTGGGGAGGAGCTGGCGGGATTTCTTCTTGATGATGTCATACCTGAAAATTCAGAACACTATTATCTACATATATAAATGTACTATGATTTCATGCATGTATAATTAATGCATTTGAGTACTTTGTGTACGGAAACGTGACGACAAATTCATGTGTTACAATTAATTTGTAAGTGTGTTATATATATGCATCAACGTGTGATCATAGTACAATATAATTTATATCGACGTGTTTCCGAAACTATCCAAAACCCCGGCACTAAACACAGTACACAACACCCGGTCCGTGCAATTCTGGAAAAAATTATAAAAGAAAAAAAAAGGCCTAACGGTAGTCCCGGTCCGTAACACGGACCGGGACTAAAGACATCCAGCCCGCGGGCTCGCCCGTGGCCACGTGGGAGGCACTCTAATCCCGGTTCGTAGCCAACCGGGACTATAGGGGGGGGGGGGGCTCTAGTCCCGATTTGGTAGTCCGGGTTGCCCAGCCGGGACTAGAGGCCGTCTGGAACCGGGACTACTGCCCCGTTTTCCACTAGTGTACACACTCAAAGTTGAGCTGCTCTTGGCCAACCAGAATACATTATTATTATAGGCGGGAGACTCTTATTCTAGGTCCGGCGATGTTGGTCGATGATAGCTGAAACCATTGTGGATGTCCCGGCGATGTCGACGGGGGAATTGATTATAACCCCCCAGTTCGTGCGCCACCACAACATAAGCCCCCTTCTTCCTTGCCCTCCCTTTCAGGAAAGGGGACGCGAGTGGTTTGGGCCGGAAACTAGCCGCTCGGCCCGAAACTTCCGTTGGGCCAAGTCTGAATTTTGGCTCGTTTCCTGAGATGAGAGAAATAAACCTACCCCGCGCGTTGATGTGGGAATCATGTTCTAATGATGCAGAGGTAATTTTTTAGTACAAAAAATGCATTAAAGATCACGGTTAAAAAGAAAATTAACATATAACTTGATAATAAAATGTCATTCTTGGCGCATATTGACGTGTAAAATCCATGCTTTATGTGAAGATAAAATAATTATTTGGTTACGAATGACATGTATGGTAAAAACATGAAACATGAACTGCAAAGTTATACTCTCATGCGAAGGAAGATGACATAGTGTGAGTTATTAGATGTTACATAATCTTTAACAATGCATCCGCTTGGATAATAAATTGGGTTGATAAAGAAATATTGTACATTTCCATAAAGAATTCGGCGAAGATAGTTGGACATTGATTTGGGGAAGTTTTGGTTTGAAATTTTCCTTTGGTCACTGACCGTTATACTACAATATTTTTTTGATCCAAAGAGAGCTTTCTTCGGTTATATGGTACAGAGAAATACAATCTTGTTCGATTAAATGACTAATGGAATCAAGCACTCTAAACATATGGGCTCCCGGGTCTTGAGACGTCCTGACATAATTTGGTAACACATGTGCTTCTTTACTCCCTTCTAATGTTTGTGATACTGCACTCACCTAGCAGCCTGGCGCATTCCAATTCTTGACGGTTCACATCCTTTTTAATGCTCCGAAAAAATCAAATGAGGGACAATAAGGTGGTGTATACAACTTTACATCCATTCCTTGGTCTTCCCGTCATGTTTGCTCGACTTCCAGTCGTGCACGAACAACGCCGCCGGGGGCATGGCCACTTGGGGCATCGCCGTCGATGGATCTCGCACCGAGGTCACCAAAGATTCTCCATGAAGGCAGCATTGCCGGGAGGAAGAAGCTCGGGTGACGAAGAAGCCCGAGAGCGGAATGGCATCTCTGTCCCGAGGTAACACCGGTGCAAAGCGGCCATCGTTGATGACATCCGCAGAACAACCCAACTTCTAACTGCGTCCCCATCACCAAGAAAGCGCGAAAGAAGATGAAGAAACTATAGATCTCGCTCATGCCGAGCTCTGACGAGCTTATTGAAGGAGGTGCCACCAAATCTGTTGTCGAGCTTCACCTTCAACCATGGGAGACGTCCCCCGGAGAGGTTCACCAAGCCCATGCTTCAACTTGAGAGCAGCCATACGCACCACACAATAGCCGCATGACGAAATTCCGCCATTCCGGCATGACGAACCTCAACTACTACCTAGCATATGTACAAGGGGAGAGGGCCTGGGAAGGCGACCGCAACTCTCAACTAGGAGCTCTAGGGAGAGGATGCAAGAGGTGAAAGAGAACAGTCGGTGAACCTCCAACTCCAAAATATCTCTACTTCACATTATGTGTTGTTTAAAACACCATGGGTTGTTTGTGCTAAATTATTCCCAAGCGGACCAGTCGAGGGATTGGTGAGGCTCTCCTCTCGGCTCCACCTCATATGGCTCTCTTTCTTCTGGTCGGTTGGGTACTGCCAACCTTCTTCCTCTACTAGAGTGTCTCCCGATGTTTTTATCGCCTTGATCTACCTCC
This sequence comes from Puccinellia tenuiflora, assembly GCA_012064385.1. Taxonomy (NCBI): domain Eukaryota; kingdom Viridiplantae; phylum Streptophyta; class Magnoliopsida; order Poales; family Poaceae; genus Puccinellia; species Puccinellia tenuiflora. Next base: position 456,423 of record QRDG01001119.1, on the reverse strand, counting down.
TCCTCCTCCTCTATGTTAGAGTTGTATTATATGTCCATGTATACTTGTATTCTTTCCCCATTGTATAAGGGGTTACCTGCATATTTGCCACCTGTACATGTACTATATATTGTGGCATTTGGCCCCCTGGGAATACAAGTTGCGTTTCCCTAACATGGTATCAGAGCCCGAGGTTTCCGCCGCACGTTGCAACTCGTGCTCTCGGTCTTTTTCTCCGATCGTGTAATTTTCCCGATCGATATGCGCTGCTGCCATCTCCTGGCTGCCGCTGTCCCCTGCGGCCGCTCCTGCCGCCATCTCCTGCCGCGACCGTCGCCGTCCTCCGCCGTGACCGTCTCCGTCTTCTGCCGTTCGTCACCGCGCCACCGTTCTGCCGCCGCCGTCCTGTCCTCCGGCAACCGCCGCTACAGGCAGTTGCCGCCGCCATCTTCCTCAGGCCGCCGTCCTCGTCAGGCCGCCGCCGTCCTCAGGCCGCAGTCCTCGTCAGGCCGCCGCTACAAGCAGCCGCCACCGCTGTCCTTGTCAAACCGCCGTCCTCGTCAGGCCGCCGCCATCCTCAGGCCGCAGTCCTCGATTGGCCGTCGGGAGCTCGATCTAGTTCCGATCGATCAGCAGATCGGCTCGATCTAGTTACTCGNAATATTTCTGTTGGCGCATGGAGCTGGATGCGCCACAGAAATCTACATTTCTGTGGCGCATCTACAGAAATATAGATTTCTGTGGCGCATCCAGCTCCATGCGCCACAGAAATATAATTTAGTGGCGACGTTTCTGTGGCGCACCCATATTTTTCCAGGATGCGCCACAGAAAGTCTAAAAGGTGCGCCACAGATAGCATGTTTCCTAGTAGTGAGGAATACTAGATGAAAGAACAGCCGAAGCACGAGCATCCTCATCAATCCACTGAATGTAGGCAACCAAATCATCACGGTAAGCGGCAAGAGAGGCGTTGTAATCCGCAACACGCTTCTCATAAGCACGAACCGCAGTAGCAGCAGTCTCCTTAGCTGCATCCTTATCAGACTGAGAAGCATCAGCAGCAAGAACCAGTGGCGTTGGCTCGATAGGAACCACAGGAGGCCTCAGTATGCCTCTGAGTTTATGGGGCTCAGCACTATCTACGAGATGTGGAATCACCTTCGCCAGCGCTACCAGCCATCTGGCGATGATCTCTACCTTTCAGTGGTCCATCAGGAGCATGCTCTTCAGCAGGGTGACTCCACTGTTGATGAGTTCTACACACAGAGTTCTGCTATCTGGCGTCAGCTTGACTCTCTTCGCACTACTGTCTATGGTACTTGCCCGTGTTGCCGGACTGTGAGGCAGACTTGGAGTTCCAACGCGTCTATGAGTTCTTGTCTCGGCTTCGTCCGGAGTTTGAGCCTTGCCGCGCTCAGCTGCTTGCCCGTGGCCGTATTCCTATTTCGGCTGTTCTTTCTGAGGTTCGTGCTGAGGAGACTCGCCTCCGTGGTGCTGGTTTGCTTGCAGTTCCCTCAGTTCTTGCTACTCGAGCTCCTGCTATGCCGCTCCTGCTATGCCGTCAACTGCACCAGTGCCTCCTCGTCCTAGTGTTCCGCTGCTTCTACCCACGCCTTCTGGAGGAGATGGTCGTTCTCGTGTTCTTCCTCATTGCGGCTATTGCGATAAGGATGGTCACACCGAGTCTAGTTGTTGGAAGAAGTAGCGCAAGAAGCGCAGTAAGGAGCACACTTCTTCTACTGGGACTCGAGCTTCTTCTTCGTCACGCTCCAACGCCTCCCTCACTGAGCAGGATATTGTGAGGCTTAAGCGTCTGCTTGCTGCTTCAGGTTCTTCTTCGACAGGTACTACAGGCTCTGTGACTGATGCTTCCCGTACTGAGCGACCACTGTCTACATAGTCAGGTACATCCCGTGGGTTCTGGATTCTGGAGCTTCTTTTCATATATCTTATGATTCTTCAGCTTTATCCTCCCTTAGATCTCTCGATTCTCCTGTAATGTTCTCACTTCCGATGGTACTCCTCTTTCTGTTTCTAGTTGTGGTAATCTTACCACTCCTACTTTCTTTGTCCCTAACGTTTCTCATGTTCCTCGTCTCACTATGAATCTTTTTTCTGCTGCCCAGCTCACTGATTCTTGTTGTCGTGTCATTCTTGACGTTGATTCTTGTTCTGTCCAGGATCGTCGCACGCATGCCCTGGTTGGAGCTGGCCCTCGGCTCCGTGATTCTCCGGGGCTATGGGAGTTAGACTGGCTTCGTGTTCCTCCCGCTGCCACTACTACTGCCAGTTCTTCTGCATTCGTCGCTTCCGCTACCTGCTCTTTCCAGCAGTGGCATCATCGACTCGGTCATCTTTGTGGCTCTCGTCTATCATCATTAGTTCGTCGAGTTCTTCTGGGGTCTGTCTCAGGAGATGTCTCTTTACAGTGTCAGGGTTGTCTTCTTGGCAAACAGATTCAGTTGCCTTATCCTACTAGTGAGTCAGTGTCTCAGCGTCCTTTTGATTTAGTTCATTCTGATGTGTGGGGTCCGGCTCCCTTTGCGTCGCAAGGGGGCCATCGATACTATATTATTTTTATAGATGATTTCTCTCGCTACACTTGGCTTTACTTTATGTCTTCTCGTAGTGAGGTTCTCTCTATTTATATGTGTTTCGCTGTGATGGTTCACACTCAGTTCTCTATGCCTATTTGTGTGTTTCGTGCTGATTCTGCTGGCAAGTACATCTCTAAGATGTTGCGCGGTTTTCTTGTGGAGCAGGGTACTGTTGCTCAGTTCTCTTGTCCTGGTGCCCATGCTCAGAACGGCGTTGCTGAGCGCAAGCATCACCACCTTCTTGAGACGGCTCGTGCAATGATGATTGCCGCCTCCCCCTTCCGCCTCACTTTTGGGCCGAGGCTGTCTCCACTTCCACCTATCTCATCAATATCCAGCCTTTTGCTGCTCTACAGGGTGGTATTCCTTTCGAGCATCTTTCGGATCGTTCCCCTGATTATTCGGCGATTCGCTTGTTTGGTTGCGTTTGTTATGTTCTTCTTGCCCCCGTGAACGCACCAAACTTACCGCTCAGTCCGTTGAGTGTGTTTTTCTTGGCTATAATGATGAGCATAAGGGTTATCGATGTTGGGATCATGTCGCTCGTAGGATGCGGATTTCTCGGGATGTAAACTTTGATGAGTCTCGTCCCTTCTACCCGCGTCCAGCCACCTCGACATTTTCGGTTGAGGACATCTCTTTTCTCACCTTTCCTAATACACCTCCATTAGTGCCCCGTATTCCTATTCCTTCTCGGCCCACTGTTGTTGATTCGGTTTCGTCCTCTCCTACATCACCGACATCTCCTTCTCCCTTGTTGCATGACTCTCCACCTCCCTCACCGGCGTCTTTCCCATCCCTACCTCCATCACCTCCGGTGATTCCTCCTCGTCCCTCTTTCCCTTTCCATTACACCTGCCGTCCATGTGTTGTGGATGAGTCCACTGATGCGCCATCTACTTCTGGTGTATCTTCTTCTTCTACACAACCCACTTATGGGCTTCGTGCTCGGCCTTGCCCCCCACCTGATCGATATTCTCCTACCCGCTATGGTCTTTCTGCTGTCGTTGAGCCGACCTCTTATCGTGATGCCGTTGCTCATCCTGAATGGCAACTTGCGATGGCAGAGGAGATTGCTGCCCTTGAGCGCACTGGCACATGGGATCTGGTTTCTCTTCCTCCACGTATTCGTCCCATCACATGTAAGTGGGTCTATAAGATTAAGACTCGCTCTGATGGATCTCTTGAGCGTTACAAAGCTCGTCTTGTGGCTCGGGGCTTTCAGCAGGAGCATGGTCGTGATTATGATGAGACATTTGCTCCTGTAGCCCATAAGACCACTATTCGCACACTTCTCGCCGTGGCCTCTATTCGACACTGGTCTGTGTCTCAGCTTGATGTTAAGAATGCTTTTCTTAATGGTGACCTGCGTGAGGAGGTTTATATGCAGCCACCACCTGGGTATTCTGTTCCTGATGGCATGGTTTGTCGTCTTCGTCGCTCTCTCTATGGCCTTAAGCAAGCCCCCCGCGCCTGGTTTGAGCGTTTCGCCTCTGTGGTGACTGCTGCTGGTTTTTCGCCTAGTGCTCATGATCCAGCGTTGTTTGTTCACCTTTCTGCTCGTGGTCGGACTCTTCTTCTTCTATATATTGATGACATGATCATCACTGGTGACGACTCTGAGTATATTGCCTTTGTCAAGGCACGTCTTAGTGAGCAGTTTCTTATGTCTGATCTTGGTCCTCTACGTTACTTTCTTGGGATTGAGGTTTCTTCTACCTCTGATGGTTTCTTTATCTCTCAAGAAAAGTATATCCAGGATCTTCTTGCTCGTGTTGCTCTTAGTGATGAGCGTATTGTTGAGACTCCTATGGAGCTCAGTGTCCACCTTCGTGCTTCTGATGGTGATCCCTTGTCTGATCCGACGTGTTATCATCATCTTGTTGGGAGTCTTGTCTATCTTGCTGTCACTCGTCTGGATATCTCATATCCAATCCATATTCTGAGTCAGTTTGTTTCTGCTCCCACTTCTGTTCACTATAGTCACCTTCTTCGTGTTCTACGATATCTTCGTGGCACGATATCGCACCATCTTTTCTTTCCCCGTTCTAGCTCGTTACAGCTTCAGGCCTATTCGGATGCTACGTGGGCTAGTGATCCTTCGGATCGCCGCTCACTTTCTGCTTACTGTGTTTTTCCCGGTGGTTCTCTCATTGCTTGGAAGACGAAGAAACAGACTGCAGTATCACGTTCAAGTGCAGAGGCTGAGTTGCGGGCTATGGCTCTTTTGACGACAAAGGTGACTTGGTTACGATGGCTATTGGAGGATTTTGGTGTTCCTGTTACAACATCTACTACCCTCTTGTCAGACAGTACAGGTGCTATCAGTATTACGCGTGATCCTGTGAAGCATGAGCTTACCAAGCATATTGGTGTGGATGTTTCTTTTGTACGCGCTAGCATGCAGGATCAGGTTATTACTCTTCAGTATGTGCCTTCCGAGTTGCAGTTGGCGGATTTCTTCACGAAGGCCCAGACTAGAGCTCAGCATGGATTTTATCTCTCCAAACTAAGTGTTGTGGCCATGAGTTTGAGGGGGGGGGGGGGGGCTGTTAGAGTTGTATTATGTGTCCATATATACCTGTATAGTTACCCCGTTGTATAAGGGGTTTGCTGCATATTTACCACATGTACATGTACTATATATTGTGGCCTTTGGCCCCCTGGGAATACAAGTTGCGTTTTCCCTAACAAAACATGCCTAAACTATGCTCTCCATTGTAGGAAAGAAAAAAGAGGAATAACTCCAGTATATATGATAATAAATTGTAAAATAGTAGAAAATGGATATTAATAATAGAGATAGGAGGAATATAGTCTGGCTATTAACATAGCAATCCATCATTGTTTGACGCAAACAATTAACAAAGGATTTGGTATACCTATGCTGCAGAAACGGCTTGCGGTGACATCCTCTCGACCCCAGGCAATGTATATGGATTAACTGTGAGCCTGTAATAGACATAGCATGATTTTATTCTACTTTTGTGTAAAACTTCCTAGGAAATTAATATGCACATGCATGATACAAAGCTAACCTACTATCTTAATATATACAGATTGAAAATGATGCACAAATGCACGGAAACACGTCCATTCCATTTTATGTACAAAATATGGTTGTGCGCATCCTCAGCGGTGAAAGAGAGGCGCCAGATATTTTCACCAAACAAGATCTAATGTAAATAACAATAAACGCTGTCAAGGATACTACAAGGATACAATAATGCAATTTCTTTAGCAACGTGTCCCATTATATAGTGGATGTGAAGTGCATACAGTAACAAATTTCAGTGGTTGGTCATGGTTATTAATTTTTCTCAAAAGAATTATGTTATGTTAAGGCGTTTGCAGTCCTATGCCAGATTACCGTCCAAAAGTTCACAGGTACAGCCTTGTATTTTGAAAAACAAAAGGTAAAACAGAAACCAGATTGTTATATTTCAGACTTTGCGTGAACTGAAAGAGATAATGATGAGTTTCTTTCAATGTCACAAAATGGCTTGCAGTCAAATGCAACATTACAGCGGTGAAACAACTTCTACATTATGCAATTTCTTCAGCGGTGAAAGAGAGGCGCCAGATATTTTCACCAAACAAGATCTAATATAAATAACAATAAATGCTGTCAAGGACACTACAAGGATACATTAATGCAATTTCTTCAGCAAAGTGTCCCATTATATAGTGGATGTGAAGTGCATACAGTAACAAATTCCAGTGGTTGGTCACGGTTATTATTTATGTGTACCAACAATACCTGGCCTGCAGTATCTAAATCTCATCCTAGCTCCATATATATTCTCATCCCAGACCAGATGCCACTAGTACAAAACCTAACATAAAAGACAGGACCTAGAACCGGTTCAGTCAAAACGAAAATGAACCATTTAGGACGAAAGCCCTCAGCCGGCCGAGAATTCAGGGCCGTCTCTAATAAAGATAGAGTCTGTCATTATTTTCAACCGTCTTGAAAATTCTGGTCATCTGAGACAGCCAACTTATTCATCCGCCTCTATACCATCTCAGACGGCTGGTATTGCCGTCCGTCTCAGGTATAAATATTTCGGAAATGGCTTGAATTCTGCAACGTCTCTGCATTCATCTCACTGACTGATCAAAACCCCAAATGCGCGCGCGCGAAAACTTCAACAGAGGGGAGATGGACTGAACTTATAATAAGCGAAACACATATATAGATGCAATTCATAAGAGAACAGAGGCATTTCCCCCCGCCGCCGCGCCGGCTCCATTAAACAGAAACCCCATAATGTTTTAGCGATTTGACCCTCGGCCAAATCTCGATCGATATCTATCCCAGCCGGCCGAGGCGAGATATACACTGTTAATCCTAGCAAAATATTTACCGAGCCCCCACGCACTTCGATCAATGCGCGCTAATTAGTCGATCCCCCGGATCGAATGATCTAATTCCTAGCAAAATATGTACGCGTACACTAGCTAGTACTAATGGACGTGTAACTACAGATCGAGAGCTAGCTAGAGCTATATACTACGCTAGCTAGCTAGCTAGAATCTCGCGCGTACTTACTCCTCGCCGGAGGAGATGAGGATGACGCCGGCGTTGGTCATCTCGAACTCGATGGACGAGCCCCAGCCATCGCCGTCGCCAAGATCGGGCATTTCCTCGTCTGCGTGCCCACTCGCAGCCTCGCCGCCATCGGCGTCCGGCATCTCCTCGTCCGAGTCGCCCCCCCACCACTCGCCGTCCTTCTGGCCTGCAGCTCCATCGGCCTCGCCGTCATCGGCTGCCGCCAGCTCGTCTTCGTCGGAGTAGGCGCCCCACTCGTCGTCGCCGTCCTCGCCCGCCTCGTCCTCACCGTCCTCCCCGCCGCCGGGCGCTGCGCACGCCGCCACCACGGAATCGATGATGGCGCAGTTCTGCGCCACAAGGACGGCGTCTTCCTTCAACTACGCGATGAGGATGGCGTCCGTGCACTCGTCCTGGATTTGCTGCCAGGCCGCGCGTTGCTCTGCCTCGATGGCCTCCAGTCGAGCGAGCGGTGCGGCCTCCTGGCGGCCCACGCCCTCTCCGACAGCATCGGCCGCCGCCGCGGCCGGGACCTCCTCCGCCACGTCGTCGCCGCCATCGCGACCCAGCAAGAAGTCCACGATGGCCTTCTCCAAGCCGGCCGCAATGGCCGCCACCAGTGCCTCCGCCGCATCGGAACCCGCGCGCAACTCCGCCGCAAGGGCGGCGTAGCGCTCCGGCGTGAGCTTCGTGTAGATCGGTGGCAGGCGCCGAGGCATGGTGCCGATCTGGATTGCGCCGGCAAGATCGGTGAGAGCGGCGGAACTAGGGGATATGGTTTATTAGAGTCGAGTGTGTGCTCTGTCAGAGGGGATGGATTTCTACCGTCCGGGCGCCGGAATTAATAAAGAGTCACAAGTCCGGGCGAAGCGCAGTCCCGCAGACGGGTGGGACCGGCCGGTCATGTCAACGTATGCCGCGTGCATAATTCGGAACAAATAGCATGCATATTTTGGAACAAATGTCCGGGGGGTACGGATATTCCGGGGGTTCCGGATATGCTCCAAGTTTTAACGAGTTTATTAACTAATATTTCTTTAAAATTTGACCAAGAAATTTTCTAATACGATATATGCCATAATTGGCCTTCCGCCGGTGCCTTATCTTTAATATAATAAAGTGATTCTCACATAGCAAGTCTTCAATTATTAAGATATACCAGCTAAACATGTGATAGACCACAATCAACTCCTAAGCATGCTAGTAGATAGTAACTGGAAAACAAGCATAGGATATAGGCAGGCATATCAGGAATATCTGGACTTCTAACAGGCTATGCAATTCTAATAGGAATCGTAAGACACAACAGAACGGAAGTCCTAAAGCATGCAAGACAGGAGTAGGCATCACATGAGAAAGTTGGGGAGGGGCTGCTTGCCTGTTGGCTCAGTAGCCTGGTACTGGGCTAGATCCTCGGAGGTGTCGGGGTACTCAGCAACATCGTCGTCTACGGATAACCCCAAAACATAACAAAAGACAAATCAATATAAATGCATTCAAACAAGTATGATGACATGTCAAATTTAAATATGCAGCAATTTATGTGCTAAACATTTTATTAGGCAAGTTACAATTAGGGCTTAGCAATTTAATAAACAAATTAGGCATTTAGGGCATTTTATTAGTTCAATTAATTGCATCTTCCATTAACCCGAAAATTAAATTATTTAATTCATGCATGCAAAACATAGATTTGGACAGATTGCAATTTTAGCTTTAATTTGATTTAAAGTTCATAATTTTTGGAATTGTAGAACAAAAGTTATGAATTTTGCAAGATTAATTATTTAGTAAAAGATTTATTTATTTTAGCCATTTAAATTAATTCCAAAAATTAAACAAAATTACATTTGAACAGATTACAATTTTCTGAGTTGAAAACATATTTTTATGGTAATTTTTGACAAAAGGTTCATGTGTTAATTAATTATTGCAAAAACAGGACAGAAACTATTAGTAGGGACCTAGTTGCAAAAAGATTTGAAAACTGGGCTTTTCTGGAAAAGTTCCAGATCTGGATCTGAAACATTTTCCACCGGGCTATGTTCTACTCCAGTGTATGACATGTGGGTCCCAGGGGCCCACCTGTCAGTGACCTACCGAAGGGGGGAAAAAGGTGGCTTAAATCGGCCATAGAGGGAATCGAACCCGGAATCGATCTAGGCGTGCAGGGAACCGAACCACCTGGGCTGCGCTTCGGATGTTGTCAAGGTAAGGGATCGGTTGCCTAAATGCTAGATCTACCGCGGTTAACTGAACTTAACTGAACAAAAGTTCAGACTTTGGTCGACGGCAACAGCGGGCGGACAGGCGACGTGCAGCGCGGCCGGCGTCGACTAGGGTCTGGCGATGCGGCTACGTGCGGGTGGTACTTGCGTGCGTGTGTAGCAAGGTGTAGGTGTGTATCCGTGAGGCGTGCATGCGGGTGTGTGCCTCGACCGTGGCGTCGTCCCGGTGGTGCCACACGAAGGCGACAACCCAGAGCAAGGGAAGAGGGAGAAGGGGGCTAGAGGCGGCGGTGTGCTCACCCGAGGGCAGATCGGCGACGAGCAGTAGCAGATTGACGATGAGCGCGCCGGTGCAGGAGGGTAGACGGGCTCGGTGTACAGGAAGTAGTCGACGACGACCCTGGAGTAGTGGAAGCAGGCCTTGAGTCTGCCGTCGGCGTCCGGTTCCGGCGTGGCGGTGACGTGCACGTGCTCCTCCTTTGCTACCCCGGGGCTCCCTCCATGGCGTCGAGCTCCGGTGCTCCTCCGGTTTTTCCAAGTGGGGGCTTTCGGGTGGTAGAGATCGGGGAGGAAGAAGATGGTGGCGGCGGAGAGGGGAGGAAGTGGAGAGGCTAGGGTTGGAGAAGGGGGCGCGGCCGGCTTGCTTTACAGAGGAGGGGAGCAGGTGAGGCGCGGGTGGCGTCGGAAGTGGCGTGGGCACCGGCGCTGGCAGGCGATGTCGCGAGAGAGAGGGGTGCGGAGAGGAGAGAAAAAGGAGAAAGGCCGGCTGGGCCGGGCCTTTTGTGGGCTGTTCGGGGAAGAGAAGAAGAGAGGGAAAGGAGAGGAAGGAGCTGGGTTTCGGCCCAGCTCTGGTTTTTTTTTCAGTTTTCCAGATTTTGCAAAAGAGAAGAGAAGAAAGAGATAAAAACCAAAGTAAATTTTAGGGTTTTGATTTTTCCCAAAATATTTTGTTAATTTGCAAATTCAAAATAACATTAAGGTTTGCTTTGTCCAAAATAATTTTGGTTTTTACTTATTTTGTTTTGCAATTTAGAAATTAGGTATTGCATGTGATAACACATAAAAACACAAATTCTTTTGTTTGTTTTTCTTTTATTTTGCAAACCCACAAATGCAACAACAAGGATGATGTCATGATGATGCAATATTTAAAACAAACATGGAAAGGATTTGAAGATTACTTTTGGGATGTTACACCCAGGATGGCTAAAAACCGGCATAGGATGATGCCCAAGCAGGCTATATGTCGGTCCAGCTCATGCTGTTGACATACGACTTCGGTAATGCCTGAGATGGCTAAAAACCGACTTATGATGATGCCCAGGCAGGCTATATGTCGGTCCAGCTCATGCTGCCGACATAACATTTCGGTAAATGCCCGAGATGGCTAAAAACCGACATATGACGATGCCCACGCGGGCAAGTTGTTGGTACAGCTAAATCCTGCCGACATAACATTTCGGTAAATGCCCAAGAAGGCTAAAAACCGATATATAATAGTGCCCATGCAGGCCGTATGGTAATCAGTTTGCGACATATAAGTTGAGCAGGCATAAGATATGTCGGTATTCAGTTAAGTTCTTGTTGTTGGGGAAAGCTGCCGTGGCCCTTCATCCGAGGTTGCAGGACCACGCCAGCTTCCGGGACTAATGTCGGGGGACGACCCCCGGATAGGGTCAAAGTAAGGAACTAAGCATAGTCCCGGAGTTGACCGAGTCAGTGTTGACCGACATAATGTGAACCGGCATAGTCATGCTGGAGTAAACCGACATGTCTTGACCGACATATAGAGGGTATGTCGGATTGTCTTTACAGTTCCTCATATGTGCAGGGGAAAGCAGCCCGAGTCAAGACTAACTGGCATGTTATGCCGGATAAGGAGGGTCTTATCTCGGCTGGCCCATTTGGCTCCCGCCCTGCAGACCGACTTAGGCCACTCCTGGGTCGGCATGATCATATGTTGGTTGGGCCGACATCCCCGGCTACCTCGACTGGGCTACATCGATACCACCACTTCGTCAAGACGCAGCACTTCATCACCCCATGACCGACATAGTTGCCCATCGATGGCACAGACTATGTCGGTTCTCTTCATCAACTACTCGCCTCCCTATGTCGGTCTTGGGATGCCCATGGCTCAGAGCCTCAGACCGGCATCGCTGCCCGCTCCCCCTCGCCAGCTACTTCGCCTCCTTATGTCGGTCTTGGGACGCTCCTAGCTCAGACCGGCATCGTTCGCTGCCAGGCAGACAAATATATCCAGGAGGAGACAATCGCCACTATAGCCATGCCCGGTCACATCCAACAAGGATGACAAGACCCCAGTAGTCATTTCACGGATAGTGTCGTATATAGTGTCTTGCATAGTGTAGCGGTGTACAGCGGGGCCCCCATGTCCCCTGGGCTCCCCTTTATAAGGAGCACCATGGGGAATCACTCAGAGAGCCGGCCCGGGGTGCTCATTTTCCCCCAGCTCGCATACGAGCTCCTCCTTCCCTAGTCTTAGAGAGCTCAGAGTAGGCCTCACGCAGGCATAGATCAAACAGCTCGAGGAGCACCATTGTACCTCACATATACATCACCGTATATATATCAGACAGGCGGGGGTAGGGGTTTTACCTCCTCACGAGGGCCCTGAACCTGGGTAGATCGCGTGTGTGCTTGTATATTCCGTGTGCGTAATTCTACGTACCATCCCTCCCCGGTGCCAATAGCGTCCATCGGCCCCAACTTAAGCCTACCCCAGGCATCTGTCTGTTCACCACGATGACAGATTTATAATTTAAAACAGAAGGAGTAACATATATATATGTCACTGCTTATTGTGTATTATATATGCAGGAAAGGATGATGCATGTGTAGCAATGACTCGCCTTGCAGGTTCTTCATGGAGAAGGTTCATTTCCCAAAACAAACCCCCGCTGGTGTGTACCTGTTTTTTGCAATTGGAGCTCCTGGGCCAAGAATCAGTGTTGCCTATTTGAACTTGGGCGATGCAGAGGATGACGATGACGAGGGTGGCGATGAGGATGAGGACGAGGATGAGGGCGATGAGGATGAGGGCGACGACGAGGGTGACGACGAAGACGACGATGAGGAGCAAGCAGGACCATTGGATTATACAATTATCGCTCAGAGATGCAAGCTTACCCATAGTGAAGAGTACTATCTCGTCGACAACTTTCCTGCAAGAAATTCCTACATCGGCCTAGCACATGTCACTCGCTTGACCAAGACGCATATTCAGCTACATGATATGGTATTTTTTCACTTATCATTCTTTCTTTAGTTCCTATTGTATTTGTACTGTATGATAGTTATAAGATTTCTAACTTCTGCATCTTAATTAGAAACTACCGTTGAGAATGGTTTCTTCTCTTGAAATTTCCAAAGAAGGCTTGGTTGGAATACGCGTTAGAGCAAGAGGTGCCGTAAGCGCCATTTCGTACAAGACAGTGAGAGATGGCCACATCATCTTCAACAGCCAGGAGTGGAAGAACTTTGTTGAAGCTGAAGATGATCTACAAGTTGGGCAAGCCATTCTCCTCACCGGCAGGACCACTTCACGCCGTAACATTCAGATAATGTTCGTCATCGACATCATAGATAGATACTATATAAGGGGGGGGGGGGGGGGGGGATCTTACCCCCCATCTGCTTGGCCACGTCGCACCCATTCGCTGGTCGTCCGATCGGCGTCATCGGACGGCCGAGAACCGTCCACGTCGCCCCCCGCGCCCCCCTGCGCGGTACTGTAGCTAGCTACAGTGCCCGCGAATATCTTCCAATCGTGTGGCGCCACGTCGCCAGGTCACCGCCCAGTCGCGACGGTGGCCAGCCGGTCACCCGTGCGCACGATTTTTCACGCACGCTTTTGCAAAAAGCCCCTCCCGAAGGACTTGACCAAAATTTCACAAAACTTCAGGGATGTTTTTGCAAAACCGTCCACGAAACCTCCTCCTCCCTCTTCCTCTCTCTCCTGCGACGGCGGAAATCGCCGCCGCTGCCGACACGTGCCGCCGCCCCTCCGCCCTTCCCCGGTCAGATCGAAGGCCAAGGAGCGCTCCGCCGCCGTCTACTCCACTTCCTCGCCGAAGATCGGCCGCCGGGACGCCGCAGCCGTGCCGGATTTTTCGCCGCCGCGGTCGCCGTCCGCGGTGACGGATTTGCTCGTCGTCGGCCGCTCCGGCGACCAAATGGTCCGGGCCGCCGCCCCTCCGGCTCACCTCCATCTCCTCAGGTGGCTCTGCACGGTCCCAGGCCGGCGCGCGCGCTCGCCTGCTCGAGCGCGAGCTCGGCAGCGCGGCCGTGTCCGCCGTCGCCTGGTGACGTCACACCGTGGTCCGTGGGGCCCGCTTGTCAGATTTTTACGTTTTTTAATAATTGCAGGCAATGCTGAAATTTGAAAAATTCATATCTTTTAATGCGTAATTCAGAAAAATACAAATAATATACCAAAATTTGCAGAAAAATGAAAAATTTACAACTAACACATTTCCATGCATGACTAAACAACTGTAAATAATCTTACTTAGAAGAACTAATATAGCCTTTTTATATTAAATATGGAGCTTATGAAAAAACATTTCAAATTGCTGAATATTTGGACATACTGAAAATAACAAACTCTAATTTAGTATAAATATATTCTTTCAGTTTTCCCGAATTTATTATTCGAACCTTCCCCAAAATATTTTACGTCTAAACTATAAAATATTATTTCGATTTGAAACTTACTCAAAACAACAATTTCTCACAACGACACGACGGTACTTATTTTTCTAACAACAATTTAATCGTTACATTTCCACGCTGACGAACAAAGTCAACAATCACACGGCTGCGCCGTCAAACTACAAACATATGTGAACACTTAAATTTGCTAAAAACGTGCAAATACTCCAAACAACAAATTACGACGAATTTTAGCATTTTGAATCACAACGTTCACGGTGGGCTTTACTAGGTAATGGAATATAAGAGCTGCTTTTATCTAATTTAAATGACCATTTTTTATGATTTAAAAAGGATTAGAGAAATGTGAAATATCCGAATATTGTTTAAGCAAAGGAAAAAGATAAAAGAGGAGATACTGTTTAGGCAATGTTCCCATTCCTTAAACAAATGATAACGGAGTAATTTGTTTTTACATTACTCCAAACATTTCACATCTCTCTTGATAATGGAATCGTTTGTCTAGGAACCAGAAACAATGTTACAATTTATAATAACGAAGACATTTGTCTTTAAAAAATCACGAATATTTGGAGTATTATTTGAGCAAAAAAACAAAAAACACAAATATTTGGAGTATTATTTCAGCAAAAAAAGAGATAAAAGAAATGTGAAGTATAACAATAACTTCGAATTTATCCGTCCGAAAAATGTGACAAACATATGAAAAATAAAGGTTGATTACCTATGGCTTATGAACAAATTTCAAATTTGAATATTCCAAAATTTTGAATGCATTTCAGGACTGAGCATTTCACAAATGAAAAATAGTTCAAATATGACAAATATATCAACATGAACACAAAAAGAAACGGTGGCTACTTATGGCGTACGATCAGATTCCAGATTTCAGTATTTCAAAATTATGAATGCCTTTCAAATAGAGCATTTTACAAACTTGAACACAATTTAAATCTTAATAACTTTCCAATCTAGAAACAAAATTGAAAACTAGACAATTTTTAAACAGTCTATTTTTCAATTCTAATATTTTTCAAATCCAAACAATTTCTTAATGACGCGCGGCGTATGCCGCGCTAGGTTCCCTAGTCATTCATAGTGACTAGCTAGCTCCTTGTGATAGTTTGTTAGTGTATATGCAACTAGCTAAGTATGATCATGTTTTGAACCGCTTGTTAATTTGTGGTGAACCAAATCGTTATTTTCCTGCTTATGTGAATATGCATTTCGTGATGTCACATTGCTGTTATATTGCCGTGTTTAATCAACAATATGCAGCACCTTTTTTTCAAACATAAATTTGCGGCGTTTGACGTTATGAAAACGCCACAACTTGTACATTTAGTACTGGCATTTGAAGAAAACGCCACCACTGTGTCTTCTAGCGGTGGCGCTCACGGTAAACGCCACCACTAGGAACAGTACTGGTGGCGTTCCACGGAGACGCCACCACTACGACCTCCCAGTGGCGTGAGGGTTAGTGGCGTGCCGGTTGAACGCCACCAACCCTCTTTCCCGAACGCCACCACTAGACCTTTTCCTACTAGTGCTAGCCGTTCACTATTGTTGCTCAAGTGATCTGCAAGAGAAGGTCAACTAGAGCAGACAGGAGAGGCATAGAAGTTTGTTAGCTGGTGCTTTTCAGCAACACTGATCAATGGGGGGGGAATCAAAGAATTGAGAAGCTACTTGAGAAAATGACTCAATTGCTGAAGGAGATAGAAGAATTGAGAGAGTCAAAGAAGATTGCGGAGGTTCCAAAGCAAGGTGAAAAACAACAGCCCTACGAAATTGTGTAAATCTGGCGCAAGCGGAAGAAGGTATGTCAAATCGAGCTCCTACATTTAATGGAACTTGTTCAAATTGGATAGTAGATTCAGGAGCATCTGCACATGTCACGGGTGTAGGTGGAGTGAGTTCGCATCATATGCTCCAAATCCACCCATGCATAAAGAGACCATCCAAATAGCTGATGGAACTTATCAGCCTGTCAAAGGAGTTGGCACGGTGAAATGCACTCCGCCAATTACATTGTCTTCGGTCTTATATGCTCCATCATTTCCAGTGAGTTTGTTGCCTATGAGTGCCTTGGTTGATGACATTGATTGTCGAATTATTGCTGACCGATAGAACTGTATAATTGAGAAGAGGACAACAGAACGGAGGTACTTCCTCCACCCCAAATTGCAAGTCGTTTTGACTTTTCTAAATTCATAGCAAACCATAATTAATGTATGTATTATCTAGGTGCATAGCAATTTTGCTATGAATTTAGAAAAGTCAAAACGATTTATTATAATTTAAAACGGAAGGAGTAACATATATGTCACTGCTTATTGTTTATTATGCAGGTAAGGATGATGCATGTGTAGCACCCGAACCTTTACATGCATAGACATGGAGTATACAAGTGATGAATAGAGGTACCCTGCAATTATTCATTATTAGGTATAGATAATAAGTATTCACGGAGGCACACACATAGTATATATGATGGAGGTGCACGGCCCGGCGGCTGGGGTCATCGATCAGATGATTGGGTATACCGGGAGCGCCGCAATGCCGCAGAGGCCCAACGGCGGCGAGTCCCTGAGGAGATAGATGAAGCCCTTGTCGCCCCACTTGTCGCTCCACGAGTTCTTGCCGATCCAGTACTTGGTCCCATCTGGCTTGGTCCCGTACCCGACGAGGGCCAACCCGTGGTTCTGTGCCGTCTTGCACGCCCCCTTGGTGTAGACGCCAGACCTGGAGCAGCCGGCATTGTACACGCCGCCGATGTAGTGCTGGAAGCAGGGGTCACTGTAGTCGAAGGATGCGGCGACGGGCTGCTTTGCCACGGCCTCCATGAGCGCCATCTCGTCCCCGGGCGGTGTAACCTTCTTGTAGTCGCGGAGCGTCACGGCGACCGGCTTGCCCGTCTGGCACATGCCTTCGTTGGCGGTATAGGGGTACGCCGCCTCCGTGGTGATGCCTCCATTCTTGATCACCCACTTGAAGGCATTGTCCATCCACCCGCCGCTGCAGCCGCTTTTCTTGGCGCAGTCCACCAGCTGCTGCTCCGACAGCACCGGCGGCGATCCGCCAGTGCTGATTGCCTGCGCGCTCTCCATCGCCGCCACCGACGTGAAGGCCCAGCAGGACCCTGCATGCACGCAAGCGGATCGACACTTAGCTTAATTAATTGTATCAATATAATGGAGGAGACGATCGATCAGTATATATAGATATAACGTGCATGATCTGGATCGGAAGGGATGTTACTTACTACAGGTTGCCCCTTGAAACTTGGGTGGCGTAACGACGCCTTTAAGTCTCCAATCGACAGTCGGAGGCACCGCCGTCAGGTTGGCACGGCGGCGCGGCGGCTCTTCCTCTTCGACGGCGGCGGTGCCCTCGCGGACGGGGCCAGCGCGAGTCGTGATAACCATGATCTCCTCTGACGACGGGTTGCTGCTGCCACCGTACATGGCCATGAACTCGTCGTTGGTGAGGTCGGTGAACGGGGTCTCGCCGAGGCGGTAGCTCATCCGGCCGTCCCGGTTCGCTGCCT
Organism: Puccinellia tenuiflora; assembly: GCA_012064385.1. NCBI lineage: Eukaryota > Viridiplantae > Streptophyta > Magnoliopsida > Poales > Poaceae > Puccinellia > Puccinellia tenuiflora. Next base: position 438,822 of record QRDG01001119.1, on the reverse strand, counting down.
CGATGAACTCCATGTTGCTCCGGTACGCCTCGAACCGGTGCAGCTTCTCCTCCTCGGTGGCATAGGACCGGCCGTGCGCCGCCATCCACCCATGGAACCTCCCTAGCATCAGCAGTGCCTCTTCGCCATCCAAGCCATGGTCGTCGAGAGCACGTGAAGCCTGCAGGGAGGGGGTGAACACGGCTGCCACCAGTAGCGGCAGCAGCAGAGCGAAAGCCATGGCAGCCATGTTCGTTCGATATGGATGGATGTTTAGCTACCTTCGGGTCCTGCTATTTATAGAGGCCCGGCGATATTAGATCTCACTCATGGACGTGCTAGCTCTTAATGGGTCTGTTAATTGTCTCTTTCACTAGATCGGCTGGCAATAAACCGCCCAGGTCGACACTAGACCATCAGCTGGATTGCATAATGATATTCATGGATACAACGTACAGGATTTGAACGACCTTAATTGGTGAGTAGAGTGTCGTCTTCACACCATCACTATATATTCATTACCACACCAGTGACATGCATGTGCTTAATTCCCTCCAAGTTAAATACTTCAGTTTACACTAATCAAAATTAGGAGAGGCCGGAGTCTATATCAAACACATGGAAGAAAACAGTCCCCATATATAGCGCACTTAATTTTTCCGAGATTGTAAATAAAAACAAATGAAATTATTACGTAGCAATTATGGTCTACAACAAGTACTACACAAAATAACATCTTTTTGCTTTGTGCTACTCCTTCGTCTCACAATAATTTATGGTTTAGCTTCTTGTACTAATTTTTTTTGAACGAGGGAGAAACAAGAGGGATGAGCCAAGTCTAAAACGATTGTGCAGTGAACACTCTGGTTTGCGTGATCCAGCACGTGCTGAAGGTGATCCGAGGAGCTTCATTGGTGGAGAGGAGTCAGAGGAGGAGTGGTCGAGAAGGCTCTCCTTTGGAGCGGAAGCAGTCGGATCGGATTGAGAAGCAAAGGGATTAACAAAATAGCCTTGGGTCCCATTTGGTACCATGTGAGAAAACAAGAGAGATGTGAGCCAAGTCGACAACGAGATAACATCTTTTTGCTCTTGATGTTGCAAAGGCCTCCGAAAAAACTTGATATTTGGCATTGCGCCTAGCTAAAAGGCGTTAAAGAAAAGCGCTTGTTGGGAGCCAACCCATCTTTTACTTTCAGTTTGCTTTTTACTTTTCTTGAGTCTTGAAGTTGTTTGCCTCTGTAGCAACTTCATTGTATCTTTTTCTTTTGATTTTTTGTACCAAGTTTAGCCTCTAATGCATTGAAAGTGCGAGCTATTGTTTTGCTGTCCAGAAACAGATTTCTGTCCTTCACTGTTCGAAAATCCAAAACATCTCTGAATTTTATATTTTTTTGAAATTTTTAGACAGCATGCCTGATACTTTTATCTATCTTTTATTAGTTTTGAGTTTTCCGATTTGAGCTACATAAGTATCTCGAAAAATTCGATCTTTACAGACTGTTCAGATTTTGACAGATTATTTTTTTATTTTGTATTCGTCTCTTTACTATCGTCAAATGTGATACTCCTGGGGTGGAGTGCCACATTGAGGCTTAGTGAACAGTAGCTAATGCACAATAAAGTTGTTTGTAATTTGTCTTGAGTTGAACACATGTGCATTTTTAATTTAAGAGCACTAACACTCTAATCAGTTTAATGAGAAGTTTTGTGTGAAAGGAGTTTTTAATTTCTAAATGAGAGGATAATGAAGAAATTGAAGATGGATCAGAGCTCAAACTTGGGGATGCCCCCATGGCACCCCCTCTGAATATCAAGAACCATCAAGCGTCAAACTTGGGGATGCCTTGGGCATTCCCTCTTCTTCATCGACTATCATGAGGTCGTCTTCGTTGAACTAAAATTTTATCACTTTACATATTATGTGCTATACTTGGAGCGTCTTTTTACTTTAAGTTTTGTTTGTTTGCTGGTCATATGCTTGTTCGATCCTTGCTTTATTTGTGTGGGAGAGAGACACGCTCCGCTTTTTCGTTTGAATACTCCTGTGCTTCGCTTATATTTTGTTGAGTATTCTTAGCTACTGTTTGTTTGCTAGTAAGCTCTCGCTTTTAGATTTTATCTTATATAGAGCTGCTATTAGTTGTTGTTAAACTCTCTTGTTTTTCACTTATATTTGTTGGAGAGTTGTTACTGATAAATTCCTTAAATTGTCAAAGTGACGAAATGCTATTCATGTGATATTGGAATGAAATGAAAGCCTGCATAGTATTGTATATCATTGTGTGGATACTTGATACTTCTCATTTGTTTTGAGATATTAAGATGAATGCTTAAACTTGCTGGTTATTTCAGTGAAATTGATTAGTAAAGAAATACTGTTAAAAGCTTGAAACTGTGTGGTGTTTTGTAGTTGTTAATTCATTAAGCTAATCTTTCCATCAAAAGAATTGTTTGGTCAACAAGGGAGATAGTGTGGAGCTTTTATGGTTATGATTGACTTATGTCTTATGTTACTCTGTTACCGGTTAACGTTAGATGTTTGATTCAAATACCTTATTTGCTAAACCCAAAAATTCGTACTGAGTGTATGGTTCACTCGTGCATCTAAATCCCAAAGCCAAACTATCTGTCCAGCTAAGTTCACCGTATCTACCTATGGTATTTCTTGCCATTCTAAGTAAATTTGTCATCTGCTATCTTTAAAAATTCAAAATATTCCTTTTTGTGCCTCTGTTTTTAAGCTCATGAGGGAGCTGTGGAGAGCTAGATATAACATGTGACGAGCAAGGTCATTTCCCCCCTTTTCACCCGGTGTCGATGGATTACGTCTTCACTTGAATCAACCCGAGAGCGGCTTAAGCAAAAATATAAATATAACTCACCATTCTCTTCCGCGCAATGAAAATCTGAGAAATCAGCCCTTAAACATTGTACAGTGGTGAAACCAAGGTGAAAGAGGAGCGTACTCGCTCCTCTAAAAACCAGCTGCTCTCACAAGTCTAAAAGCCTTGCTTATAATGGGGAACTAGATAGCTTCTCTGTTGTGAAGTCGTTGACGAAAGCATACATGTCTCAAAATTGTTTTACTTATGTTTCATAAAAATCAAAAAGATCTAGCACATGACTAATCCCTGCTTCGCTCTGCGAAGGGCCTTTCTTTTACTTATAATGTTGATTCAGTTTTCCTCTTCCTTCTGTCTCCACCAAAGCAAACATCTAGCATTGACCCTGTGTATCATTGATCATATTGCATAGTCAGATTAAACATAAATCTTTATATTGACTTTACCGTTAGAAGTTGAAACTTTTTGCTAAAACTTACATCTTCTTTGTTTTGATTCTGAAACACTTTTGTTATGAAATTATTACCTTCGTGAATTAATCAAATATGTGGATCACATTGCTTTCATGCCTTTAATGTACTATTTATTAAAGGTTTTGCTTGAATGATTCAACTTGGTTATTCATTGCTTTCTTGCTATCAACTATAGACAATTTTTTTGTATCACTTCATTTACATCATATGCTTTATATTAATATCTTGATCACGATTGTGTTGATTGCATGTCTCATCAAAAATTATTTTGTTATCACTTACCTACTCGATGACGAGTAGGAGTTAAGCTTGGGGATGCTGATACGTGTCAAACGTATCTATAATTTTTGATTGATCCATGCTAGTTTTGTGATGTTGTCACATGTTTCTACTATCATATTACATCATTTTTATGCATTTTGTTGGACTAACCTATTGACAAGATGCCTAGTGCCAGTTTCCTGTTTTTGCTGTTTTTGTATTTCAGAAAGTCCACCACAGGAAATATCGTCGGATTGAGCTGAAAATTTACGGAGATTTTTTATGCGACGGAAGGAACCAGAGGACCAAAGGGCAGCCTGGGGGGCGGGGGCACCCAGGGGCCACAGGCGGGTGGCGGCCGCGACCCCCCTAGGACCCGCGGGTGGGGCCCGTCCCTGCCCTGTGGGCATCGTCTCGGCCCCCTCCGACGCCTATAAATTCCCAATAACCCTAAAAACGATGGGGCGCCATTATTTTCCATAGAAGTCACCCCGACGCGCCGTCATCTCAAACCCTACTTCGGGGGTGATTCTGAAGCAAATCCCGGCAATCTGCCGGAGGGGAGATCGATCCTGGAGGGCTCTTCATCGCCATGCCTTCCCCCGGGATGATTTGTGAGTAATCCCACCTTGGACCTTGGGTCCATGGTAGTAGCTAGATGGTAGTCTCTCTCTCTTGTGCTTCATGTCTTATGATCTTGTGAGCTGCCTAACATGATCAAGATTGATTATTGTAATGCTATGTGATGTGTTTGCTGGGGTCTGATGGATTATAAAGTTATGATCAGATTGCACATGATTCTTATATGTTGATTTATGTTCTTGCATGCTCTCCGATGTGCGTAGTTACTTTGGACAAGTGATTGTGTGTATCTCCAAGAGAGGGTATTTATGCTAGATAGTGGGTTCATGCCCCCTTTTGTTCCTAGGCATGAGTGACAGAAACGTCTAAGGGCGAGGGTGTGCTATTGCTACTAAGGGTAAAACAGCGGTGTTAATGTCTATTTTGATATTAGTATTACTTACTTCATGCGCTTTACTTAATGTAAATGGCCGTTGCTTGCAACCTAATACCGATGGGTGACAGGCTGGATAGCGATCACACTGTGAACTTTTTAGACAAAGATGCAGTTGGACTCAACGGTCTTTGTTCATTGTCGTGATGCCTACTTAAATATTATCGTGTTCTCCTTGTCATAGCTAGATTAAGTTTGTGTTATAATCTTGTCAATTGCCCAGCTGTAATTTGTTTACCCATCATATGATTGTTCTATTTACTTGAGAGACTCCACTAGTGAACCCATGGCCCCCGGTCCATCTTTTTACATTGATTGCAACCTTTATTCATCAATTTTCGTCATCATTACTCCACTGGTCCATTGTCATATTTCATCTATTTCACTATACAATTAACCGCTTTGTTTTCTGTGAGACCGGAAAGATTGACAACCTTTCGGCCATTGGGGGCAAATTATTTTGGTTGAGTGTGTGCGGGTCCACGTATGTTGAAGATTAAGCGCCAGAGATCTTCAAAATTCACTTTGTTGTTGATTTCAAGGTCCTACTAGTTCGATAAACCTCGGTTTGTTATCGAGGGAAAACTGTTGCTTGCTACATCTCTGCCTTCGCTTGGGGCACCACCCAACTCTTCATCAGTAGCAATCACACACCTGGCCTGAGACGTATCCGTAGCCGGGCAAGTCGTGCAATGTATAGAGCAAGGCGACTCTCATAGGAAAATATTCTTCTACGAGCAGTGGCGGAGACAGCTCCCGGCGACCCGGGGCAGCTGCCCGGGCTCGGCCGGAGCATCTCCATTAAAGCTTAGTATTACTACATGAATTAGCAGTGAGGTTTAGCTAAGCAAATTCCGACCGGAAACATTGTAAGTAGACTTTGCCCGGGCTCTCAAATTCAGCTGGCTCCGCCACTGTCTGCGAGGGCGTCCCATGTGTTGACCCCACCTTCCTCCCATAACGTGTGTAGCTCATCTTTCAGTAGCTTCAGATACAGATGGATGTCGGTGCCCGGTTGTTTCGGCACTTGAATGAGCATGCTCATGTGTATGTACTTCCTCTTCATGCACAGCCTGGGCGGGAGATTGTATATCCATACGAACACGGGCCAGGTGCTATGTGTGCTGCTCTGGTTGCCAAACAGATTGAGCCCATCTGTGCTCGCACCCAACCTAATGTTCCTTGGCTCTGCCCCGAAAGTTGGATATTCATCGTCTAATGCTTTCCACTGGCATGCATCCGAAGGGTATGTCAGATTTACCTTTTCATTCGGCTCTGGATCTTTCAGAACTTTCTCCCTTCTCTCCTCGTGCCAGTGCATGAGCTTTGCTTCCTTGCGGTCCGCGAAATAGCGCTGCAGACGGGGGATGAGCGGAAAGTACCACACAACTTTTTGAGAAGCTTTATTCCTCTCTTTCTTGCATCGAGCAGCCTTGCACACCGGACATGCGGTCTTGTCCGCGTCCCCTGCCCGAAAGATGTAGCAGTCGTTGATGCACACGTGGTATTTTTCGTGCGGTAAATCAAAGGGGCACACGATTTTTTTGGCCTCGTCACAACTTTTAGGACACGTGTTCTCCTTCGGACGCTTGCTCTGCCAGTATTGCAGACTTGTGTCGAGGCTTGCGTCGCTCCATTTGTATCTTGCCTTCATCTGCAGAACATCGAGCGCTACTTTCAAGCGGGAGTCATCCGGTTCGCAATCTGGATACAACGGAGTATTCGAGTCTATCTATAGTTGCGCCAGCTTAGATTGCTCTCTTGCAACAGATCTGGGGTTAGTCGTTTTCTTGAGAAGCGGTTCTTTGAGTTGAGGGTCCCACACGACTGAAGTTAGCGGTGCCCGCGTGTCCTCGTCTTCCTCCATTACGTGTTGTTCATCACTGTCTTCTCCAGCATATATATCATGTGTAGGATGAGCAGGCTCTTGATCATCTTTTTGCACCTCGTTGTCATCATTAACCTGCTGCCGTTGATCCTGATCATTTCCTGCCGCCGCCCCATGGATTTCATCATCATCTTCATCATCACTTATCCACTGAGTGTGCCCCTCCATGAAACCACGGCTGAGCAGGTGCTCCAGCAACTGTCGGCTAAAAGGGTCGAGGGCGCCCTCTAGTCTGCATTTTTGATATGGACATTGTATCATTTTGCAATTATTCTGTAACATGTATTCCGTCGCGTGCCTCAAGTATCTATTCACGACACGTTCGCTCAAAGTGACCATTTTCGCATGCACGGTGTAAAAACAAATAATACAATTATTAGAACCATATATATATATATAGGGAAAATGCTTCCTACTCCCGGGTGTAGCTACACCCATGTCTAAATACTGCCATACGGAAGTATTCGTGATACTTTATCGGTTTGAGTACGTTCATATACTATATCTAAGATACTTCATACCAACTTATATGAAAAAAATTGCAAGTGGGTATGTAGTTTGCACTATATTAAAAATACCGTCATATTTGTACTAAAAAAGGATTATGTAAAAAAATTGTACATACTACCTATAAAGTAGTATATATACCTCATAAATAATCATATATACTACATACTACATGTACGTACTCTCTGGTATGATAGATACCTTCTAAATCATGAGAAATATATGTGGGTGTAGCTACACCCGGGTGTAGTATGAATATCGTTTTTCACGAAATAATTCGGCATGACCTTTCTATAAATAGGACCTAAGAGGGAGTGCCAAAATTTGCCAAGACGGAAATTAATCAACATCCCGGCAAAATATTGGCAACTCATTTTAATTTCACATTTTCACACAACCACAAAATGCACAATTTCAGACATATATATAGTCAATTCCGGTAATTTCCGGTCAAATTTCATAAAAAAATCATTCATATTAGTCCACAATAATTAGATCGATGAGACGATGACCACACGTACGAGATCGAGTTAAGTTCACCGAGAAAAGTGGTGTGGATTGCTTGTATAACGATGTTGGTGGACATTTGGAGATATAGTAGTGTTGGAGATAGAGAGAGAGATGGGTAGATATCTAGATCTAGATCTAGAAAAGTTTTGGTCGAGAAATCTTTTGGTGGATAGGATGTAGAGAGGGGGATGAGGCAGGATCTACCACCTAAACTAGTTTTGATTGGTTAAAACTAGTGGAGAAGATGGAGGATGGACATTTAATATGGGGGGGCTTTGAAAGAACAAGCTATGCCCGGATGTCGTCTAGAGGAGGGGTGAATAGGCGATTAAAACTTTTTCTATTTAGGGGTTTGATAATTGCGGAATAAAACTAGGTGTTTAAATTAACAAGCCAACAAGCTAAAATTCTAGGTTTACCTAAAGTGCACCAACAACTTTGGCTAAACAAGGCAAGCAACAAGGTGATAGCTAGATAGAGACTTCAAGCACGATGGCTATCACAATGTAAAGTGCATAAGTAAAAGCTTGGGTATAGAAATAACCGAGCCACGCGGAGACGAAGATTTATTCCCGAGTTCCTCCTTGTTAAGAGAGTACGTCTCGTTGGAGGGGTGTGAGCTCGCCACAAAAGGCCTACTCAAGATGCCACAAAGGCCTCACCCTATTCTCCGATGAACCGCACCCAAAGGTTTGGTTCACCTTCCACTATCGGAATCCTTCGGGGCGGATTCCGAAGCCCTTACAACTTTTGGGGCACACACCCACAACTCAATTGGGGGCTCCCAAATCGTGCCGAAGCTTCACAAGCCGAAGTCTTCACGGCACCACCACCGTCTAGGGTCCAATGACCCAAGAGTAACAAGCTCCCAACCTTCAATCCCACGAATCACCGCGGGGAGCACAACCCGATGCAACAAATGCAAAAGGGGAAGATCACACCAAGTGGTCAAATCCTTCACCCCAAAATCCAACGAAAGCAACTAATGCTACGGAGGGATTTAGGAGCAAGAACGTAGGAGAAACACCAAGAACTCCAAAATCTAGATCCTACGAGTTCCCCTCGCTTAGAGGAGATTTTGTTTGGTGGAAAGATAGATCTAGATCTCCTCTCTTGTTTCCCTAAATTTGGGCAAGAATCATCGGAGAAATTAGAGGGAATCGAGCTCTCAAAATATTGCCAATGGAGGAGAGAGAGCAAGGGGATGAGATCTACAGGAAAAATGGGGAAGAAGCCCCTTTTATAGTGGGCTCCAAAAAGGAGCCGTTGGGGAAAAAAACAAGTGGAAAAAGCAGCACTAGACTGCCCGGCCTAGGTCCGGCCTGTGCCCCGGCCTGGCCGGGAAAGCATCAAAGGCAACGATCGAACACAGCGCTCGGCACAGGGAGCCCGGCCTGCCATCCGGCCTTGGGCCGGCCTGCCAGGCGCGCTGGGCCGGGAGGGTTCCAGAGCCGGCCGACCTGCCCCCGGCCTGGGCTGGCAAGCCAGCGTGCGGGTGGGCCGGGGCACTGCCCGAGCCTGCCGGCCTCGCACCGGCCTGAGGCCGGCCCGGCCGGCCGACCTGGCCCCTTTTTTTTTCTTCTTCATTTTTCTGTTTTAAAATCTGTCTATTAAAAACTCCGAGAGTAATAACCCAATAACTTTCGCCCACGAACTCCATTTTTGACAATCTTGGACTCGTTGGAATCGTCACAACGAGCACAACAAGAATATGCAGAGAAACATCATAGTTCAAGAATATATTATAAAAATAAATGGGGAAAGGTAAAAGCTCCCATTTGCAAATCGGAAATGCAATAACTTTCACCCACGAACTCCGTTTTCGATAATCTTGGACTCGTTGGAATCGTCACAACGAGCACTACAAGATTATGCATAGAAACATTATAGTACAAGAAAATATTATAAAACCAAATGGGGAAAGTTAAAAACTCCTTTTTGAAAACCGGAAATGCCGAAACTTTTGCAATTGAAGACGCATATGAAAACCGTTTTCAGTGAACTTGGCTTTGTCATGACAAGCACGACAAGCACCAAGACCACACCACGATAAGAGACAAATAAGAACCAATAGAGATGATTGCATGGATGCAAAGGTTTGTGCTCTCTACGACGATACGATCACGATATTCGGTCGAGAGCCCCTCTTGATAGTACGGTTACCTATCCTATAATCCGGTCTCTCACTAAACAATATGAGACCGATAAAATAGAAAACCCTATCAAGATCATACCTTTGCCTTACGCATTAATCCACTTGAGGTAGATGAAGACGATCTTCATCTTCTCAAGACGCACCACCTTCCTCGATTGCGCTTCGGTGAAGATTCACTTGATGCTCCCCCATACATCAAGATGGGAGACGCTCTCTTCGGCATATCTTCACTTGGCTTTGAGTGATGATCAACCCGCACAAAGCCTTGATAAACACAAACTTTTCTTCTGCTTCCCTTAACCTTGACTCCAACAAATGGAGAACAAGCAAACAAATGGACAACCTACAAATATAGCTCAATGCAAATATTAGTCCATAGAGATTGTCATTAATTACCAAAACCATGTATGGGAGCAACCATGCACTTTCAGGCTTAAGCTAGTGTGAAGAGGGAGAGTGAGATGCAAAATGGAGGTGGTAGGTGTGGTTGGTCGAACTTGAGTAAGTTCCCAGGTTACTGGCTGGCAAACAGGCTACAGTTCGCCATTGGTACTTACGTTACCGCTGGCGAACTGATCTGTCACTGCGCCAGTAGTAAATGCGGGCCTGGGCAACCCCAGCTGGGGCATCTACCGTTGGCGAACGATGTGGATGGTTCGCCTGTGGTACTTGACAGACTGCTGGCGAGCTAAACTCGCCATTCGCCAGCGGTACTTGGCCGAGCTGGGAACGCCCGGGCCCGCGTTTACCACTGGCGAGGCAACTACCTCGTTCGCCAGTGGTAGGGCAAGTACCACTGGCGAACAGTAGATCATGTTCGCCAGCGGCGATTAGCACTGGCGAACACTTTGTTTTGTTCGCCAGTGAGGGCCCGGGGGCTATAGCCCTTTTCCTACTAGTGTCCTATTCTATTTGTGTGGCTTCGGCCGGTAGCGGCCGCTAATGCGTCAAGGTTGGCCCATGCCTACTTATATGACTCTTCTGGGCCTGCCACTGGGCTTGTTTGGCGGATGGCCGGTCAAGAATGAGTGGACAAGCCTGGTCTGGATATGGCTTGGTGCACGGGGCTGCTGGTGAAACCCCAGTTCTCGCCTCGGTCGAGGCCATTGATGGTGGTGCATGTGGCCTCCATAACCTTGTTAAAAACGTCCACGATGCAGTTCACGCCCCCATCAAAATAACTTCGGGGGTAACCCTAGATCGGAATTCTCGGATCATACGTGGGCATCCCCCTTGGGCAACATGTGGGAGATGGATCTAGCTTGTAGGACCCGTGGAAAATGGTGGTGTATGGACGTCATGGCGACGCAGCATCGGGGTTGGAAGTTGATCAACCGGCGATACCATTCTGCGTGGCGGCTTGCCCGACAACTATGACATTGATGAGTAAAGATTTGGTCGCGAGAAGACTTTGATAGTCAGCTCTTGTTCCGGTGCGTTCAATTGATCTCTATTTTAGATTTTCCCTACAGCGAAGTCGGAATTGGCGTCGTGTTGTTCAAGCCGTGACGGTGGTCCGGTCGCGAAGGTCTTTTTTTGGCGTGGGTCTTGCACATGTTCCCTTTAGGTGCTCGTCATCAGAAATGGAGTTACTAATAGTCATATACGTAAAGGGTCGACTGTTCGGCATAGGTTGTTGTGGATCTCACGGGGCTGTTGTGGCGAAAGCTTCTAATGTGTTCGTTCTTTGATAATCAGGCGAGAGTGATTGTGATGGTTTTCACAAGATTTTCCGCTAATTAACCAGGTAAATCTCTTCTTAATTAATGAGATGAAACAAAGCTTTTTCCTCCGTTTCAGAAAAAAAATACAAACAAAGAAACAATAAAGTGAAAGTATTCTCACAGTTGCACCATTCACCACGTCCGACAATATATAACACTAATATCACTCCAAGGTGTACCGTGTACACCGGAGAAGAGAAGTTGAAGGCAAGATGCTTTTTCTGAATTCCAAGGTGAACAAATGATACCCTTCTAGAGTTTCAGAAAAACAAAAGGAGTTCATGAGATCTATGCTAGAAATAATCTTGACTAGTTAGGTTAGTGTTTGAGTTCTAGACCTTGCCATAGTGAATTAGCCCGACAAGAACATGTCTTGGAGGCGTGGAGGCTAGATTTCTAGGCAAGTATGGAGTCCATTGCCCAGTCCTTACAAGCTGAAATTTAGCTATTCGAATGAAATTTCGTAGGTGGTCTTACTACAATCCTATCAGTTACTACGAGTGTTCGAGGCAGCACATCCGTATTGTGTCGAGAATCTAAGGGTGGCAGCGTAACATGTCATACCTTAAAAGCTTCTTTACATGGCACTACGTTTATTCTCCTCCAGTGGACCCTAATTAACACACTAATTGTTGTTTTTCCTAACGGTTCAAAATATAATGCTTTAAGGGTGAAGCACATACAAATCTCTTATGAAAGGTGGAGGGAGCAACTATGCCTAGGAGCACAAACATAATATTTGCAATTCTCTTGTGGAACACATACTCGTGAAAATGGAGTCAAAGGGAACAACCATCAAAACGAATGTAACCATATTGTGTTCGAAAGTCTGTGCATTTGAAATTGATTTGAGTTGGGCAATGGTTACAAGGTTACAAGCCAGACAATAACCACAAGGATCGCGTACTATAGCGAAGACGGAGAAGACACTCTTGGCGCCCTTGTTCAGAACTGCAAGCCTCTTTTGCACGCGCTGAATGAGAAGGGTTTTGCATCAAAATTCAATTAACGCAAACTTGAAACTATTAATAACAAACAGGGATGGAACTTTATTTTGAGGTCTTAACGATAAGCAGCAGAAAGAGGGGTTTGACATACAACCTTGAGACACGGGTTTGTACCATCAACATGATCATCTAGGCTATCCTGCAATCATGAAAACAGTGTAGTGATTATGCAGTCTAAAGAACAAACATACATATGGCTTTGCAGTAACAAACTAACAATAAGTTTTTGTATGCAGGTAAGTTTAAACTGCACATGAAAAGTTAAGACCACAGCTGGAAGATAGACATAAGAAATTAAGAACAAGGATGTTAAGAAGAGGTAGAACAATAAGAGCAGAAAATGAATCTACACAGAAAGTATATGTGGTCACTTACTATTGTTATGTTTGTACTTAACATTGTTTCTACCATACTAACACAAAAACACGTGCAATACTCTTTTAATGAACCAACAGGTTGGGCTGCCGAGCCAGCAGCCTGACCACTGAACTGAGTCACTTACCTAGGACAATAATCGCTCCAGATTCAGTAACTATGGACATGACACGTAAGCTAGATGCAAAATTCTTATACATGGTGCCAAGAGAGGTTGGAGGTTGATAGTGTAATAAAGCACATTATCTCAGCACTTGATGCAATAGGAAAATTATCATCCAAGTGAAGATAAAATGTGCAACACTCAGTTTACTGTATATTGTACCTTGACTGGGGTAGTTTAGATATGGATTCACTTGAGCATTTCCAGGAGCCTGTTGTCTCTTCGTCTCCATGGGGAGCATTTTCAGAGAAATCTTCCGCATATAATCAGGCTGAGTAATACAAAGAAAATAATAAATTTATATACCAAATTACTAATAGAGTAATAATGGCTTCCAACCATCGTCAGTTCTGGTGTAAGGTATGTTTGATATCTGGTCCGACATAAATAATTGTATACCATTGTGTATTCATGGACTTGCGTAATGCTATTATTTTAACAGAAGAAAGTTCTACTTCATAAATGACAATTTCAGATGCATTGACACATGGCTTACAAACATGAATTGGAAGAGTAACTGACGTAAGCAACTCAAGGAGTCAATGTGCAACAATACAAGAATCAACACGTGATCAATAATAACCAAGTTAATGATCAGTGGTTCGGTCTATCATTTATGTAACATAACAATTAAAAAACATACCAGCTCATTAACTTACTATTTGTATGTATACTAATTACTAAGTGTGAAAATGCTAACATAACTGGGATGTGCTCCAAATGGTTTAAGTGTGGTCGTTGGCACACCCATACCCAACTTAAGTCCTGGCACCAGAGAAAAACTGTATTTGTTCGCAAGCATGAGAAAACCAGGATATGTTCCCAAGAGCATGTAAAGAAAATGTTGGCAGCTGGAGAGCAAAAACGTCACTCAAGGCCCCACAATCAAAAGAGAAACTGCTAAAGGTACTTATAGAAGACGTTAAAAACTAGTGCAGCATTTGGAGACAGTTTTGCTCTATTTTTATTAGCCTATAAATACTGTTTGGCCCCCATAACAAAAAGTCTGTGCTCTGCTGAGAAGTAGCAAAGATTGGTTAAATTACCTGGTTAGTCGCTGCGTTATAGATCTTCTCTTCGAACCGAACAGCGATTTTCTGAAGTTCGTTCACTCCCTCTGGCCCTGATACTGGCAGATGCCTCTTCAGTGTTTCCAGTCTACATGTAAATGCAAAATGTAAATAAATTGGGGAATGTGTTGCCTTTAACGGTTGTCTGCAGTAAAATATGCGGCATCTGAGATGTCAGTCCAATTGTTAATCATATACTCCCTCACATTTCTGTAAGCAAGGCACAATTTTCGCTGCGCTAAGACCAAGGACATCACATGGAGAAGTATACTATAAACCAGAACAATATTGCATCCCAGAGTGGTTCTAATAGCATGGTTTCTGGTCTAAAAATAATTTAACACGGTTCACCGTACGAGATCAAACATTGTGGTATCTGTGTTATACTGTATCGTGGCATGGCACATTTGCACCTCTTCGTCGATAAACTTGTGCCAATGCTATTCAGATATACTAGCTCTAGTTAAAATAAAGTAATTGGGTTATGCGATACGAGTCCATTAGGCACCCCCCAGCAGGAAATCTTGACCTAAGAATAGCGGCGCCGAAACTGGAAGCTTTGTGTGCAGATCAGTGCCGAATCTGTTGCTGCTGCTAGGGATACGGCTAGATCAAAGCTATGTAGATGGATCAGTGAAAAAATTGACCCGAACACGCGCAGGATCGAATTAATACAATTAGAGGGAGGGGAAATTAAGCCAAACCAGTTAGTGTCCTTACATCTGATTGACAACCCAGCCGCGGGATTCGGTGTCGAGCTGGGTGCGCCAGTCGCCTCCGCCGGTGGGAGCGGGGGCATCCGCGTCAACACCGGCGGGGGGTTGGACCCCTGCATGGGCTGCCGGTTGGCCTCCATGGTGCGGATCGGCAATTCGTGTATACTGGTTATGTCTCGAGGGGACAGAGATGGAGGAGGTGCCTGCGCCGGCCTCTGCCTGCTTTTGTATATACAAATGAGATGACGGCGAGGAGGAGAGACACTCGGCGGCATGCCCAAGTGGTGCCGATTGCTGTATGCCAACCAGTGGTGACTGCTGGTGTATACTGGGGTTGTTTAGAGATGGAATCACTTGAACATTTCCAGGAGCCTGTTGTGCCCTCGTCTCCATGGAGAGCATTTTGAGAGAAATCTTCCGCATATACTCAGGCTGAGTAATACAAAGAAAACAATGTAAAGTTTTATACCAAATTACTAATAGAGCAATAGTGGCTTCCAACCAACAGTTTTGGTGTGATTAGCAGCTTAGCACGGTTGAGAAGGTGTTTCGGCTTTTAACATTTGAATCGCAAATTCGCAATCATACAAATAAGGGATATGAACAGAAAATCCAAATCAAGATAGTGACAGCGAGTCAGGCAATATGATGAAGACCGCTCTGACACAATAAGGAAGTGGTCTGCCACAAATAAGCCAGACGAGAAGAAATTCCAGATAGAAATAGTGATATGGTACACAGCAACCAAAATAAATCCATTTGATTTTTTTACCAGACTGGAGTACATAAATTAAGATGAAGCCCGTTTAAACTGAGGGAAGGAGGTAGTAAGGTCTTGTTTGATTTCTGGTCCAAGATAAATGGTCGTACATCATTGTGTATCCATGGACTTGGGTATGAAGATAGTTTTACATCATAAATAACAGTTTCGGATGCATGGAGACATGGCATACGAACATGAATGGGAAGAGTAGCTGACTGAAAAGCAACTCAAGGTGCAGCACTACAAGATTCAACATGTGATCGATAATAACCAAGATCATGATCAGTGTTTTGGTCTATCATTTATGTAATATAACAGAAAATATAAAAAATACTTGCTTATTAACTTAATATTTGTAAGCAAACTAAGTGCAAAAATGCTAAAATAGCTGGGATGAAAATGGCCTCCACACCCCAGTTCAAGTCCCGGCACCACAAAAAACTTATATTTTTTGCCAAGCATGATTGAAAAATCAAGATATGTTCCCAAGAGCATGCAAAGAAAATGTTGGGGAGAGCAAAAAAAAAAAAAAAACTCACCCAAGGTTCCACAATAAAAAGAGAAACTGCTAAAGGTACTTAGATATGGCTATTCTAGAGCATTTGGAGACAGTTCACTAAAAGTTTGTACTCTGCTCTGAGAAGTAGCGAAGATAGGCTAAATTACCTGGCTGGTCGCTGCGGTATAGATCTTCTCTTCGAATCGCACAGCGATTTTTTGAAGCTCGTTCAATCCCTCTGGCACTGATACTGGCAGATGCGTCTTCAAAGTTTCCAGTCTACATGTATAACGCAAAATGTGAATAAATTGGGGGATGCATCAAAATATGCGTCATCTGATATGTCAAGTCGAACGAGTGGGCAGAGCAACCAGCTGAGGTAGATCTCCAATTGTAAATCATATACTCCCTCGCATTCCTATAAGCAAGGCATCGCGTTAAGACCAAGGAGGCGCTGCGCAGATTGACGTAGTCATGACTTGTGATCGTGTGAGGGATATCCCTAGCTTGGGGAAGCATATAACAAAACCAGAACAGAATTGTATATCCGGGCACAGTACTACTAATACAGCATGGTTTTCCCTACGAGATCAAACGATGTGGTATGATATCTGTGTTATACTGAACTAGCGTATGTATGCCCCATGAGAAATCTGCACCACTTCGTCAATAAACTCGGTGTCAAAATTACTCATCAGCTATAATTTGCACCTCTTTTATCTAGTTGAATAAAGTGATTAGGCTGTACACAAAGCAGGTGCGATACAAGTCAGAGCTCGTGTGCAGATGGGGAACGAATCTGTTAAGGACACGGCTAGATACTAATACAGACGGATCGGTGACAAAATCGACCCGTGAACAGAGGAAAGATCGAATTGATATGGTTAGAGGGAAGGGAAGGCGAAGCAAACCGAACTGATTACATACATCTCGCTGACGATCCTGCTGCGCGATTCGGGGTCGAGCTGGGCGCGCCAGTCGCCTCCGGCGGCGGGAGCGGGGGCGTTCGGGTCAACTCCGGCGGGGGGGTTGGACCCCTGCTCGGGCCGCCAGTTGGCGTCCATGGTACGGATCGGCGAGTCGAGTATTGCTGGTTAGGTCTCGACGGGACGGAGATGGAGGTGCCGCCTGCGCCCGCCTCCGGCTGCTTTAAAGAAATGAGACGGCGGCGGCGACGAGGAGACCAGTATACTGTCTTCTCGCTGATGGGCCCGTAAAATTGAAAGTTGGAGCTGAGAGCATCTCCACGGGCACTGACTAAAACTTGTCCGGCAGCCGCTCCTTTAACGCGTCGACCCCATTTCGTCCGAAACAATCCGTTTAGTTTCGGATGGGTCGAAATCAGGTCCCAACACGCCGACACAAACGGACCCAGGTCCGTTTTTTTCGTCCGTTTCGACCCAAATCCGGCCCAAATTTGAGCCGGGTTTGCGTCGGCGCGGACGCGTCTGGACTCCGCGCGGTGTCCACCCCATCCCACCCCCTGGCCCGCCCAGCAGCCACAGAATCCTCATTTGGCGCCATCTCCCCTCCCTTTCCCTCCGTCTCCCGCCATCTCCAGCGAAAACACCCATGGCGGCCGGCGGAGACGTCGACGACACCACCGTCCCACCGCCCACCACGAAGCTGAAGAAGCCGAAGAAAGAGCTCACCAAGGAGGAGCGAGCAAGGGAGACACAGAAGAGGGGCGACAGGAGGAACAGACAGAAGGCGGCGGCCGCGCAGGCGCAGGCCGCCGCGGTCGCAAACGCGGCCGCCGTTGTCGCAGCCGCGGCCGCCGCGGACACAGATGTCATCGCCCAGAAGACCGCGGCCCTTCTCATGCGAGGGTACGTCCAACCGCCGCCGCCGGCGATGGGCGGTGTCGTGGCCGCGGCGAGCTCGGCTTCCTCAGCACGGCCGCCAAAGTCCCATTCACCGTCCGCATCAGCGGCAGGCACGCCACCGTATGGCTATCTCCCCGGCCGCGGCCCAGTCGGAGGGTCACGCTTGTCCACGTCGCCGGACATGGATGATTCCATCGATCTAAACATGGACCCTCTCGCCGTCGACTCGCCCGAGGCAGGAGTGAGGCGGCGTGCCGTCCCTGTGGGCGAGCCCGCCCCGGATGACCCGGCGTACTACGATGAGAACGGCCATGGCTACGGGGAGGCTTTAATGGCCGACATGATCAATGGAGATGGCCAGACCGAGACCCAGGAGGCCACCGACGAGGTCGTTACCATCGACGACGAGCCATTGTTCGCGGACGAGCTAGCTCGACAAGCCGCCGCGTAGCCCAGGGCCCAATCCCAGCGGACTTTGGCTTACTCCCAACCGGAAGACATATTGCTTTGCGAAGCATGGATGGAAATCGGGCAAGATGCAATCACGGGGGCCGAGCAAAAGGGGCAAGTATTTTGGAAGAGATGTGATACGTCGCAAACGTATCTACTTTTCCAAACACTTTGCTATTGTTTTACCTCTGGTTATTAATGAATTCGTTTGGAACTAACCCGAACTGACGCTGTTTTCAGCAGAATTGCATTTGGTTTCTTTCTTTTGTGCAGGGTTCAGAAGTTCGCGGAAAATTCCAGAAAAATCAGAAAAAGTATTTTTGAGGGAAAAGAGTCACGGAGCCAGAAGACCGCGAGGGGGCCACCCCAGGAGCAGGGGCGGGTCCCACCCGTGGGTGGGGTCCAGGCCGCGGCAGGAGGCCGTCCCTGCTCTTGGGACCTCTTCTCTCGGCCTCCCTTCGCTTATAAGCACCCTCTCGACCTAAAACAACGCCCCCCCCCCCCCCCGAACACTTTTTGCAGAAACCTTACGGAGCTCCGCCGCCATCATGAACCCTAAATTCGGAGTTCAGGATCGCTGTTCCGGCACCCTGCCGGAGTGGAGATCACCACCATCGTCACCGCCAACGCCTCTCCATCAACCATCCATGTCGTCTCCCTCAATGTGTGAGTAGTTCCCTGCTGTAGGCAAGGGGATGGAAGGGATTGAATAAGATTGCTCATGTAAGTCGATGCCAAATTGTTAGGGCACGATGCCTAGTATCCTCTATTTGTGTTAATCATCGTTTGAGCAACTAGTTATGCTTAATGCTTGTCACTTTGGGCCCGGGTGCCATGTCTTCAGATCTGAACACTTATGTTTGCATGAGTATAATTGTCGTTTGGATCCTATCTACTAGTTGTATGCACTTGTTGTCAACCGGAACCGGAGACCCCGAGTGACAGAAACGGGGACATCGATGGGAATGGTTGGCAACTCGAGGGTTACATGTATTCATTGTGTGTTAATGATTTGATCCGGTGTTCTATTAAAAGGAACACCTTAATTGCCATTTGTTCCTTAATTGGCCCGGCTGAAACCGGATGACAGGACAAAAGATGTCGTGCAAGTTCTTATTGCAAGCACGTACGGCTAATTTAGTAATACATGGCTATGATTGTTTGATACTTGGATGCTATTTATATGTTTATTTGCTTCGTGCTTAGTTATGTTCATTTCATGAGATATCTTATTCATGCAACGCCCGTCTATCTGTCCCTATGCCTACGGTGTTTTAATCCCACTGTTTACAATCATTACTTTTACTGTTATCATTTGCTGTCTTTATTTTACTACTGCTGTTACTATTCTACTGCTGCCATCAAATCACTGTTACTACTGATAAATTGCTTCGAGAGAAATCCTTTTCAGGTGTGGTTGAATTGACAAGTCAACTGCTAAGGCTTATAAATATTCTTTGGCTCCCCTTGTGTCGAATCAATAAATTAGGGTCAAACTACCCGCGAAGACTGTTGCGATCCCCTACACTTGTGGGTCATCAAGACTATTTTCTGGCGCCATTTCTGGGGAGCATAGCTCTATTTATAAGTTCACCTGGGAGTTTTTCTGTCTGCTGTAATTTACTCTTCATCGTGAAGGGTAAGCGAGATCCTAAGTTTCCAATACTGCCTTCCACCACAAGGAAAGGTACTGCTCTAAACTCTAAAGCTACTCTTGATTCACCTACTGTTTTAAGTCAACTTGTTACACCACCTGTGAACGCTCGTCCTACTATTGATGCTTTTCTTTCTGAGTCTGCTGCTGCTTCTGATGAATTTGATGCTGCTTCTGCTGTGCTTGATGATGCTGGTTCTTTAGTCCCCTTTTTAGAATCTCTTGTCACTAGGTCTAAAGAAATTACAATGCCCAATGAAAATCTTACTACACCTGTTAGCTCTCCTAATCCATATAATTATGAGAGTAGGTATCCTGATGATTCCTACATTGATCTTAATGACGGGTTTATTAGACAATATATGGACTGTTCTACTTCTAAAGATCCTGATGCTTTGAGGAAATTGCTTGAAAAGCACGCTGTTAAGAATTATTTTACACCTGATCCTGAGTTTGCTACTTCTCCCATATGCATTAAAGATGATGATTTTAATTTATCTGGTGATCTTTCACTCATATCTAACGTTGAATCTGATCCTTTTTGTGGAACTAAGGATGACAATGCTATAGAACACATGAATAAATTAGCTTCGCTTAGCCTTCTATTTTCTAATGATAAAAAGATACAGCGTTACTATTTAGTAAAGTTGTTTCCTTTCTCATTAATAGATGATGCCAAAGTGTGGTATAATGCTTTATTTCATGGATCCATAAAAAGTCCTCATGAATTGCTTGATGTTTTCCTTGCAAAATATTTTCCCGCTCACATGCAGCATGAGGCTTTGCAGAGAATTTTCAATTTCAGACAATTGGAGGATGAGCATCTCCCTAAAGCTTGGGGGAGATTCGGATCACTACTCAGAGCTCGGCCAGGGCATGATATTCCGAAGAATGAACTGCTTGATATATTTTATAATGGACTAACTGTTGAATCTAGGACATACCTAGATAGTTGTGCTGGTTGTGTTTTCAGGAAAAGGACTGTAGATGAAGCTGGGGAACTAATGGCTAAGATTGCTAAAAATCATGATGAATGGAACATTTCTGAACCTCCTCCATTACCAACTCCGAAGAAAAGGGGAGTGCTCTTCCTAAACCCGGAAGATATGCAAGAAGCCAAAAGATCTATTAAGGAAAAAGGTATTAGAGCTGAAGATGTGAAGAAATTACCTCCAATTGAAACTTTATGTGAGCCTACCACTCACCCACCTATGGTAGAGGTACACTCTCTTCATAATTTTACTGTTAATGATATTCCTTATAGTAAGCCTCCTAGTCAGTGTTTGGATGAATTTGATAACTTTATTGTTAAACAAACTCATTTTAATATGCAAATTCAAGACCAATTAAATGATAATACCCTGGTTATTAAAAATTTGCATTCTGTCTTGGAGAAAACTGCTAATGATGTTAAAGGTCTTGTTAAGCATTTTCATATGGTCCAAACTGAACTTGAACAAATTACTAAAGTGCAAAAAGACTTGCTTGCTGGAATTCTTACACAAAGTAGTAAACAAACTTGTGGTGTTTTAACTAGAGGAGGTATCTCTACTCAAGATCCTCTTTATCCTGAGGGACATCCTAAAAGAATTGAACAAGAATCTCAACTGGTTGAAAATAATATTACTAGTTCCCCTAAAAATAAAAAGAAAAAGAATAAACATAAAGAATTAGGAGAAGCTAGTAATATGGAACTTGATAAAGAACCATGCTGTCTCTATTTCGGATGCTGAAACTGAAAGTGGTAATGAGCATGATAATGATACTAATGAACCTGAAGAACAGGAGGAGGAGGCTGCATGTCCTGTTACCAAAAAACATGGTAAAGAGAGAGAGCCATGGGTACAAAAATCCATGTTTTTTCCATCTAAATCTCAGAAGTCTAAGGAAGAAGAACACTATAATAAATTATGTGAATGGATGAAGCCCCTCTTTTTTGCAAATTCCTTTGACAGATGCTATTAAGCTGCCTCCCAACTCAAAATATATGAAAGACATTGTCACTAATAAAAGAAAATTCCCTAATGAAGAAATCTTCACTATGCTTGCTAATTACTCTTTTCATGGCAAGATTCCTAAAAAGCTTGGTGATCCAGGTATACCTACTATTCCTTGCTCCATTAAAAATAACTATGTTAGAACTGCTTTATGTGATCTTGGTGCAGGAGTTAATGTTATGCCATTTTCTCTTTATAAGAGACTTTTATTGGATAAGCTTATTCCTACTGATATTTCCCTTCAAATGGCTAATAAGTCCACTGCTGTGCCTATTGGTATCTGTGAGGATGTTCCTGTTAAAGTTGCTAACTGTTTAATCCTAACCGACTTCATGGTATTGGAAATGCCCGAAGATGATAATATGTCTATTATTCTTGGGAGACCTTTTCTTAATACTGCAGGGGCTGTTATTGATTGCAATAAAGGAAAAGTTACTTTTAACGTTGATGATAAAGAACACACGGTGTACTTTCCAAAGAAGATCAATACCACAATTGGTTTGAACTTCATTGAGAATATTGAATCCATCAAGATTGGAACTATTGATTGTCCCATTCATACACATTCAAGAAAATATGAAACCCTCATGATTGGGACAATTCCTATCCAATATGAGGTAACCTGATTGTCTGTTGAATATTGAATAATTTATGTCAAATAAATTTGGTGTGGTAGCAAGACTTGATCAACCTTGCTAACAAACCAACTTTAGCAACATAAAGATATCAAGATTCATTAATTTTTCTTCTCTTGCTCATCTTTAATTTTTCTGTAATTTTTATTTCTTGCTTAGTGTGTCCTTTTTAATTACCTTTTTCCTATTTTATTAGCTAGTTTTGATCTCATTTAAGCTCCTCTGTAGAAGTTTTCGAAAAATTCCAGAAAAATTGCATGAATTTTATTATTTTAAAAGAGACACGGGAGTGCTTGGGGCTGACCTGGGGGACACCCCAGGGGCACAGGCGGGTCCCACCCGCGGGTGGCACCCAGGCCGCAGCCAAGGGCCGCCCCTGCCCCCTGGAGGGCCCCACCAGGTGAGTCTCCCCCCACTCTCTCTCTTTCACTCGAAAAATTATCCGCCATTGTTCAAACCCGAGCTCTTGCTCTCTGGTGCTGGAATTTTCGATCGCTTTGTTCAGCCCATAATTTTTGCTGAAATTTGGAGCAAATCCTCTCCGGTATGTGACTCCTTCACCCCTCCAAGTAGAATTTTGAATGATTTTGTATAAGTTGAGTATTTTGCTGTTGTTTATGACCTTGAATATGAACTTGCATGCTTGATTTGAAGCTTGTTAGATGGATTTGATGCATGTACTAGTTAATATTGAGTTGTAGGAATGGTTTAATGCACTTCCTATATTTTATTTTCAAGTTTTATGAGGTTTATTGAAAAATTTCAGAAAAGGAAGAACATGCCTAAGTTCAATTTAGGTGAGATCTTTAAGAAGAAGGAGCCCTCTTCTCGACGAGAAACGAGAGGGTCAAGTTCTAATGCACTAATGAGGCCTTCATATAATGAAGATTTGGAGTCACTTGGTGTTATTGTGCTTGCTCGAGAGAAGGATGTGCGTTCATCGGTATACCCATGTTATGAATTTCTACAATCTGTAGGTATACATAATGAATTTACTAGTCATGTCACTAATGCTTCGTTGACAAATATTGTATTAGTGGAGAGGCCCCAATATCTTAAGCTCACTAACATCTTTGTGCAAAGCTTTAATTTCATTGATGATCAATATCACCCAAGTGTGGAGTTCATGTTATATGAACAACCTTGGAGAATGCCTTTGTCTGAGTTTTGCAGTGCTTTGGGTGTGAGGAACACGGGGCTCACAGGCAAGATGAACAAGCAGCCCCAGTACCTCAAGGAGCTCTATGCTGGAATCTGTCATGATGATTGGAGGGATTCTACGCGTGCAAAATTTGGGAGCATTCAGTTTCCAGCTGTGAGGTATTTGGGCTATGTCATTGCTCGTTGTATCCTTCCCCGGGATAACATGAGTAACATGTCTAGTCTTGATCTTGTTATTCTTGTTGCTGCAATTAATCATGATGAGGCCTATAATATTGGTGCTCTTATTGCTCATCGCCTTAGCACTAATAAAATTAAAGGAACTATTTATGGAGGTATTATTCCTTCAATCATGCTTACTACTGCCATGCTTCCTCCTAGAGAAGATGATTTAGAGTTGGACTTCACTAGGCTTGATCTTGCTGCAATGAAAGCTCATCATTTTGTCACTTATGATTTCACTTTGGAGAACTTGCAGTATAGATTGTTATTTGGTTTTGATTTGGATAACCCTCGCTTTGTGAGATTGCCTGCTCCTGTTTTGTTTAACTCTGCTGCTAGGGACGAATACTCGTTTCCTGAGGAGGTGCTGGACGAGTACCTCGCATCACTAGCCCCTGAGGAGGAGCCAGAGGAGGAGCCATAGGATATGCAGTGGCAGCCACAGATGGACACTAACAAGGACGTGCCACCACCATGGTAGATGAGCCCCACTTAGGCCAAAAGCCTAAGCTTGGGGGAGTATGTATCTCTCACCGGCACCTTTTTACTATGTTCACTCAAATGCTTTATGTCGGTGTGTTCATCATTCCTTTGTGTATCCGTTAGTGTGTTCCTTTTGGTTTCTTTTCGCTCTTTTCAATTTGCTCAGTCGCCATAGTTGTTCTTTTTGTTTATTAATCAAAAAACCCAAAAATATTTCCTCCTTGTTTGCCTCTTCTTTATCATCATAAAAAAACACAAAAATATTTTCCCATCTTCTTCGTTTTGTAGTTATTTCAGAGTTCAACCCGTGTTTGTGACGACAATTGCACATTTTTATTATTTCCACATCTTTCGGTTGTGCAAGCGTCTATGCAATAATGATGATATTTGGCGATGCGGATTTGATGAGGAAATTCGGTATGAACTCTATTTGTTTTTCATTTTTGTACAGATGCTTATTCTCATGCTCATGTTTTAGTTTGCTATGGTAGAATGTTGTGTAGATGATATTACTTAGTTTTTATGGATTCCTATGCTTAGCCTCAACTTGTTAAGAATGATTAATTTGTCATGTAGACATGAGCATGTTTTGCTTTGTTTATAATATGGTATGGTGAAGTGAGATCCTCCTCCAAAAGATTTATTTGGATTGACTTGACACATGCTCACATATGTAAAAGACTCAAAATAAAGTCTGTTAAGCCTTGACGGTTTATTCTGCTTAGAATTGTAGTATCGCTCTTATGCTTTATTCATTGATTGATTTTGTCGCAAAGCATGATTATGACAGTAGTGCTCTTGCTCGGTCACTCCCGAATCTTTCGCTAGCCTCCATTTGTACTGGGTGTAATTGTCCATCCGTGCATCCATTTTCCTTAAGCCAAAGTATTCCATTTGAGTCCACTATATCTTCCTACATATGTTACTTCACAGCCATTTCAAGTAAATTTGTCATGTGCTACCTTTAAAAAAAATAATGTTTTTTCTTATGTCTCTGTCTTTAGCTCATGAGGAAGCTGTAGAGGGTTAGATATAACTTGTGACAAGCAAGGCCATTTCCCCCTTTTCACCCGGTGTTGATGGATTACGTCTTCACTTTAATCAACCCGAGAGCAGCTTAAGCAAAAATATAATTATAACCCACCGATTCTCCTCCGCGCAATGCAAATTTGAGAAATCAGCCTAAACATTGGACAGTGGTGAAACCAAGGAGAAAGAGGAGCGTACTCGCTCCTTTAAGAACCAGCTGCTCTCACAAGTCTAAAAACCTTGCTTGTCATGAGGGACTAGATAGCCTCTCTGTTATAAAATCGTTGACGAAAGCATGCATCTCTCAAAACTGTTTTACTTCTGCTTAAAAATAAAAAGCTCTAGCACATGATTAATCCCTGCTTCCCTCTGCGAAGGGTCTTTCTTTTATATATTTATGTTGAGTCATCATCCTTCTTTGAGCACCATCTTATAGAGCACTGCTGTCATTCTGAGTATAACGTGCTTTGTCCCAAAATTTTAATGATTGGAGCATGTTTGGGGATATTTCTCAATTCTGATAACTTTACATCTAGTCACGTTTAATGTCTCAAGAGGTGCCCGGCATTTATGTTTTGCCCCACAAAGGGGCAAGCGAGAGATCACTTTACCATGCCTAGTTATATGCATTGCATCGGTGCTATTTGTTTGCATGTTTAAATTATTACTTGTTAGCATATTGTGAGTTTTGCATAAGTCTCTATGATTGCTATAGTTCTATTGTTTTCGTAACTTTTCTCTTGTGCTTATTAAAATACTGAGTATGGTTTAAACTTCTATGCTCTAAATGAAGCAAATGTGTTTGTCAAAGTTTCTTTTATCGCATCCAATTTGTCAACTGAATTGCTTAAGGACAAGCAATGAGCTAAGGTTGGGGAGCTGATACGTCGCAAACGTATCTACTTTTCCAAACACTTTGCTATTGTTTTGCCTCTGGTTATTAATGAATTTGTTTGGAACTAACCCGAACTGACGCTGTTTTCAGCTGAATTGCATTTGGTGTCTTTCTTTTGTGCAGGGTTCAGAAGTTCGCGGAAAATTCCAGAAAAATCAGAAAAAGTATTTTGAGGGAAAAGAGTCACGGAGCCAGAAGACCACAAGGGGGGCCATCCCAGGAGCAGGGTCGGGTCCCACCCGCGGGTGGGGTCCAGGCCGCGGCAGGAGGCCGCCCCTGCCCTTGGGACCTCTTCTCTCGGCCTCCCTTCGCTTATAAGCACCCTCTCGACCTAAAACGACGGGCCCCCCGAACACTTTTTCTAGAAACCTTACGAAGCTCCGTCGCCATCATGAACCCTAAATTCGGGGTCCAGGATCGCTGTTCCGGCACCCTGCCGGAGTGGAGATCGCCACCATCGTCACCGTCAACGCCTCTCCATCAACCATCCATGTCGTCTCCCTCAATGTGTGAGTAGTTCCCTGCTGTAGGCAAGGGGATGGAAGGGATTGAATAAGATTGCTCATGTAATTCGATGCCAAATTGTTAGGGCACGATGCCTAGTATCCTCTATTTGTGTTAATCATCGTTGGTGCAACTAGTTATGCTTAATGCTTGTGTAATTGTTGTTTGGATCCTATCTACTAGTTGTATGCACTTGTTGTCAACCGGAACCGGAGACCCCGAGTGACAGAAACGGGGACATCGATGGGAATGGTTGGCAACTCGAGGGTTACATGTATTCATTGTGCGTTAATGCTTTGACCCGGTGTTTTATTAAAAGGAACACCTTAATTGCCATTTGTTCCTTAATTGGCCCGGCTGAAACCGGATGGCAGGACAAAAGATGCCGTGCAAGTTCTTATTGCAAGCACGTACGGCTAATTTAGGAATACATGCCTATGATTATTTGATACTTGGATGCTATTTATATGTTTATTTGCTTCGTGCTTAGTTATGTTCATTTCATGAGCTATCTTATTCATGCAACGCCCGTCTATCTGTCCCTATGTCTACGGTGTTTTAATCCCGCTATTTACAATCATTACTTTTACTGTTATCATTGCTGTCTTTATTTTACTACTGCTATTAATATTCTACTGCTACCATCAAATCACTGTTACTACTGATAAATTGCTTCGAGAGAAATCCTTTTCAGGTGTGGCTGAATTGACAACTCAACTGCTAAGGCTTATAAATATTCTTTGGCTCCCCTTGTGTCGAATCAATAAATTAGGGTCAAACTACCCGCGAAGACTGTTGCGATCCCCTACACTTGTGGGTCATCAAGATGCCATGGCTACTTCCATGAACACCGCAAGTTTGCTACAACCCGGGATCTTGGCCGGTAATTCGAGAGCAAACGCAATGAGTGCTCTCTCCAAAAGAGATGGGGTACTTTCATTTCAGTGGAGACAAGCAAATTTGTTGCCTCCTACGAGCAATGTGCTTCCCGGCCCGTGAGTGGTGTTGGGGTGAAGGATTTGGTATGTTCTCGATCATTTCTCCGTCCATTGGTATACTTTTCGTATGTCTTCTAGGGGTTTAGGATCAATATGTGTTTGGTATTTTGATTATCAAATAGGTACTTCAAGCTTTGGAAACATTCAAGAGTCAACATGGGGGGAAACCCTTTACCTTGACTCATTGTTGGAATGAGCTCAAGGATTGTCCAAAATGGAAGGACCTCATGGCATCCATGAAGAAAGGAGGGACCTCGGTGGCCGACGATGAGCCCATCCGCCTAAATGATGGGAAAAGGCCGAGAGGAAGGACAAGCACCAAGTTGGAGGCCAAGCGTGATGCCACAACACTTGCATTGCAAGAGACCTTGAAGGGGTTCATATCCCAAAAGGACAAAGCCATCAAGGAGAAGAAGGAGAGGGAAGAGAAGAAGCGGCAGGAGAGAGAGGAGAACGCGAAAACCTTCTTCGATTTGCAAAAGAAGAAGCTTGAGATCGATGAGACCAATGCCCGGTCTAGGGCCATGGAAGCGGAGCAAGCGTTGCTCGCCGAGGAGTCCCGGATCATGATGGCCGATCTCAACACCATGACCCCGAGGAAAAAAGCATGAGTTGAGAAGAAGCAAAAGCTTTTCATGGAAAGAGATGTTTGATTCATCTCAATTTATATGTTGCCCATGAACTATGTGGAAAATGGGGGAAGAATGGGGCCTCGGGCTCCTCTTTTTTGGGTACTATGTGATGCCGAGGAAAATGGGAACTCGGGCGCCTCTTTTTGGGTACAATGTGATGCCGATATGGCAATGTCTCTATGTATATTGCAATTTGTTTGAAATCCATTGCCTGAGAAAAAAGTCCAGGACGGACCAAATGGGTCGGCCCGTTGGATGCACTGGCCAGAAAAGGCCGGACGGGAATGGATCCCTGTCCGTTTCCTGACCAAACGGACCAAAAACAAATCTGTTTGGGTCGGCGCGTTGGAGGTGGCCTTACGGAGCCCAGATAAGCTGTCCGGTCAAAAAAAAAAAGTGCCAACACCGGTACACCCTAAATAATAAGCCCCAAAGGGACATCATTACGTCAAACACGTGGTGGGCGTCGCCATCCTCTCTCCTCCCTCTGGTTTGCACCGCCGCCGGCCTCCCATACACGGGCAAGGATCACCTCAAGAAGCCTCGTCAGTTCGTCGAGGCCTCATTGTCAAGCTCGGGACGCCTTGCGCCATCTGCGCCGTCGCTCAGGACGCGAGGGATCTTGCTGGCCATCGCCATCGCGCTCCTGCCGCGAGGCTGCGGCGGACGCGCTGGGGTGCGCACGCGGGTGCAGTCCGCCCGGAGGAACAATGCGGAGACGGCGGGCGGGCGGGACGGGAGCTCGGCGGCAACGAGCGGGCTCCAGCGACGGGATGAGAGAGAGCGACGAGGGCCGCGAGCTCGACCGCAGGCGGGTGGGAGGCGCAGCGCGGCTAGGCCTCGGCCGCGAGCTCGACGACGGCGACGGTGGGTAGGGAGGCGCGAGCTCGGCGATGATGGACAAGGACGACATCGAAGAGCTTCGCTTGGCCTTGCGACGATGGCGACAACAACTAGCAGGGAGGCTTTCGTGGCTGCGGCCCTGAGGCTCGTGCTGCCGCTGCCGCTAGTGGAGCGGGCAGAGGACGATGCGAACGCACGCCGCTGGTTCTTGGCTTCCGTGGCCGCGAGCATCGATTGGGTGGACGACGCCGACAAGCTTCGCTTGGCCTTGCGGCAGCTGCTGTCGACGGGGACGTTGCGGGGACGTTGCGGGGACGCCGCCCTTCATGTTGTCCGACTAGCGCTTGAGAGAACACGCTGCACTGAGACGCCGGAAGACCCTGCTGGCCACAGAGTACACCATGCCCGCCGCCGACGAGCGCTATCGATTCAGCAGCCTGCCTGCCTGCCTCTTTCCTAGCTTCTCGTGCGTTCCGGGGGGCTTTGCCTTGCTGCAATGGATCCACCAGCATGCCTGCTTGCCTCTTTCCTAGCTAGCTCGCGAAGTGATAGAGAGAAGAAAGAAAGATTGTTTGACTGACGCGTGGGCCAGAGGAAAAAATTCTGTCCGTTTTGCTTGTCCGGCACCGCGAAGAGAGTGCTTAAAGTTGGGGGTGGTTTGGCGGTGCCGGATAGAATTTCGGCCGGACAATGCCTTTACGACCCCTGGTGTGAGCGTTGTTTTCTGTCCGGCCCCGTAAAGGAGCTTTAGGGGCCCTTTTACGGCCCCTCCGTGGAGATGCTCTGATTACGCCACATGTTGGTCGTCTGCGGTTAATTAGTACGTACAATTATGTCAGATTACATTCCTTTTAACTAGTTGAACTAAAATACTTTTATATCTTAAATCGATAATTCGATTAAAAAATATTATTGTTGGATTAGTCGTGACAAGATATACGAAACTAGATCTTATATTAATATGTTTGGACAACTTTTGTTTCATGATAGTTATTGTTATTTTATGGTGATCCAAATCCGGTTCTATAAGTGAGAAGGCTAACGACGGAGCGAAGCGAGGCCCGTCGCCGGTAGGCTTGGGCCGAAGTGAACCGGTACGGTACGAGTTGTAACCGACCTGGACACCGATTGTTACCGACCTAGATTAGGTCAGGACCACTATAAATACGTCTTGTAAGCCGCCGCCAGATATAAGCCACACATTGTAAATCCCGACGCGTTTGTAACCTCACCCCGAAATAGTGAAGTATTGCTGGCTGGCGCCCGTGATTTTTTCTCTTCCTTGTTGGAAGGGTTTTCCACATTAAAATCTCGTGTTCCCGTTGGTTTGATCTTGCTTAATTTCATCGTTGTTTTGCTATCGCTTGTAACAGTTATCAGATTATTATCAAAAATTTATCAGAATATAATAACTAGGTTATAATGTTTTCTAAATGCTATTTTTCCCAAATATAAGTTGCATGATACTAATTTGTGTGGATTAATACCATATCTTAGATTTTATGTCGGAAAACTTGCTCCCTGGCTATGCATATCATTGAAGATGTGTAGAAACGTACAAAAAATTATCGGATAAATATGAACAATTATTGTGGTAAATGTTCGTATTTTAATCGGTAACTGGTGTGACGAAAAAAATCCGTCACACCCATGTAGAATTGTCCAAATAAGTAAAAATGTGTAAAAAAATATCTAGTAACCATGTATAATTATCATGTTAACTGTTTGGTGCTAATCTGTTAGCCATAATATCGTATTTTGATAACCGATATGGAAAACTATTCATCAAAACATATTTCTCTCAGTGAAAAACCAAGATTTAATCGAATCGGTAGGATTTTGAAATCAACTTCGAGATATCCAACAACGATCTCTGGCGCTTGATCGTCGTTGAATGCAGACCTCCACACACTCAAACAATTATTTTGCCCCCAACGATAGTAAGGTTGTCAATTTTCCCGGTCTGTTGAAAACAAAGCAGTTAAAATGTATGGTAAAGTGAATAAAATATGGAAACGGATCAGCGAGCAAGTGATTGTGAAAAGTAAGTAAACGGTTGTGTGATCAATGAAAAAAATGGTCCGAGGGTCATGGGTTCACTAGTGATGTCTCTCCATAAGATAAAATACGTATATGACGGGTAAACAAATTACAGCTAGGCAATCTTCTATATCTAAATAGGAATACCTCACTAGAGGTATTTCTCTAAACATGCAGCTATACCACATCAACATGAATCTTTGACCAATCCTAACATGCCATGTTAGCGTTCCTGCCACATCAGCCTAACAAAAAAAACTGACAATCATTGCATTCAGCGCATCCAATTCCCTTCAGTTCACGTGACAAAATTCCTTTTCGTTCAACTTCCTTCAATGCCCCGTTTTATTTCCTCCTGCCTCCACAGCACCACCCCATTGACTCCATATCAGTTGGCGTTTTGTCTTCTGAGCGTGCATTCATTCATGAGGAATTGTTGGTCTTTTCCTCTCCCCTTCCTTCCAGCCCCATGAGGCCATGACTCCATGTCTGCTCACTATTAATCCCTTCCCAGTTATCATCTCAATGGCCTCACCACTGGTTGATCTCCTGTGCCACAACAACAGCAATCTTTGAATCGACGGCGTGCGCTTGCAGCCAGCAGTACATCAGCTGCAGAAATATTGGTGTGTTCATGAGCAAAGAGAGACGTGATCTATGATTATAAGCACACCTCAGAAGCCAATGTTCCATTCCTATCATCAATCACACTGCTGCAGCCTGCAGGTAATTCTATCATCAATCACACTGTTGTCGAAAAAAATCCGTTGACTGTAATTTGCAACCCGTTCTCTCTTGCAGCTTGAAATTGTGTGAAAATTGTTTCAGTTTTTTGCAGATGGGTATTTATGCACACTTTTAATGGCGGATATCTTCCACCTATTAACACGTCATTACGGAGATGTACATGTTCCATGAAATTGCACGAGGAACTGAAGACTACCTTGGTTATTATTAGAAAGCTAATTGTGTGCTGTTTCCTAGCTACTGCTAGGTTGGTATGGTGTTCTGTGAAATTGTGCTTGGCAGTTGGCACGATCACAATGGATGGAGAAATAGTTTGACAATTAGAGCTTGCCAGGTGAGTGATAAAATTCCTATGTAGACTGACCTTATCCTCCCTGTCTTGCGTTTTTTGTGCATCCGTTATATATGCATTGTTTAACACAGTTTCAAGCCACTATTGTCTCGACAACCTGTTGTATTCTCATCTTCGTCGATGCTGCCGTCAGTGAAGACTCAAGAGCTTCTCTCAAACCATCTACATTATTCCATCTGCGAGACCGTTCGATTGAGCTTCCATTAACAGTGCAGTGAGCTAAGTTTTTCTCCAAATGTTGTTAGCCAAGAAGCTCAATAGGTTTTATTTGGAAGTCCTCTCAATAGGTTGCTTGGATGATAAATTTAAACAGTTGGTGCTCTAACCAATGCTTTCTTTTTCTTCTTGCAGGTTACGGTCAATTGAGCACATTTTAAAAAGTTTTTTTTTTGCTGATTTCTTACCACTATACAAAAATCATCACTTCCTTTGCTCGATTCGTAAGCTGGGCAATCGATAGAAAGGTTCTTCATATCTACATTCTTGCTCAGCTGTATGCAGGTGCTAAACAACCCACTATATTTTTTAAGGTCCAGTTGATTTGTCAGTTCAGTTTGAATTACCTTTGCTATGGTGGTTGTGAATATCCTCACATGAGTTGCCTCTCTTGAGGTCCATTTTTACTTACAACAATACCACAACAATCGTGCTATTGTACAAAAATATTTCAAGTTATGTTGCAAGATGTCCTGTTCAACTTTTATTTCTCACTCATGCTGACTTTATTTTTCAATCTGTAAAATATATTTAGCCCACAAAGGAGGCACCACGCATATTTGACACTCTATTTAGTGTTAGCATTGATGATGTGAGGTAAAAGAATGATGGAACTCATTGTAAATTGGTGCAGCAAAATTATGATAATTTCGTATGTTCACTCAAAATACCCCTATAATACCACATGGTCTAATTTTCTCATTTCTTTTAAGTGTGTTCTTCGATGCAATTTAGCTTATGATATCAATGGATCCCGCTGCAACGCGCGGGGTATCATCTAGTTGAAAAAATTGTGACACGACCTTAATCTAACTATGACAAAGAGTTCATGGTAATATTTATGTGGGTTAATTATCAGGCGGCCCTCAGATGTCGTCATGTACTCAGTTTTGCCCTCAGCTGCGAATTGTGCTCAGTTTTGCCCCTAGTATGTGTGCAAAGACTTATTCCGTGACTATTGCCGTCTTCTATCTGGTCAATGGTTTGACTGTTAACTTCTGACGGTTGGGACCCACATGTCATGAATTTAATAGTTTCAACTTTTTTTTGGGAATGTTTAAATTTCTCACAGGAGGCCCACTACTGACGAATCTGAATCTGAGATTTAAACAGTACAAAATTCGAAA
Organism: Puccinellia tenuiflora; assembly: GCA_012064385.1. Taxonomy (NCBI): domain Eukaryota; kingdom Viridiplantae; phylum Streptophyta; class Magnoliopsida; order Poales; family Poaceae; genus Puccinellia; species Puccinellia tenuiflora. The sequence goes on along the minus strand of QRDG01001119.1, from coordinate 405,063 downwards.
TTTTCAAGTTTCGAAAAAAAAATTGAAAAAAATTCCGAATGTTGATAATGATTATTTATGCTAGTGTGCAAAATTTAAGTGTGAAATATTGTGTAGTTTAGTCTATGTAAAAATGACAAATTTCGGGATCTAAGATCTAGATCTAAAAAATTCGAATTTTTCAAGTTTTAGATAAAAATGTGAAAAAAATCCTGGATGTCAACAATGAACATTTATTCTTATGTGCAAAATTTCAGTGTGTAATATTGTTTAGTTTGGTCTATGTAAAAATGACAAATTTCGGTATCTAATATCTAAATCTAGATCTAAAAAATTTGAATTTTTCAAGTTTTAGATAAAAATGTGAAAAAAATCCTGTATGTCAACGGTGAATATTTATTCTTATGTGCAAAATTTGAGTGTGAAATATTGTGTAGTTTGGTCTATGTAAAAATGACAAATTTCAGGATCTAATATCTAGATCTAAAAAATTCGAATTTTTCAAGTTTTAGATAAAAATGTGAAAAAAATCCTGTATGTCACCAATGAACATTTATTCTTATGTGCAAAATTTGAGTGCGAAATATTGTGTAGTTTGGTCTGTGTAAAAATGACAAATTTTTGGATATGAGATCTAGATCTAAACAGTACAAAAAAATTCGAATTTTTTCAATTTTTGAAAAAAAATGTGAAAAAAACTCCGAATGTTGATAATGATTATTTACAATAGTGTGCAAAATTTTAGTGTGAAATATTGTATAGTTTGGTCTGTGTAAAAATGACAAATTTGTGAATCTCAGATTTAACGATATTTAAACTACAAGTGTGTTATAATTTGTCCCCAAAATTATAGAAAAATTTAGCGAGGGCTTCCCCTAATCTTCAGTCTAAGGTTGAAGCAGGGGGGTTTCGGACGGGGTTTAGTGCTTCCGGGGGTTTCGGACGGGGTTTAGGGTTTCCGGGGTTTAGGGTTTCAGTGAGCTAGGGTTGAGCATAAATAAATTAGAAAAAATCAAATAAACATGAAACTTTCGCTCACTGTTTACTTATGCAGCTACGTTGCTAAAAAAAATTAAAACTTGTTATATCCACAGTTAAATGAAAAAAAATTCACACAATTCAAGCTATCGATGGAATGAGCTAGGGTTGAGCACAACTAATTCAAAAAAATTCAAAACAACATACAACCAGCGCACATGGTCTACTTATGCAACTAAGTTGCTATAAAAAATATAAAACTTGTTATATCCATATTTCAATTCCAACATTCACACGTTCATGATATCGATGGAATGAGCTAGGGTTGAGCATAAGTAATTCAAAAAAAATCAAATAAATATAAAACCAGCGCACATGGTCTACTTACAGGACATAGTTATCAGAAAAAATATAAACTTTGATTTAGAGTCGGTCAACGGTTTTGTGCAAAGTTTGACCAAACATTCAAATGAGCACAAATAATTCAAAAAAATCAAAATAACATAAAACAAGTGCACATGGTCTACTTACATGACATAGTTATGAAAAAAATATATAAACTTGGTATATGAGTATTTTTATGAGAAATCCTTCACACAAATGACTTACCACGAACGAAGTTGCAGAGAGTTCAAGGAAGTGAGAGAGGGTTTGATGTTTTGAAAATTTACAAAAATTGAAAAAATCACCAAAGCTTCATTTTGGTGTGACTAAGAATGACCCAGGCTTAGTTTTTCATTTTGGTATTTAAAACTTGTTTAAATGTTGGTCAAACTTGGGTTTGACCGATTTTGAAATAATCATAAAATATTCATAAAACTTCAAAAAAATGAAAATCCAGTGCACATGGTCTTAGTTTGTCATGTACTAACAACTCCAACTGATAAATAAGGTCTAGATATATATCAAACAAGAAATGCTTCAATATGGTGTGAAATCTCACATCTCAAACTATGAACTCTCATGTGTGAAGAGAGATGGTTTATGTTTTGAAAATTTAAAAAAATTGAAAAAATCACCAAAGCTTCATTTTGGTGTGACTAAGAATGACCCAGGCTTAGTTTTTCATTTTGGTATTTAAAACTTGTTTAAATGTTGGTCAAACTTGGGTTTGACCGATTTTGAAATAATCATAAAATATTCATAAAACTTCAAAAAAATAAAAATCCAGCGCACATGGTCTTAGTTTGTCATGTACTAACAGCTCCAATAGATAAATAAGGTCTAGATATATATCAAACAAGAAATGCTTCAATATGGTGTGAAATCTCACATCTCAAACTATGAACTCTCATGTGTGAAGAGAGGTGGTTTATGTTTTGAAAATTTAAAAAAATTGAAAAAATCACCAAAGCTTCATTTTGGTGTGACTAAGAATGACCCAGGCTTAGTTTTTCATTTTGGTATTTAAAACTTGTTTAAATGTTGGTCAAACTTGGGTTTGACCGATTTTGAAATAATCATAAAATATTCATAAAACTTCAAAAAAATAAAAATCCAGCGCACATGGTCTTAGTTTGTCATGTACTAACAGCTCCAATAGATAAATAAGGTCTAGATATATATCAAACAAGAAATGCTTCAATATGGTGTGAAATCTCACATCTCAAACTATGAACTCTCATGTGTGAAGAGAGGTGGTTTATGTTTTGAAAATTTAAAAAAATTGAAAAAATCACCAAAGCTTCATTTTGGTGTGACTAAGAATGACCCAGGCTTAGTTTTTCATTTTGGTATTTAAAACTTGTTTAAATGTTGGTCAAACTTGGGTTTGACCGATTTTGAAATAATCATAAAATATTCATAAAACTTCAAAAAAATAAAAATCCAGCGCACATGGTATTAGTTTGTCATGTACTAACAGCTCCAATAGATAAATAAGGTCTAGATATATATCAAACAAGAAATGCTTCAATATGGTGTGAAATCTCACATCTTAAACTATGAACTCTCATGTGTGAAGAGAGGTGGTTTATGTTTTGAAAATTTAAAAAAATTGAAAAAATCACCAAAGCTTCATTTTGGTGTGACTAAGAATGACCCAGGCTTAGTTTTTCATTTTGGTATTTAAAAATTGTTTAAATGTTGGTCAAACTTGGGTTTGACCGATTTTGAAATAATCATAAAATATTCATAAAACTTCAAAAAAATAAAAATCCAGCGCACATGGTCTTAGTTTGTCATGTACTAACAGCTCCAATAGATAAATAAGGTCTAGATATATATCAAACAAGAAATGCTTCAATATGATGTGAAATCTCACATCTCAAACTATGAACTCTCGTGTGTGAAGAGAGGTGGTTTATGTTTTGAGAAATGACTCCATATTGGTCAAGGACACTATATTAGTGCAATAGATGTTAACCCTAGAGTTTGAGATCATTTGGAGAAGGTCGAAAAAATGACAGGATTAGAAATGGGGCTGTTTGGGCTACCTTTGGGGCTCTTTTGTAGCTCATTTTGGTGCATATTGATGCATTTTCATGCAATGCTTGAAATCTCACACCTTTGGCTATACCATATTGATGCATTACCATGAGTGTGTGAAATATACCATGAGTGTGTGAAATATGGCCTCGTTTCGACAAACTATGTCATGGTTTCCCATTTATTTGATTTTTTTAATTCAATTCAAATAGGGATTTACACCTACTTATCTACCTAAAAAGTGAACCCTTTTTCTAAGTGGGTAAAAATGGCATATTCTAGTAGCCCTCTAACTATTTGACAAGGTTTTACATTATGAAAAATTCATTGGCCTACTCAAACATGGCAATGCCATTTGGACCAGAAATGTTTTTCACAAAATCGCAATATAGAAAGTTCCAAACTAGCGAAACCTTATAACTACAAAGTTGTAGTATTTCCCATTTGGCGCACAAAGATATAAAGTTTTCTTCCTACATCGTTAGGAATATCCCGAAACGCACTGATGCCGACATGGCCATGTCCAGAGCACACCACAAGGTGCTCGACAAAATACCGACGGCGCCGCCCGGTCGTGGTCGTCGGATAAGCCATCCCTCGCGCATAAAAACTTGCCCGTTAGGACCATAGGCTCTCGTGGAACAAAATAGAGTGGATTTAGAGGTCGGGGGAGGTCATAAGGAAGCGAATTGAGCACGGCGACCTTCGGTCGGAGGTGAGGAAGACGGCGTCGATCCCGACGTTTTAGTCCATCCCGGCTCGCATCCTTTCGCGTGGAGGAATAGTAGGACCCGGCGGAGCCCAATGTGGCACTGGTTCGAGTTGGGGCAGTCGGAATCAGCTCGTCCCCTTCACCACCGGTCGAAGCTTGCCGCGGATGATATCGAGCGCCTTAGAGATCCTCCGCCCCAATTGATAATACTAGAGAGACTAGGGTGAGCAACTGATCCTCATATGCATCTTTTCCCTGTCGCTTGCCTCCTGAGGTCTGCCTCGCCAACCCCAGCGCTCCCGCCGGGCGCACGGAAGGAGCCTCGCCGCGGGTCGAGCAGCTGGTGGGCGCAGCGGGACAAGCTGGTGGCGGTGGAGCAGGTGACGGCGGAGCACGGCACGCTGGAGCACGTTGCGGTGGAGGTGTTGTCTCTATACGCGGGATGGACGCGGCGGCGCAGGTGGCGGCCGCGGAGGTGGCGGCGGCGCAGGTGGTGGCGGCGGCGCAGGTGGCCGTTCGAGAGCAGGTGTCGTGCACGGTTAGGTCAGGTGGTGGCCGTTATTTCGCGTCGTCGTCGGTCCCACATGTAAGAAGTTACCTGGTCCCACCTGTAAAATGCGGACCAAGTCCACTAGCGCCTTGCCCGGTCCCACCTGTAAGAAGTAAACTGGTCCCACCTGTAAGACGCGGACCAAGTCCACTAATGCCTAACAGACGGAATCCGCTTCAGACTAGCCGTTTGGCCTCGCCATAGCAGCTGCAACTGAAGTAGTGGCAAAACTGTAAGCCATTTGAAACTAGTGGCAAAACTGAGTACTACCAAGCCTCTAGTGGCAATCTGTTAAATGACCCTATTTATGTAGGCATCACGTTAAAACAATAAAGACCGTTATCCAACTGCATCTTTGTCTAAATAATCCACCTAGGGATCGCTATCCAGCATGTCACCCATCAGTATTAAGTTGCAAACAACGGATAATTGCATTAAAGACATGATGTGAGCAACATTTATAATTATAAAGACATAAACACCGCTGTTTTACCCCTAATAGAAATAGCACACCCTCGTCTTTACACGTTTCTTTCACTCGAGCGTAGGCACAAAAGAGGGGCATGAACCTATCATCTAGCATAAATACTCTCTCTTGGAGATGCAAGCAATCACTTGGCCAAAGTAACTACGCACATCGGAGAGCATGCAAGACATAAATTAACATATAAGAACCATGCACAATCTGAACATAACTTCACAATTCATCGGATCCCAGCAAACACATCATATAGCATTACAATAGTCGATCTTGATCATGTTAGTCAGCTCACAAGATCATAAACATGGAGGCACAAGGGAGAGAGACTACCATCTAGCTACTGTCATGGACCCGTAGTCCAAGGTGGAACTACTCACGCATCATCCTGGTAGAAGGCATGATGATGAAGAGCCCTCTGGGATCGATCTCCCCTCCGGCAGGGTGCCGGGATCAGCTTTAGAATCCTCCCGAATAAACGTTTGATATGGCGGCGGCTTCGGGACAGGTTCGTGGAAAATAATGGCGCCCGAACGATATTAGGGTTTAAGTGATTTTATAAGCGTCGGAGGGGGCCGAGGGGGTGCTCGAGGCGCAGCGGCAGGTCCCACCCGCGAGGTGGGCCCAGGCCACGGATGTTGGTCGCCCTTGGCCTGTGGTGGCCCCCTGAGGTAGTCCAGACGTCTTCGTCTTGGCGTATAAATAATCTTTGTAAATTTTCTTCCAATTCCGAGGAGTTTTTCTAAAGAAAATTTTCTAAAATACAAAACAGCAGAAAATAGGGAACTGGCACTTGGCATCTTGTCAATAGGTTAGTTCACTAAAATGCCTCAAAATGATATAATAAGATAGTAGAAACGTGTGACAATGATATAAAACGAGCATGGAACAATCAAAAATTATCGATACGTTTGACATGTATCATCCTCCAACTCCAGGCCGATGATTGTATGTTCCAACTCGATGTTATCCTCCTGGGTAATGAATCATCCAGTCGGCCATAGGTTGGTTGCCAGGAAGAAAGCTCTTTCCTACCAAACCGCACCCATGAGCTCCCTGTAGAACGTGTAAATGTGCTCCATGATACCCTTCTGATCCACCACCTCTCCATGGGTCATGGTCAGCCTAGGTACGGAGCACTTCCGATAGAGTCCATTGATGATAGCATGAAAGTATGTCATGCACAAACTCCCTTTTAAGGTCCATTGGATATGGCTACGTTGTCACCATGCAATACTCTTCTTCAACCCTATCAAAGAAAAGTATTTGGTCCTCAAGGTAGTAGCGGAGGGCCCAGTCCTCCTCGTCGAGGCCATCCGCGTCGGCCCTCCGGTCGAGTTCCTCTACCCGACACATGAGGTCAGCGCGAAAGTTTCGCTTCTCCCTTCCTAGATTGCCCCCTCCCACCCCCCGACCCACAGCCTTTGAGGAACTAGCGTGTGTTGTGCGACACACATTACCATTGTTTGATACTCCCCCTATGGATCCCCAAGTCATCTAGAAAGGAGTTCAGCTTTCCAGTTAACAACTCCCAAAAGCCAGGTACCTGGAACCACCAAGTTTCGAACATGAACCTTTCCGGTCGATGTGGCTCGTCCTCCCCATTGCTGGGGAGTAGTGGGGTGTGGTCCGAACCAATCCTGGTGATGGTCAAGAGAGACAAAAGCGGGAAGAAAGCCTCCCAGACTGACAAAAAAAACACGGTCCAGCACGCATCTCACTGGGTTTAATTGCTTATTAGTCCATCTATACCGAGCCCCTGCTCAGTTAAATTCTCACGGAGACATGGCTGCAATGGCATCATTGAACTGATGGACTCGTGTCCAATTGATATTGGTGTTGTTCTTATCACCCGCCCCTTTGATTAGGTTAAATGCACCCCCGACCAACAATGATAAGGAGCAGGTTAGGACCTCTCTCTAGTTCCCCCGGGAAATCCTCCGTCCGGTTGTGCTTTGCAGGGTCATACACTATCATGAAAGACCATTTCATATTACAGTTACGTTGCATAACTGTGGCCAAGAGAAAGAAAGATCCCTTCTTCCATTCTCCCACCTCAAATTTGTCATCCCTAAACGCCAATAATAGACCCCCCGAGTGTCCATTTGCCGGTAACCAATTCCCTGCAAATTGGCCTCCAAACTCAAGGCTACGCAGCTCGGGCATTGTGAAATCTTGCCTAATTGTCTCTCTGAGACCAATTATGTCAAGTTTTTCGTGTTTAATATAGCCCTTCAGTTGGGACCGCCGTCCTGTTTGGCCGAAGTCCCTTATATATTATAACGGAAAAGACTTGCTACCCCCATGGGTAGCTACACACCCTAAGTTTGACCGAAACATATATGCAACGGTAAAATGAGATTACTCAAGTAGACAAGGGGGATGTCACTAGTAGAGTTGATAGAATTATTAAAAAGTATTTTGAAATTTTTTTGAATTTTTTTCCATCCGCTGTGATTTTTTTTAGTAAAGTTTGACCCAAAAGTCAACAAAAAAAGTCAACTACGAAAAAAAGCTAAAAATGACGACCAAAAAAAATTCCGAAACCAGTTTTGTACACCAAATATCCGTGTTTTACTAGGAAAACAAGCTAAAACGGATACATACGGCTTGCATCTCCGTATAACGCATGGGTGTGTAGCTACCCATGCGGGTAGCAAATTGTCTCTGAAGGCTTCTCAGTTGGTCACCCCTCGTTTGGTTTATCCGTTACGGACCAACAACATCGACCGATTCGCATCCCCACGCTTCGGTTTGCTTCATGAGGTTGATGCTGTGGCATCCTCTTAAGCGTGTGATGTCCCAATACCACCCGCCGGAGTAGCAGCAGTTCGGACTCCCTAGCCTCCCTGGCTGCCTCCTCCTGTTCCTTGCGGAATGCTGCCTCCGCCAAGGGATCTTGGGCTTGCTCCTTTGCCCTAATCAAGGACATACTCTCGCTCGGTGTTCCCTTACTAGGGTTGAAGATAAGACAACTATCCTCTATAACCGAAGAGATATGGCTATCGGGAAGAACGTCCAAGATAGAGAAACCGTGACATGTTTCCAAGTTGTTCTCGGCAGCCCTCCTCCGCGCTTTCTCCACAGAGTGAAGGCTGACGGTCACCCCTTGTGCCTCGTAATCTTTCGCACCAGGCCTTCCTCGTCCGGGTGTAGGTCGTTGATACGTCTCCGACGTATCTATAATTTTTTATGTTCCATGCTTGATTATATATCAATGCCACATGTTTTTACAATGTTTTTATATAATTTTGGCATGATTTATGGAACTAACCTATTAACAAGATTCCCAGTGCCAGTTCCTGTTTTCTGTTGTCTTTTTGTTTCAGAAAAGTTGTTCTGGAAAGTTTCTCGGAATGCGCTGAAAATTTACAGGAATTATTTCCTATGTGAAACAAAGACGGAGCCCTAAGGACGCCTGGAGGGGAGCCCCAGGGGCTCCAGACGCCCTCCAGGCGCGGCCCTACCCTAGGCCGCGCCTAGGGCCCACCTGGGCGGCTCCTTTACCTCCTTGCGTCGCCTCTTCGCCTATAAAATTCCCTTCGACGCAAAAATCCTAAGGGACAAGATCATATTTCCAGAAGATGTCCGAAGCCACCGTCATCTCCAACCCTAGTTCGGGAGGGTTCTGCAGCGCTTCCAGGCACCCTGCCGGAGAGGGGAATCGACACCGGAGGCATCTACACCACCATGCCTGCCTCCGGAGTGATGCGTGAGTAGTCCACCACGGGACTACGGGTCCATAGCAGTAACTAGATGGTTCTCTCTCCTCCTTGTACTCCATTGCTTAGATCATGATCAAGATCATCTATTTGTAATTGCTACATGATTGTGTTTGCATGGATCCGATGAATTGTGGAAGTCATTACTTTTGTTCAGTTATGTGTTTCATATATGATCTTGCACGCTCTCCGATGCTAGTGATTGCTTTGGACGAGTAATTGTTAGTGTTGTATGAGGGAGTATTTATGCTAGATAGTGGGTTCATGCCTCTCTTTGTCTAAAGTTCGGTGACAGGAACGGTTAAGGCTAGAGATGTGCTGTTGCCACTAGGGAGAAAACAACGGTGTCATTTATTCATGTTATCTACATTGCTTACATTATGCACGTTGCTTATTGCAATGATCTGTTGCTTGCAACTTAATACTTTTGGGTGACATGCTGGATAGCGATCCTAGAGTGGATTATTAGTCATAGATGTAGTTGGATGACGGTCTATGTATTTTGACGTAATGCCCATATTAGATGAAGCGGTGAACTATATTGTTTTATGATAGCCTTGTTGTGCGCCTACAATTCTGTCAATTGCCATGCTGTAATTTGTTTACTCATCATGTATATCTTTTGGAGAGACACCTCTAGTGAACTGTGGACCCCGGTCCTATTTTCCTACATTGCTTACAACCGTTTTCATAGATTTTCATCATCATTTGCTCGCTGGTCATATTTCATCCTCATCATATTTTACATCCACACATTTAATTCTTTGTGTTTGGCAAGCCGGAGAGATTGACAACCTCTCTGTTTTGTTGGGGCAAAGTAGTTTGTTAGTGATTGTGTGCAGGTCCACGTCAATAATCGAGAAACGGTGCTATTGACACCTTTCTAAGCCTTCTCCAAGTCCTACTGGATTCGATAACCTTGGTTTTGTAATTGATGTCTACTACACACTTCTATTCTTGTAGACTTGTTGGGCCTCCAAGCACAGAGGTTTGTAGGACAGCGGCAAATTTCCCTTAAGTGAGTAACCGAAGGTTTATCGAATTCACGGGAGGTAGAGGTCAAAGATATCCCTCTCAAGCAACCTTGCAATTAAGATACAAGAAGTCTCTTGTGTCCCCAACACACCTAATACAATTGTCAGTTGTATAGGTGCACTAGTTCGGCGAAGAGATGGTAAAATGCAAGTGATATGGATGGTAAAAGGTGATTTTGTAATTCTGTAATAAAAATGGCAGCAAGCAAACAAGTGACAAAAGTGACTAAAAAGGGTGTATCAATGCTTGAAAACAAGGCCTAGGCTTCTTACTTTCACTAGTGACTACTCTCAACATCATTAACATAATTAAACACATGATAGTTCCCACAAAAATACATGCGTGGTAGACGTTGCTCGGAGATCATTCTTTTGTGGATCAAATAGGATGAGAATTGCGTAGCGCTACGAAAAGCACACCTTAAAGTTCGTATTCCACATCTATGAACACTTCATGCTGTCACTATCCGCATCCAAATATAGTACTAACAGACACCACAACCTATTTCTTGAATAGTCTCTTTCTTCAATAACACAAGCAGCAAGAAACCTCATGATCTATTCAATCCAACAAATAAAGAACAAACTCATGATGAAGATCCTTCCAATCTATTATCCATAGAGTCACACACGGCACCCATCCTGTCACCGAGGGTACCATGATCACAACGGTGGCTCCGGAAATTGTACTAAATAACACCACTTGAGTAATATCATATCCATTACACATAGAGAAACATCATGTATTCAACTACACTAACAAAGCTCATGATCACAACGAAGATCACATCATGGGAGAGAGAGATAACCACATAGCTACTTGTATAATCCTCAGCCCCGGTGAGGGACTACTCCCTCCTCATCGCGGGAAGCAGCGGTGTTGATGGAGATGGCCCCGGCGGTCGATCCCCGTCCCGGCAGGGTGCCGGAACAGGACCTTATGAACCCCCGAAACTTGTTGGCGATGGCGGCGGAGCTATGTTGCGTATTTGGGAAAATCCTTCGAGGGTTAGGGTTTTTGCATCGGGGATGATTTTATAGGTGTCGAAGGCGGCCGAGGGAGTGCCCACAGGGCAGGGGCAGGTCCCACCCGCGGGTGGGCCCTAGGCCACGGCAGGGGGCCGCCCCTAGCCTGTGTGGGTCCCCTAGAGTCGCCCTTTTGGCTCCGTTCCTTATTTGTTCAATAAAAAATCCCCGTAAATTTTCGTCCAATTCTGAGAATATTTCCAGAAGTAACTTTCTGCAATAAAAACATGACAAAAACAGGGAACTGGCACCAGGCATCTTGTCAATAGGTTAGTCCGACAAAATGCATAAAAATGATGTAATATGATAGTAAAAACATGTGACAACTTCACAAAACTAGCATGGATCATTCAAAAATTATAGATACATTTGAGAATATCAGCACTCCCAAGCTTAACTCCTACTCGTCCTCGAATAGGTAAGTGATAACAAAATAATTTTTGATAAGACATGCAACCAACACAAACATGATCAATATAGTAATGTAAAGCATAGTATGTGACTGAAGTGATACAAAACAATTGTCTATAGTTGATAGCAAGAAAGCAATGAATAATCAAGTTGAATCATTCAAGCAAAACCTTTCATAAATAGTTCGTTAAAGACGTGAAAGAAATGTGATCCACATATTTGATTAATTCTCAAAGTTAACAATTCCATGACAAAAGTGTTTGAGAATCAAAACAAAGAAGATGCAAGTTTTAGCAAAAAGCTTCAACTTCCAACGATAAAGTCAATATAAAGATTCATGTTTAATCTGACAATGCAATATGATCAATGATACCCAGGGTCAATGCTAGATGTTTGCTTTGGTGGAGATAGAAGGAAGAGGAAAACTGACTCAACATTAAAAGTAAAAGAAAGGCCCTTAGAGAAGCTATCTAGTCCCCCATAACAAGCAAGGTTTTTTAGACTTGTGAGAGCAGCTGGTTCTTAGAGGAGCGAGCACGCTCTTCTTTATCCTTGGTTTCACCACTGTACAATATTTGAGCTGATTTCTCAGATTTGCATTGCGCGGAGGAGAATGGTGAGTTATATTTATATTTTGCTTAAGCTGCTCTCGGGTTGATTCAAGTGAAGACGTAATCCATCGACACCGGGTGAAAGGGGGGAAATGACCTTGCTCGTCACAAGTTATATCTAGCTCTCTACTGCTCCCTCATGAGCTTAAAAACAGAGGCACAAAAAGGAGTATTTTGAATTTTTAAAGATAGCACATGACAAATTTACTTGGAATGGTAGGAAATACCATGCATAGGTAGATATGGTGGACTCAGCTGGCAAGATAGTTTGGCTTTGGGATTTGGATGCACGAGTGAACCATACACTCAGTACGAATTTTTGGGCTTAGCAAAGAAGGTATTTGAAGCAAACATCTAAAATTAACCGGTAACAGAGTAGCATAAGACATTTATCCATCATAACCATAAAAGCTCCACACCGTCTCCAATGTTGACCAAACAATTCTTTTGATGGAAAGATTAGCTTAAAGAATTAACAACTACGAAACACCACATAGTTTCAAGTTTTTAACAGTATTTCTTTACTAATCAATTCCACTCAAATAACCAGCAAGTTTAATCATTCATCCTAATATCTCAAAACAAATGAGAAGTATCAAGTATCCACACAATGATCTACAATACTATGCAGGCTTTTCATTTCATTCCAATATCACATGAATAGCATTTTGTCCCTTTGACAATTCAAGCAATTTACCAATAACAACTCTCCAACAAATATAAGTGAAGAACATGAGAGTTTAACAACAACTACTAGCAGCTCTAAACAAGATAAAAGCTAAAAGCGAGAGCTTACTAGCAAACAAACAGTAGCTAAGAATACTCAACAAGATATAAGCGAAGCAAAAGAGTATTCAAATGAAAAAGCGGAACGTGTCTCTCTCCCACACAAACAAAGCAAGGATCCAACAAGCATATGACCAGCAAACAAACAAAACAAAACTGAAAGTAAAAAGACGCTCCAAGCATAGCACATAATATGTAAAGTGATAAAAACGAAGTTCAACGAAGACGACCTTATGATAGTCGATGAAGATGAGGGGATGCCTTGGGCATCCCCAAGATTTGACTCTTGATGGTTCTTGATATTCAGAGGGGGTGCCATGGGGGCATCCCCAAGCTTGATCTTTGATCCATCTTCAATTTCTTCATTATCCTCTCCTTTGGAACTTAAAAACTCCCTTCACACAAAACTTCTCATAAACTGATTAGAGTGTTAGTGTCAGGGGCGAAGACGGGGGGGCTAGCAGGGGTCAGACCCCCCCCAACCATTCGCCCCCACCCACCCCCAACAATTTCCATTAAGTATACTAGGGATATTTAGTAGCATAGGACACGTAATTAGCCCATAAAAATAATTAATCCATTGGTCCATTGCATAGAGGCCCAATACGGCAGTACACAACAGCCCAGCAGACTTAGGCCATCGTGGAGAATGGACGCAAACCAATCGATCGATCGCTGCTGCCTGCCTCTCCGTCTCCTCATCACCGCATCACGCCTCGCTGCTGGCCTGCCGGCTGCTGCCTCTCCGTTCTCCGAGTCTCCGTCTCCTCTTTCCTGCCGGGCGCCGGCGCTGCGCTGCGCTCGCCGGTGCTGGCTGGCTGCTGCCGTTCTGCCGTGCAATTCCGTTCCCGCGCCTCCGGAAGACCTGAAGCCTGAAGGTATATCTATCCTATCCGGCCAGATAGGATCTTCCGATCTTGATCAGTTGATCTGGTTAAGTAGTGTACAAATCAGTAGGCACTGCTAGGCAGTAGGGCAGTAGTAGATTAGTTTATTAATTTATGTCTTTTATCATTTTGTTGTGCTCAAAGATGAAGAGAAAGGGACGATCGGAAAGGGGAGTGGATTTCTTTTTCAAGCCGATTGGTTCAACTTCAAGTGCTAATGGATCAACTGATGAAAATGCAAAACCATCTAAGGAGAAGCAACCTCTTGTAGCTGACAGTTCCAATCCGGCTGATATGCAAACTGATGATCAAAATAATGTGGAAGTGGAACCAGCAGAAATTTCAGAAGAAGGTAGAATTGGAAGCACATCATATGAAAGAGATCCTGGTAAGCGTCAACAGATTTGGGAACTTCCTCTTGATAAGCAAGAAGAAGCACGGAGATTCTATATTACCGAGGGCCCTTATCAGCCACACATGAGAGAGTATCCACATAATGGAAAAACAAAAAATCCTCGTCGATTCCAGTATAGCTACTTCACAAATTTTCCTTGGCTAGAGTATTCACTTTCAACACATCGTGCATACTGTCTGCCTTGTTTCGTGTTTACAAAAAAACCAAGTGGAAGGTGTGGCTCGGATACATTCACAGCAAAGGGGTTTATAAATTGGAAGAAGGTGAATGATGGAAAAGATTGTGCTTTTTTAACCCACATGGGGAAAGATTCCAACTCAGCTCATAATTATTCAGTTCGATGTTTTGATAATCTGAAAAATAGTATGACCCACATCGACAAGGCAATTGTACAAGCAACTGAAAAAAAGGTTTTGGATGCAAGGCTAAGGCTTAAAGTTTCAATTGATTCCATTAGGTAAGAAACAATTTTCTATACTAGATAGTAGAATATTATTTATTGTATTAAGCATGTTAGTAACAATATTTTCTTGTTGGTTTCACCAGGTGGTTAACATTCCAAGCTTGTGCTTTTAGAGGCCATGATGAATCTCAACAATCCATAAACCAGGGTAATTTCCTTGAATTGGTAAAGTTGTTGGCCTTTTATAACAAGGAGGTGGATGCGGTTGTCCTGAATAATGCTCCACGGAATGCGAAATACATTTCCCCTCCTATTCAAAAAGAGATTCTTCAGTTATTTTCTCGAGAGGTTCAGAGGCAAATTAGAGAAGAAATGGGTACTGCCAAGTTTTGTATAATGGTGGATGAAGCTCGAGATGAATCAAAAAAAGAACAGATGGCATTGGTCGTCAGGTTTGTGAACAATGAAGGATACATAAAGGAGCGCTTTCTTGATATCATTCATGTGAGTGACACTACTGCATTGACTCTTAAACAAGCAATTTGTGCTGTTCTTGCGGACAATAATTTGAGCATTCGAGATATAAGAGGGCAAGGATATGATGGGGCAAGTAATATGCGAGGTGAATGGAATGGGTTAAAAGCTCTGATTCTAAATGAGTGCCCTTATGCTTATTATGTACACTGCATGGCTCATCAGTTACAGTTGGCTCTTGTTGCTGCATCAAGAGAGGTCCATGAGGTGCACAACTTTTTTCAACATGCTATTCTCATCACAAATGTTGTTAGTGCGTCGCCTAAACGCAATGATGAGTTACTATCCAATCAAGCTGCAGAAATTGAACGCGAAATTGAGTTGGGTGAGCTTGATACAGGAAGAGGAGCAAATCAGCTAGGATCTTTACAGAGACCCGGAGACACTAGATGGAGTTCACACTTCAAGTCGATTTAGAGTTTGCTTAAGATGTTTGGTGCTACTGTTGCTGTCCTACAGAGCGTAGCAACTGACCGCTCGGTCTCAAAATATTCTAGAGGAGATGCTGTAGGTGCTCTAAAAATAATTATGTCATTTGACTTTGTGTTCATTCTGCATCTAATGGAGAAAATCATCACAGATGTCTTACGTCAAACCCTCGAAAAGAAGTCCATTGACATTTTGAATGCATTGGATTCAGTTTTGAACACAAAGGTGATGCTTGGTAAATTAAGAGAAAATGGTTGGGAATCTCTTCTAGAGGAGGTTCAGACTTTTTGTTTGAAGCATGACATTGAGGTTCCCGATTTGAATCGCAAGTAATACCCCTATCCTTGTATCTCTATAAGCCTGTGTAATACCTCTATCGCAAGTAATAACCCTGTGTATTATCATACTTACTTAACTCTATTATTAATATCTATTACAATTTGTAGGTATGTTGATGTGACGAGGTCTCGCAACAAGCATGATAACACAACAACACTACATCACTACAAAGCTGACGTGTTCAATGTTGCTATAGACCAATAATTGGTTGAGATAAATGATTGCTTTGGTATTCAAAGTACAGAACTCTTGACACTTTGTGCATCTTTGGATCCAAGGCATGATTCTTTTGACATACCAAAATTATGCACACTGGTTGAAAAAATTTATCCTGAGGATTTTTCTAGTCAAGAAAGGGCTCAACTGGAGTCTCAGCTTCCCCATTTTCAGTTGGATGTTTGCAATAATCCAGAGCTAAAAATGCTTGTCTTCACTTGCTGATTTGACAATTGGACTATTTAAAACAGGTAAAGCTGCTACATACTCAATGGTTGATAGATTACTGCGGTTAGTCATAACTCTTCCGGTGTCAGCTGCAACCACCGAGCGAGCTTTCTCGTCCATGAACTCATCAAGACACGTCTTCGAAATAGAATGGGAGATGATTTTCTTCAACATTATATGATTCTCTACATTGGTAAGGAAATAGCTGCAAAGATTAGCTCTGATGAGATTATCAAGTTATTCGACACCGGTGGTCGTAAAGCGGAGTTTAAGCTAATCGACATGTAATTTTATTTCTAAGCATCAAACATATATGTTAGAATATTTATATGGATTTTCTATAATATTTTTGGACTTAATATATTATGATATTTCATGGCTTTGATGGTCGTCGACTTTCCGCCCCCCCCCCCCCCCCCCCATGTTCGAATCCTGGCTCCGCCCCTGGTTAGTGCTCATAAATTAAAAATGCACATGTGTTCAACTCAAGACAAATTGGAAACAACTTTATTGGGTATTAGCTACTGTTTACTAAGCCTCAATGTGGCACTCCTCCTCAAGAGTATCACATTTGACGATAGTAAATAGACGAATACAAAATAAAAGCAGAATCTGTAAAAACTGAACAGTCTATAAAGATTGAATTGTTCGAGGAACTTCTGTAGCTCAAATAAGAAAAGTCAAAATTAACGAAAGATAGCTAAAAGTATAAGGATTGCTGTATAAAAATTTCAGAAAAATATAAAATACAGAGGATTTTTAGATTTTCGAATAGTGAAGGACAAAATTCTGTTTCTGGACAGCAAAACAACACCACGCACTTTCAATGCATTAGAGGCTAAACTTGGCACAGAAAAACCAAAAGAAAAAGATACAATGAAATTGCTATAGAGGCAACAACTTCATGACTCAAGAAAAACAAAAACAAACTGAAAGAAATAAAACATGGGTTGCCTCCCAACAAGCGCTTTTCTTTTAAGCCTTTTAGCTAGGCATGATAATTTTAATGATGCTCTCATAAGAATAAGAGTTGGACCGCAAAATAGAGCATCATGAAGCAATATCAAACACATTTAAGTCTAACTCTCTTCCTATGCATAGGCATCTTGTAAGAAAAATAAATCATTGGAGCATAAAGCATTAAGCATAGGATGGCAAAGCAAGTGCAACATTAAAACCTTCAACATAAAGAGGGGAAACTTCATAAGAAGAAAATTTATATAACCACGCTTCCCTCTCTCATAATAACTTTCAGTAGAATCATAAGAAAACTCAATAACATAACCATCACATAAAGCATTTTTCTCATGGTTCACATGCATAAAAGTATTATTACTACTCTCCACATAAGTAAAATCTTTATTATTAGTAGCATTGAGAGTAAGACTATCATATAGAACTTGGACATGATAGACTAATTGTGTATTAGAAAGATGATGTTCAGTAGGAGAGTAATAATTATGACGAGTCTCGTAGGGATGATTAAAATCATTCTTTATGGCATAGTTATCATCACAATAATCATCCAAAATTGGAGGCATAATATCATCATAAGCAAGCGGAGTCATCTTTCCAAGCATATATTTTTGTAAACAAATCATCATGACTTTCAATACCAAAAGGATTTTCAAACCCATCATCCCCAAGCTTGGGGTTTTCCACATTATGATTAGAAGAAACATGAATATTCCCAACAGTATAACAATTATCAATATCATCATTTTCAAAATTGGTGCCAAAAAGATTTTCAAGATCATAAGTAGTATTATTTTCCCAATCATGATCATCACAATAAGTAACAGGCATAACATAATCTTCTTCAATAGTGCCTATAGACTTAACATCAAGATAATAATGAATACAATTAAGTGGATCATCTTCAATAATTTTTGATTCATGCTCATTAGGAACAACCATGATGGGAGAAATATGTTTAGGGGATGATACCGTTTCCTCTTTATTTTTACTCCTCTCTCTCTTCTTCTTCTTCTTCACCACCTTAGGAGGGAGTGGTTGGAAAGGGAGCTTCTCCACATAATCTGATTCATTATTAGAAAGACATGAGAAACTTGGGAGAATCTCTCCCTTTCATTATTGGTAACATAAGAAACATATGTCCTTTTATACTTTGGTGAAGTGATATTCTTTCTAATTTTTGCAATGTAAGCATTGTCACAACAATTCACAACACAATAATGATAAGCTCCCTTGAGAATGCTATTTTTCCCAAAAGTACTGCTATCTAACCAAAAAGTTTTTTCTGATAACTCTTCACACCCCAAAAATAATTTAAGTTCATCATAAAGACTAGAGGTGATCATGTTATCACAAAATTGGCTAATAATTCTATCATTGAAGTACGAGCATTGAAAATTAAAATGACCTTCTTCATTGCAAAGTTCACACATAAAAGGATAGAGGTCATTTAATTCTCTAGCAAATTTATATAAATCCTTAAGCCATTTGCTTGTTCTTTCATGCTTATGTTGCTTACAATATTTATCTTCTTCAACCCGAGTGCTTTCACAAGGTCTATGCCCTCCACAAAAATTAACATGCTTATATGGAACATTATTTGTAGAGATTGGATCATGTCTATTGCAATCGTCATTAACAATTTCATTTTATTTGCAAATGTCTTTGAAAGGTTCATGATGCTTAGACCATTTCTCTTTAGGAATATTAATATGAGAAGCAAAAGATTTATAGATATCAACAACTATATGAGAGTCAAGTCCAAACTTAGCACTAAGCTTATTAAAACTATCAGTTTCAACAAAAGACTTAATGCAATCATACTCATAATTTATACCTGACTCTTTACCTTTGTCGATCTCCCAATCTTCAATGTTGTGTTGAATCTTTTCAATAAGATCCCATTTAGCATCAATCTTCTTACTTGTAAAAGAACCCATAGAAGAAGCATCAAGTATTTCCTTGTCATGACGAGATAGCCTTGCATAAAAGTTGTTAACAATAATATCCTTGGAAAGATCATGATTAGGACATTTAAGCATTAATGATTTCAATCTCCCCCAAGCTTGAGCAATGCTCTCTCCGTAATGTGGCCAAAAATTGTAGATATAATTTCTATCTCGATGAATTTGATGAAGAGGATAAAATTTAGAATAAAATAGAGACATAAGCTCCTTCCAACCCAACAAGTGAGAATTGTCTAGCAGCCTATACCACTCCAATGCTTTCTCCTTGAGTGACAGGGAATATAATTTCCTCATGATTACCTCTCTTGATACACCTGCAATCTCAAACAACTCACATAACTCTTTAATATAAAGCAGATGATAACTAGGATGTATAGCTCCATCTCCTGCATAGCAATTACTCATAACACGATCAATTATCCCCATCGGTATCTTGAAAGGAATACATTCAGTATGTGGAGTAACCTTATCCACCATGGGAGTGGTGGAGAGGTCAGTCTCAAAAAGCAAATTCAAAGAACAACGTTCCATAAGCCAAACTAGTGAAATAAAAACAAGAAACAAAAAGATATAACTGCAGAATCTAAAGAAGATACCTTCAAGCGCTCACCTCCCCGGCAACGGCGCCAGAAAAGAGCTTGATGTCTACTACACACTTCTATTCTTGTAGACTTGTTGGGCCTCCAAGCGCAGAGGTTTGTAGGATAGCGGCAAATTTCCCTTAAGTGAGTAACCCAACATTTATCGAATCCACCACTACTAGGGAAAAGCTTACCCGTGGCGCACCAAAAATGCTTACCCGTAGCGCAGGGGGCTGCGCCACGGATTGCCACGCCACGGGTAACACAATAGCCGTGGCGCAGGGGTCCTGGTGCGCCATGTGTATGTGCACATAGCCGTGGCGCACCGAAACTAGGTGCGCCACGGTGTGCCATGGCTATATGCACATACCCGTGGCGCACAAAACTAGGTGCGCCACGACTATGAATTTCCGAATTTAAAAAAAAAGAGCCACCGGCCACCGCCCATGTCGGCGTGTCCGGCAGCTCCCGTCCTGCGCCGTGACATGGAGGTCGTCATGGAGGTGCTCATCACATCGTGGAGATGCTCGTCGCAGAGATGCTCGCCGGCATGGAGGTGCTTCACCGGCGTGGAGGTGCTTCGCCGGCCGTCGGTCCTCGTCGGCATGGATGTGCTCGTCAGTCCTCGCTGGCGTGGAGGTGCTCGCCGGTGTGGAGGTGCTCGCCGGCGTGGACGTGCTTTGTCGGCTGTCGGTCTCGTCGGCGTGGAGGTGCTCGCCGGCCGTCACTCCTCGTCGGCGTGGAGGTGCTCGCCGGCCGCCGGTCCTCGTCGACGTGGAGGTGGATGCCATGGTGGAGGTGCTCACCGGCCGTCATGGAGAAGGCCGGCAGTATGGTGGAGGAGCTCGCCCTCATGGACAAGGTCGCCGCCGGCCGTCGAGGAGGAGGAGGAGGAGAAGATAGAGAGGAGGAGTAAGAGAGGAGGAGGAGGAGGAGATAGAGAGGAGGTGGAAGAGAGGAGGAGGAGGAGGAGGAGGATGAGATAGAGAGGAGGAGAGGTGGCAATCCAGGCCTCTATCCTCTCGACCAATCAGAAACAAGAAGAAAGGAGCACACGGATTGTGTGCTAGTTTAAGTCGCTGTGAGCCGTCGGATCGCTGGGAGCCGTCGGATCGCGGTGTTGCCCCCCATGTTACCCGTGGCGCATCTCATAGTGGTGCGCCACGAGTATTACAACTACCCGTGGCGCACCATCTCTTCCATGCGCCACGGGTAAGTTTTATTTATTTTTTCTGGCCAGAAAACTTAAACTTCAAAAAAATAGGTGTTCCCTTTTGAATTTGGGGATTCTGTACGCAAAAAATGGCTCAAAAGGCCGTAGGCCATTTGGATTGGATGTGGGTTTTTCTCTAGTTTTTTTTAAGGTATTAAACATCGAAATCCGAGTTCGTATGTAAAAGTTATCGCCGTTTTACTCTTCCATAATGTTTTTTTTTGCAAAATACGTCGAAATTCATATTTCATATTTTTCCTAACAACTAGGTTACGTAACATAACCACATCTCAAAGGATTTTATTTTTTGAATTTTTTAACATTTTCTTTTAGCCTTTTTAAAACTGAAAAGGCGATCACCGGGGGGGGGGGGGGGGCAGTAAACATACCCGTGGCGCACCACTATTTCGGTGCGCCACGGGTAAGAAGTTACCCATGGCGCACCAAAATAGTGGTGCGCCACGGCTATGTGGGGTCAAAATTTGGCCCCGAGACCATTATTTTGGTGGCGCATTGGAATAAGGTGCGCCACGGCTATACTCTTACCCGTGGCGCACCGAAATAGTGGTGCGCCACGGCTAAGGAGGGTGCCCCTCCGTCAGCCCAGCCTGCACTTTGCCGTGGTGCACCACTATTTTGGTGCGCCACGGGTAATGTCCTACGCGTGGCGCATCTGTGTCTGGTGCGCCACGGCTATATACTCGTGGCACACCAAAATAGTGGTATGCCACGGCTAAGTAATCTACCTATAAGCCTTTTCCTAGTAGTGCACGGGAGGTAGAGGTCAAATATATCCCTCTCAAGCAAACCTGCAATTAAGATATAAGAAGTCTCTTGTGTCCCCAACACACCTAATACAATTGTCAGTTGTATAGGTGCACTAGTTTGGCGAAGAGATGGTAAAATTCAAGTGATATGGATGGTAAAAGGTGATTTTGTAATTCAGTAATAAAAATGGCAGCAAGCAAACAAGTGACAAAAGTGACTAAAAACGGTGTATCAATGCTTGGAAACAAGGCCTAGGCTTCATACTTTCACTAGTGACTAATCTCAATATCATTAACATAATTAAACATATGATAGTTCCCACAAAAATACATGCGTGGTAGTCGTTACTCGGAGATCATTCTTTTGTGGATCAAATAGGATGAGAATTGCGTAGGGCTACGAAAAGCACACCTTAAAGTTCGTATTCCACATCTATGGACCACTTCATGCTGTCACTATCCACATCCAAAGATAGTACTAACAAACACCACAACCTATTTCTTTAATAGTCTCTTTCTTCAATAACACAAGCATCAAGGAACCTCATGATCTATTCAATCCAACAAATAAAGAACAAACTCATGATGAAGATCCTTCCAATCTATTATCCATAGAGTCACACACGGCACCCATCCTGTCACCGAGGTACCATGATCACAATGGTGGCTCCGGAAATTGTACTAAATAACACCACTTGAGTAATATCATATCCATTACACATAGGGAAACATCATGATTCAACTACACTAACAAAGCTCATGATCACAACGAAGATCACATCATGGGAGAGAGAGATAACCACATAGCTACTTGTATAAGCCTCAGCCCCGGTGAGGGACTACTCCCTCCTCATCGCGGGAAGCAGTGGTGTTGATGGAGATGGCCCCGGCGGTCGATCCCCGTCCCGGCAGGGTGCCGGAACAGGACCTTCTGAACCCCCGAAACTTGTCGGCGATGGCAGCGGAGCTCTATTGCGTATTTGGGAAAATCCTTCGGGGGTTAGGGTTTTTGCATCGGGGATGATTTTATAGGCGTCGGAGGCGGCCGAGGGAGTGCCCACAGGGCAGGGGCGGGTCCCACCCGCGGGTGGGCCCTAGGCCGCGGCAGGGGGCCGCCCCTGGCCTGTGTGGGTCCCCTCGAGTCGCCCTTCGTTATTTGTTCATTAAAAAATCCCCGTAAATTTTCGTCCAATTCCGAGAATATTTCCAGAAGTAACTTTCTGCAATAAAAACATGACAAAACAGGGAACTGGCACTGGGCATCTTGTCAATAGGTTAGTCCGACAAAATGCATAAAATGATGTAATATGATAGTAAAAACATGTGACAACTTCACAAAACTAGCATGGATCATTCAAAAATTGTAGATACGTTTGAGACATATCAGTAATCAAGGGAAAACTTCTTCTGTACTGCATCATACCTTCCTCTTGGGGTTTCCCAACATCACGCCATCAGTCGTTGTCTTCACGCGCTTGGCCTGCACGAGAGGCATGGTGGCGTTGTGACGAGCCACAACGGCCACTCCTGGTCAGCCAGCTCCCACGTCCTGGTCCACCACCTCTACCCAGCTCTCCTTCTCCCTTGTGCCCCTCGCCCCTTCCTGAGAGGTGTCGTCCATGGTCCCCCCTCTGCAGAGTCCGTGATCTGAGAATCCTCCTCCAGACACACGTCCTCCACCGAGGCAGCTGTTGGCGGCTATTTCCCACTAGCCCCTCCCCCCTCGAACGCTCCGCTATAGGAAAGAGGTGAGGATCTCCATCCCCATAGGTAAGTTGGAGTTGAACTCATCGATGTGGGGGAGGGGGATGCCATTGCCTAGGGCTCCCATGCTCAAGCCAAGATGGTCCGCGTACTCGCCCTGGTTGGCCGCCGGGACCTTGTCCTTGCCTTTAGACACCTGCGAGTCCACCTCCATGGCCTTGTCCCTCTTCTCGCGGTCCCTCCTGCCTAGCCTGTTCCATTCTTCTTCATCTGGGGTCTTTTCATTTTAGTCCTCATCCTGGCTGTCATTCGGATAATTTTCATAGAAATCTTCCGCAAATAATCGGACTGAGTAATACAAAAGAAAGCAATGTATAGGATTATACTACTAATAGAGTAATAGTGGCTTGCAACCAAGAGTGATGGTGTGATAAGCAGTTTAGCACGGCCGAGAAGGGGATTCAACTTTAAATATTGGAATCATAATAATCATACAAAAAAGGTCATCTAAGCAGCAAACATGTCCTAGAAACATAGTTTTGCTTTTTTTTTTAGCAAATCTACACTTCTTTCATGTAAAGTCTACTTGTTTTTGCAGGACAAGAAAGTTCAGTGTTACTGGCACTTTTCACTGCAATTGAACACAAGTTTCTAACTTGGTTGCAGACTCCAGGCGTGGCAAAGAAACGTTGAATTGAAGCCAAAAAAATGGGAGAGTCGTACAGTGGGAGACCGATGCATGTAAAATGCATACATGAACTTTGCATTATAATACTCATATTTCAATCATATTTGCATCATATAAGGGTTATATCATTGTTTTATAATGATTTTTGGAAGATTTCACAGTTTTCCTATTTTTCTGGAATTAACCCTGCACTGGCAGAAAACCCTATTTTCTATATTTTGATGTTTCAGGGACCCAAACGACGTCCAATTGACCTGAAAATTTACGAGGATCATTTTTTGAAAGGAAGAAAGCGTAGGAGCGAAGGAGGCGAAAAAGTGGAGGCCCGAAGGCCGAAAGAGGGTGGCCCATGCGGCCAGATTCCTTGGCCGCGTGGGACCACTCATCTGGGCCCTCGTGGCTCCGTTGTCGTCGATCTTTCTTCCAGAAGCTTCGTCTTGACCTAAAAACGACTATAAAAATAGTCTCCCGACGCCTTTCGGAGAGAGGCCGCCGAAAACACAGAAACACCGAAACAGAGATCTGGAGCTGCAGATTGGAGGGGGAAAACTCCGGCAGAGCGCTGCCGGCATGGTCTCCATCTCCCCCAACGACATCTCCACCGTCTCCATGATGAAGAGGGAGTAGTCCACCCCTGGGCTATGGGTTTGTGGAAGTAACTTATGTATCTCTCCTCTCTTTGAGCTTCACTAATTAGCACCGTATGAGCTGTCGAACATGATTACGGTCATCTATGTAATTCCTTTGTGGTGGATCTCTTTATGAGTTAATATATGTTTGAGATTGCAATTGTTTTGTTTCAGTTATGAAAGTAGATGCATATTATGTACCCCATTCTTGTCTACTTGTTTTGATCAAGCATGTTTATGAGAGCGTGTGTGGGGGAACGTGTGCATTAGTTGGAGTAATGAGGGGGTGGCTAGTGCGGTGAAAGTGAGAGAAGTTCCGCGATCCACTTGGGTATTTTTACCTTACTTTGTTGCCTCACTAGGGATAAAGAAAAATACCATGCTACCGGAGGTGTGGGTGTGACCACTGCCACTTCTCCATGACTAGATCTAGCATGTTCTTATTTTAACTTCATGTCATAAGAATTAAAGCTATACTCTCATTTATCTTAATTACTGAGGTGCTAAGATTTAATTCACATCTTGGTGGAGTATAAGAGAGATTAATAAACAAAAGATCTCTATGTTAGGATGTGATACCCATATAATTAGTAACTTGTCATGAAACCTTTTTGTTGCAATCTCATATGTCAATTCTAGTGTTCCTTTATCTACCGCTTTATTAAAGAGAGAGTGCATTTGTGAAACCATGAACCACGGTCCATTTTTAATCATAAGAAACACCTTTCCAACAACTTTTATCCATTTTCCATTTTCTGCCATTTAAAATCCGAAAATACAAAAATACTTTTATATCTTGCATTCACAATTCAAAACCCAAAAATATCATCCATCATTGTTTCTACCATCCTTGCACATTATTTACCATCATTGCATATTTATTTCTTGTTTGCATTTGTTATATTTTCATATCATTCTCACACCTTGTGCTTGACAACCACTTGGTGAGGTTGAGGGCACAAAACAATTTACTTTGTTTTGTAGGTTTTCAAGAGAAGGATAAGAAGATAAATCTTTCACTACTGATTCCCCAAGAGTTCGATATTAAACCCTCGAGTCACCCCTCGTGGGGAAACCGTCTTTCCTATACTATACACTCTGCGCTTGGAGTCTCAACCTAAGCTAAGTTCAAGGCCATCAAAGACGTTTTCTGGCGCCGTTGCCGGGGAATCATTGCTGTAAAGATTTGTCCAAAGGAGCATCTCACAACAAAGTCAACTTCATCACCAACTTGTGCAAACACCTAAGCGTGGGGAGGTTTTGTAAACATCCCAAATTTTGGAATGTTTTAAAAATCACAAAAATTTAAAACTTTTATTATTAAATAGATAAAGTCTCCAAAAATCAAGAAAAACCATCTTTGAAGATTATTTTGATTTTCTTAAAGGGATATTGTTTTAAATATTCTTTTATCCTTCAATTTCAAGTTTTAAAGATTTGGAAATAAAATAGTTAATTTGATTTCTATAAAATCCTAAAAACCCTTTTCTACAAAGTTTTTCATATTTTGACAAAGCCCATAATTAAATGGGTATTTGTATTTAAAAGGATTTATCAAACTCTACTTAAATAAAGTGTTTTGTCCCAAAATATTTTATTGAGTTTATCATTTTGAATGATATTACTCATACTATTTTCTGGAATTTATTTGAGTTCAAAAGGAATTTATACAACCCTATCTTATAAAACGACATAAAGGTGTCGAATATGCATTTATGCATTATTTGAAATTTTAAAGATTTAAAATATTTTGGAAATAATTTCTAAATGTCTATTTTGACTAATGGGAATTTTACAAATTTTTACAAATTTGTTTGACTGGTTTTGGAGCACTAAATCAAAAAAATTATAAAAGAAAACAGAAAAAGAATAAAAGAAAAGGGAAGAAAAAAAAAGAACACCAGGCCGATTTTACCTGGCCCATCTCTCCTCTTCTCTCTTTCCTTTCCTCTCTCGTCGCTCCCTCCCGAGTGGGCCGGCCCAGTAAGCACACGATCAAGTCGGTCGATCGATCGGTGCAGGAAACGTGTTTGTTTCCTTTTTTCTGGAATCATATCTATTCAAACACATATAACTTTCTCGTGTCAACTCCGATTTCAATTCCGTTCATTCCTATGTATAACCAACTCGAAACCCTACCTTTCTATACTCCTACATCTCTATATAAAGGACCAGAACCGCAGTCTTTTCTCTTTTTCTTTTCGTTCTCTCGAAACCCTAAACACCCGAATCTTGTTTCTTTAATCCCGACCTCTAAACTTCGTCGATTGATTTCGGCTCCTTCAGCATTGTTGTAGATCTCGTCGAGATCTTTCCATCCCGATAAATCCCACAACTTTTCATCAAGCACAGCCGGAGAATTTCGTGTTGCAATATTTCAGATCTCACGGAGTATATTCAAGATCTACGGCCGCTCGTTTCATCAAATCCAAATCCCTTCGGTGAGTAGATAGATCCATCCATTATCTACAACTTTGCTGTTGAAACTTTTTCATTTTGACTCACGGTTTTGTCTGTACAAAACAGATCTATTGTTGAGTTTGGAATCTACAGTTCGTCCACGAAAACTACCTCAAATCCATTCGGTGTCAACACGAAAGTTGTTCGTATCATCGAGATCTATCACCCCATAAAATATCGTTCAATTCCGTCCAACACAACTCTCCAATTTCTTGGTCAAACATTTCGGATTTTGAAAAGGGAATTTCAGATCTCTTCGCATCCGAGACACCAAACGCGAATCCCTTTGGTGGGTAAGTAGATCTGGTCGTTCTCCACAACTTTCATGTTTTAAGTTTTTCGATTTGAAGTACGAATCTTTTTATATAAACATACCTATTCGAACCAATCAGAAAAGGCCACGTGGCAGACACGTCACCGCCCCGTCAACTGCACGGCCAGCGCCCAGTCAGCGCCACGTCACCTGCTATTTTCTGGATTTATCCCGAATTGGCAGTTTTACAGAAAAACCCCTATAACTTTAAACCATCATAACTTTTTAACCGTTTGGCCAAATTTAACAAACTTTATATTTTTGAAAACCTCTTGACCTGTAGATTATTTTAGAACTGTTAGTTCTCTGTTTTAGCCATCTTTAAATTATTTAAATTTCAAATGAGTGATTTACGTAATTTTGTCATAACTTTAAATCTATAAACTATTTTAAATTAGTTTCTTCTGGAAAATGACTTAAATTTATGTCCTCTATCCAGTAGAACCAAAACCTAATTTTGTTGGAAACATTCAACCATGGGAATGTTGATTTTGGCACAAAACCTATTTATAACTTGATTTGCAAACGTTAGCCTACCTAGCATTAAAACCCTTGACCACTATCAGTATGTAAACCATATTGATACCTTTGGAAGACCACTCCAACCCATTTAAATTTGAAATATTCAAATTTGACTCTTGACCACCCCTTGACCTTTAATGGAAAGCCTCAAACTAAATGCATTGATTCTTTTTGCATATTGAATCATGTATTAAAACCTAGACCATCAACCTACTTACCCTTATGTTCTATCCATGTTTGCTCTTATGTTTGTATTACTTGGTTGTTGTATTGTTTGCTGATTGCTATGTGTTTGTACTGTATAGATTGAACGGAGAGACACGACTTACGTTGAAAAGAGTGTGTGAGCAACGACAAGTTTCAAAAGGCAAGTGATACTCCAGCATAAATGACCTACTATTTTACTATATTGCATTGTAGACTATTTTCCAGTAGCATGCATGATAGGCTGTTTTTAATAAAGTTATATGCTATGCAAACCTGTTAGGTTAGCCACATGATTAGATGACTAGTGACCTATATTAATTTAGTAGATTGGCTTGCTGCAAAAATGAATTGTTTTGTGGTAGATGAGTTAAGAAAAATTCTACTAAATTAATCAATCACCTGGGTGGATTTGGAGTTGCTCTATTGGTGGTTCAAAGTTGAGTGGCTGCTCAGGCCCAGTTCTGCGGGTACCTGAGTACGTGCACTTGTGCTCGCCACCCAGGGCCTCGAGATTTCATGTCACTCCGTGTCTAGTTTACTTCCAGTGCAGCCACTTGGTACTATGGCTCTGCCTTGACTAAGTAAGTTCTAGGAACCTGATTCGGCAGTTCGCAGCGGATGAATGTCTTGTATGGGTCTGCCAGAGGAACAGGGGACTGTTTCCCAAAGGTCTCGTCTTTATCTTCACCTTTCCTTTTCACTTCAAGAAGGTCAAGGACAGAATGGGTTGATGAAGTCAAGTGGTGAAAGTGTCACAAACTCTCGAGAGTATTTAAAACTAAGATCTTAGCCGTGTCCCCGGTTATGGACAATTTGAGTAACTAAGCAAGGTGGTCGACGGAAAAATCTCATTCATTCCAATTTCTAAATTAAAATTTGATGGGTGAACATGGGGGATTTGAGACACTGGTGCGCCCAGGAATGTCTCCTAAGTTTTGGAAAGAAAGAAATGATTTTTGAAAGTATAGGATAAAATTTTGCTTTGCGCAAGAGCCTGTCAACTCCACCAGCCAAATATGCATGTAGAAGTTAGAAGTTTGCCTTTATGAGTCCACAAGTATCATTTGCCAGATCCATTCAAATGGTTCTGACCAATTTTTGGCTGCAACGCTTTTATCGTTGCAGGTTCGTCTGACGATGAGTAAGGAACGCTATAGGTTTCGAGTCTGCAACCAACATGTCTGCCTGTGGCACATGAAGATGATGAGGACTCCATGCTATTATATGTTTTCCGCTGCTGAACTTTGTAATATGCTAGCCTTTGGCTATGCAATTTGTAATGTTTATTTTTCTGGATCATACGTTGTAATAGATATTTGACGCATTTGCATGATATTACATCTTGAACTGTGGTGCTAGCTATTCGATCCAGGGACTAGCACAGAACACAGGGATCTTGGCCTATTTTAAAAGGCAGGATCGCTACAGATGGTATCAGAGCATTGTGTTGCCTGTAGGTTCGAAACCCTAGGTTTGGATTAGAACTAGGAAAAGACCTAGAAAGGAAAATCTATTTTATTCAAAAGGAAATATTTGCAAGTTATCTTTTCTTATACTCTTAGCTACTATTCACTTTTTCTAAAACATCTTTCCTCACTTCAAATGACCCTTATTGGTGGATACAACTAAACCGATGTTAGACCGATGAAGATCACCACAAGACAGTTCCAAGATACTGAAAGTCGAAGAAGAACTTGAAGAGATTTAATGAAGAAATAGATGAGACCACCACTTTAGTTACCTTGCTAGAACAACGATAACGTGATAGTGTATTGATCATACTTAGTGAGTATGGCAATACCAGGTTGTTTGTTTGTTTGTTTGTGTGAGAACCTTGTTGCTTGATGCTTGCTAGATGTTGTTTGTAAAATGACTTGTCTTGATCTGCTGCTTATGGGTAGAACTTCCTTTAGATTCCTTCTATCTCCACTCATCCCTGCTAAACTAAACAGATGTCCCAGCCAAATTCCAACAACCCTGTGATGACCACACTACGAGAGTTACTGAATGCACAGAAACAGTTGAATCAGTTAGTGACCCAGAACCAAGAAGACAACAAGAACATTCCACTACCCTCCACCATCTCAAGTGGATATGCTAATCAGATTCTTAAAGCTTCGACCCAGAAAGTTCTCAAGAACTGCAGACCTATTTTGGCCGATGATTGGCTTCGTTCAGTGAATAAGGATTTAGTGACCATCGGATGCACAGATGTTGAGAAGGTTAGATTCGCAGCACATCTACTAGAAGGACCTGCAGCAGACTGGTGGGACAGCTACCAGATCACTCATCCCCTCAAGGAGATGACATGGGATTTGTTCCAAGAAGGATTTCGTGATGCACATATTTCATCAGGAGTGATGAAACTGAAGAGGGAAGAATTTTTCGATCTTCGACAAGATGAACGAAATGTAATAGAATACATGAATGAGTTCAATAATCTGGCGCGCTACGCACCGGATGATGTTGATACAGATACCAAGAAGAAGGAGAGGTTTCTGAACGGTCTGAATGACAAATTATCCATCCTATTGACAGTTGCCTATACTCCCGACTACCAGTCATTGGTTGACCAAGCTATAGTCTTGGAAAGCAAACTGAAGCAAGTTGCAAACAAGAAGCGAAAACATGAATTGGAAAAGCACCACTCGGAAGCACAGCAGGAATGGCACACTTCACATGGTGAATGTGTCATTTTGAGTTCGACCATCATGAAGACCACAACCACCAATGTCATCTTATTGATGGACATGACCTTCATGGAGAAAATGACCACCACATCAACCATGACCATCATAGCCCCGTCCATGTTGAAGAAGTTTGTGACGTCGGAGATGAGCACATCATGGGAGAAAACAATAGTCAGAACACCCACCTCAAACCCAACAGGAAAGACCTCAGCCAGGTGGAGTGTTGCAAATGCAAGAAAATGGGACACTATTCTTGGGACTGTCCACAAAAGAAGATTAGTATTGGGACCAAGCCAACTCAATTTCGAAAGGGACATGTGTTTTCTATAAACATTGAGAGAGTTCTCAAGAGACCAAACCCAGTAGTTGTAGAGTTGTTGATCAACTCATGTTCTGCACTAGTACTTTTCGATGCTGAGGCTACACATTCATTCATATCAAAAGACTTTGTGAGTAAAAACAAGATATCCCATCAAGGACTTAGAAGACCCATCAGAGTGAGTTCTACAGAAGGGAAGAGACCAGCAAACACTGTATGCCAAAACATGACCTTGGAAATTGAGACCCACAAAATTCCAAGCGAGTTCTTTGTGTTAGACTTGCAAGGCTTTGATATAATCATAGGCAAGGACTGGATGTCCAGGTATGATGGCCAGATAGATCATGTCAGTAAATCAGTCACACTCACTACACCAGAAAGGAAGCGGATCAGATATCAGTTTAAATCAAGAAACGAAGATACCGACTGAGACTTCATGAGGAGTTTAGCCAAGAAGGACCAGAGTCAATGGAAATGTTTTGAGGTTGTAATAAATGCCACTAGTTATATTTAAGTGAGAGAGTAATCACTTTGATGTAATAATGGTGTAAGGATGATGTAATAACAACAAGTTATGAGGATGCATGGAACTTGTATCGACTACCTTACGCCCAAAACTTTTATAAAGATATATCTTTTGTTGTGAGGACTACTCGGCTTGTCAAGGATGGAGACACGAGCCTGAAACTGATGAGCCAAGATGACATGGAAAGCACGTTCCACGAGTAGAAGACTCACAAAAGAAGATATAATGTGTATAGGAGTTTTCGCTACCCAATAGTTTTGAAGGATCGATAGATTACCTCAGGTGTGTCTTACAGATTGGAAACTCTCTGTCGGACAAGTGAGATCGACCGAGTGTTAGCCTACGAGATTCACCAAACCAAGTACAAGGTAATGAGTGAGTGCGACATGGATTGGCCCCCATGGCGAATACTCATATCATTCGCTCTTGCTATGAGGAATGGTAAATCTGAGTGACAAACCTATTAGAGAGCCGACGATGAACCTGAGCCACTGGAATACTATAACCCTATGTGAGGCAAGTGTTGCCTAAACGTAAATTATACGGTGAGGTTAAACCCCAGCTCTTGAGAAGAAGAAGAAATCCTACAAATGGAATTGTTGACCAACCATGAGAGTTTCGTTAGAAATGGTGTAGTGGTAGCACTGAAGAAAGTGAACCAGGAGAAGCAACATGCCAATGGCACTATAGAAATTGATGACATGATGTTGTGAAATCCTCTCATGCTAGACTTTTGATAGACCCAACTAGTGATGCTACAGTATCTGAAGCTACATGAATAGACACCCACCTATTGGAAATGAATCCTATGATTCAATGATCCCAAGATATCATCTAAGGATGAAAGAATTATCAAAATCTCATGAAGAGCTGGTACATGCTAAATCAGTGGATTTAGGAAGGTGAAGCACTATAAGAGTGAAGATATATCTGACTCCAGTGAGACATAAAGACTAAGTAGATGGACACTAGTCCGAAGAAAAGAGCTCAAGACTACCAACAAAAGTTCCTTTTAAGGGTGGTAGCCACCCAATTGCCTAAAACCCAGAGATGCTAAACCCATCTTTCTTTCTAGCCTCTTCGAATCTCGGGACGAGATTCCTTTTAAGGGTGGTAGGTTTGTAACATCCCAAATTTTGGAATGTTTTAAAAATCACAAAAATTTAAAACTTTTATTATTAAATAGATAAAGTCTCCAAAAATCAAGAAAAACCATCTTTGAAGATTATTTTGATTTTCTTAAAGGGATATTGTTTTAAATATTCTTTTATCCTTCAATTTCAAGTTTTAAAGATTTGGAAATAAAATAGTTAATTTGATTTCTATAAAATCCTAAAAACCCTTTTCTACAAAGTTTTTCATATTTTGACAAAGCCCATAATTAAATGGGTATTTGTATTTAAAAGGATTTATCAAACTCTACTTAAATAAAGTGTTTTGTCCCAAAATATTTTATTGAGTTTATCATTTTGAATGATATTACTCATACTATTTTCTGGAATTTATTTGAGTTCAAAAGGAATTTATACAACCCTATCTTATAAAACGACATAAAGGTGTCGAATATGCATTTATGCATTATTTGAAATTTTAAAGATTTAAAATATTTTGGAAATAATTTCTAAATGTCTATTTTGACTAATGGGAATTTTACAAATTTTTACAAATTTGTTTGACTGGTTTTGGAGCACTAAATCAAAAAAATTATAAAAGAAAACAGAAAAAGAATAAAAGAAAAGGGAAGAAAAAAAAAGAACACCAGGCCGATTTTACCTGGCCCATCTCTCCTCTTCTCTCTTTCCTTTCCTCTCTCGTCGCTCCCTCCCGAGTGGGCCGGCCCAGTAAGCACACGATCAAGTCGGTCGATCGATCGGTGCAGGAAACGTGTTTGTTTCCTTTTTTCTGGAATCATATCTATTCAAACACATATAACTTTCTCGTGTCAACTCCGATTTCAATTCCGTTCATTCCTATGTATAACCAACTCGAAACCCTACCTTTCTATACTCCTACATCTCTATATAAAGGACCAGAACCGCAGTCTTTTCTCTTTTTCTTTTCGTTCTCTCGAAACCCTAAACACCCGAATCTTGTTTCTTTAATCCCGACCTCTAAACTTCGTCGATTGATTTCGGCTCCTTCAGCATTGTTGTAGATCTCGTCGAGATCTTTCCATCCCGATAAATCCCACAACTTTTCATCAAGCACAGCCGGAGAATTTCGTGTTGCAATATTTCAGATCTCACGGAGTATATTCAAGATCTACGGCCGCTCGTTTCATCAAATCCAAATCCCTTCGGTGAGTAGATAGATCCATCCATTATCTACAACTTTGCTGTTGAAACTTTTTCATTTTGACTCACGGTTTTGTCTGTACAAAACAGATCTATTGTTGAGTTTGGAATCTACAGTTCGTCCACGAAAACTACCTCAAATCCATTCGGTGTCAACACGAAAGTTGTTCGTATCATCGAGATCTATCACCCCATAAAATATCGTTCAATTCCGTCCAACACAACTCTCCAATTTCTTGGTCAAACATTTCGGATTTTGAAAAGGGAATTTCAGATCTCTTCGCATCCGAGACACCAAACGCGAATCCCTTTGGTGGGTAAGTAGATCTGGTCGTTCTCCACAACTTTCATGTTTTAAGTTTTTCGATTTGAAGTACGAATCTTTTTATATAAACATACCTATTCGAACCAATCAGAAAAGGCCACGTGGCAGACACGTCACCGCCCCGTCAACTGCACGGCCAGCGCCCAGTCAGCGCCACGTCACCTGCTATTTTCTGGATTTATCCCGAATTGGCAGTTTTACAGAAAAACCCCTATAACTTTAAACCATCATAACTTTTTAACCGTTTGGCCAAATTTAACAAACTTTATATTTTTGAAAACCTCTTGACCTGTAGATTATTTTAGAACTGTTAGTTCTCTGTTTTAGCCATCTTTAAATTATTTAAATTTCAAATGAGTGATTTACGTAATTTTGTCATAACTTTAAATCTATAAACTATTTTAAATTAGTTTCTTCTGGAAAATGACTTAAATTTATGTCCTCTATCCAGTAGAACCAAAACCTAATTTTGTTGGAAACATTCAACCATGGGAATGTTGATTTTGGCACAAAACCTATTTATAACTTGATTTGCAAACGTTAGCCTACCTAGCATTAAAACCCTTGACCACTATCAGTATGTAAACCATATTGATACCTTTGGAAGACCACTCCAACCCATTTAAATTTGAAATATTCAAATTTGACTCTTGACCACCCCTTGACCTTTAATGGAAAGCCTCAAACTAAATGCATTGATTCTTTTTGCATATTGAATCATGTATTAAAACCTAGACCATCAACCTACTTACCCTTATGTTCTATCCATGTTTGCTCTTATGTTTGTATTACTTGGTTGTTGTATTGTTTGCTGATTGCTATGTGTTTGTACTGTATAGATTGAACGGAGAGACACGACTTACGTTGAAAAGAGTGTGTGAGCAACGACAAGTTTCAAAAGGCAAGTGATACTCCAGCATAAATGACCTACTATTTTACTATATTGCATTGTAGACTATTTTCAGTAGCATGCATGATAGGCTATCTTTATTAAAGTTATACGCTATGCAAACCTGTTAGGTTAGCCACATGAATTAGATGACTACTGACCTATATTAACTTAGTAGATTGGCTTGCTGCAAAAATGAATTGTTTTGTGGTAGATGAGTTAAGAAAAATTCTACTAAATTAATCAATCACCTGGGTGGATTTGGAGTTGCTCTATTGGTGGTTCAAAGTTGAGTGGCTGCTCAGGCCCAGTTCTGCGGGTACCTGAGTACGTGCACTTGTGCTCGCCACCCAGGGCCTCGAGATTTCATGTCACTCCGTGTCTAGTTTACTTCCAGTGCAGCCACTTGGTACTATGGCTCTGCCTTGACTAAGTAAGTTCTAGGAACCTGATTTCGGCAGTTCGCAGCGGATGAATGTCTTGTATGGGTCTGCCAGAGGAACAGGGGACTATTTCCCAAAGGTCTCGTCTTTATCTTCACCTTTCCTTTTCACTTCAAGAAGGTCAAGGACAGAATGGGTTGATGAAGTCAAGTGGTGAAAGTGTCACAAACTCTCGAGAGTATTTAAAACTAAGATCTTAGCCGTGTCCCCGGTTATGGACAATTTGAGTAACTAAGCAAGGTGGTCGACGGAAAAATCTCATTCATTCCAATTTCTAAATTAAAATTTGATGGGTGAACATGGGGGATTCGAGACACTGGTGCGCCCAGGGATGTCTCTTAAGGTTTTTGGAAAGAAAGAAATGATTTTTGAAAGTATAGGATGAAATTTTGCTTTGCGCAAGAGCCTGTCAACTCCACCAGCCAAATATGCATGTAGAAGTTAGAAGTTTGCCTTTATGAGTCCACAAGTATCATTTGCCAGATCCATTCAAATGGTTCTGACCAATTTTTGGCTGCAACGCTTTTATCGTTGCAGGTTCGTCTGACGATGAGTAAGGAACGCTATAGGTTTCGAGTCTGCAACCAACATGTCTGCCTGTGGCACATGAAGATGATGAGGACTCCATGCTATTATATGTTTTCCGCTGCTGAACTTTGTAATATGCTAGCCTTTGGCTATGCAATTTGTAATGTTTATTTTTCTGGATCATACGTTGTAATAGATATTTGACGCATTTGCATGATATTACATCTTGAACTGTGGTGCTAGCTATTCGATCCAGGGACTAGCACAGAACACAGGGATCTTGGCCTATTTTAAAAGGGCAGGATCGCTACAAGGTTGCACCTACGTGAGCATCATCTTATCCATCTTTACCTTCAAAGCATTTTATTTTGTTTTGTTTTTGTCTTGCATATCATATCTATATTTCGGTTTGCATATTTTATTTTCAGTTTTGCATTTAAAAATAAAAAAACACATAAAAAACTTGCAAAAATGGGTGATAGAACTAAGTTGTGTGACTACACAAACACTCCAAATGATCAATTTATTGCTAGGCCCATTGCCACACCTGAGATAACAGCTGATAGTTATGAAGTAAGTCCTAGTTTGTTGAACTTGATAACTAGGGAACAATTTGGCGGTAGTGCTATGGAGGATGCCTCTATGCATCTTCATGATTTTGTTGAAATATGTGACATGCAAAAATTTAAAAATGTGGAAAGTGATATTCTAAAACTGAAGTTATTTCCTTTCTCACTTAGAGGAAAAGCTAAAGAGTGGTTGCATTCACTACCTACTGATAGTATTAATTCTTGGGATGATCTAAAAGAAGCTTTCATTAAGAAATATTATCCCCCTGTTAAAATTTTGCAAAATAGAAACAATATTCTTTCTTTTAGGCAAAATGAAAATGAACATGTTGCCATGGCTTGGGATAGGATAAAACTTATGCTTAGAACTTGTCCATCACATGGGGTCAACGAATGGACCATATTACACTCTTTTTACAATGGTCTAAATTACATGTTTAGAAATATTCTTGATTCCGCTGCTGGAGGGGCTTTTATGGGAAAAACTATAGTAGAAGCTAAGAACATCTTAGAAAGTATTTTGCAAAACTATAGTCAATGGAATACTGAAAGAGCACCTAATCCATCTAAGAAAGTAAACTCCATAGAAGAAACAAATGATTTGTCATCTAAAATGGACACTATTCTTGCTTTCATTAATAAACAAAATATTGAAAATGTCCCTTTGCAAGAACTAGTTGGTAATAATCCTGAAAATGTTGATGTTAACTTCATTAGAAACTATGGTAATAATGGGTATGGTAATAACAATTATAATCCCTATAATAAACCCCCATATGTGCCAAACAAATATACCACTAGTAGCAATGTTTCTAGTGACTTGGAAAACACCATTAGGTCATTTATATCTACTCAAAAGGAGCTTAATAAGGAATTTATATCTAAGTTCGAAAAACAAGACTCTTTGTTTAAAAGGGTAGATCAGCTCACTAAGGAAGTTTCCTCATTAAAGAACACCATTACAGCTCAAAAATATAAGGAAACAATTAAATATTGCTAAGAGGTTATAAATAAATCTTGGGAACACATTCATGAGCAAGAGAGAGTTGCTAAGGAAACTATTATGGTAATGAAAGAGAGAAAAGTTGAGGAAGTTAAAATGCTTAGTGAAGTCAAGGAACCACTACTTCACTTAGATAATTGTAGCTTGCATGAATTAATATCTATCTTACAAAAAGTTGCAAGTGATCCTTCCATTAATGTTAACCAAGCAGGCTTTGCTTCTTATATTGCTAATCATGTGTTAAAAGAAAAGATTGCTAGGTACAACCAAGAAGCTATGGTACCACCTAAGCTTGGGGATATATAGATTCCCAAAGTACTAGTAACCATTGGAAAAGAGACACACCATGCTATATTAGATCTAGGATCTAGTGTCTCTGTTTTAGCTAAAGAATTATATGAAGTTCTTGAATTAAAGAATCTTGAAAAATGCTCTATTGAACTTGCACTTACTGATGATTCCATTAAACATGCTTTAGGAAAAGTAAGTGATGTTATGATAGAGTTGCATATGACATTTGTACCTGTTGATTTTCTAATCATGGATATGGGGAATAAAACCTCTAGTCCAATTATTCTTGGAAGACCTTTTCTTCGTACCACAGGTGCTATCATTGATTCAAAAGAAGGGAATGTGAAGTTTCAGTTTCCACACAAGAAGTGCATGGAACACTTCCCAAGGAAGAGGGACATACAAAAGTTCAAGCTCCCTCATGAGCTTCGTCCACAATAAATATCAAGTAAGAAGCCTAGCTATATGGCTATAAAGAAAGCGCTTTACGGAGGCAACCCGGTTGTTTTTATTTTTGATGTTCTTTGTGTCCTCTTGCTGTAACAAGAGACTTAGTTTTTAGTTTTCTTTCTAGAATTTTTAATAAAGTGCCAAGTTTTACCCATTTTGGTTTGAAAAAGTTGCTATATAAATTCGGAGATTTTATTTCAGCACGAATCTGTGCATGGTTTGATTTTTCATTCCTATTTTGTAACTCCGAATGAGCTGAAATTTGTACTGTAACTTCAAATTTTCATCCTATGTATGCATCATTTTTTAAGAATTGTTAGACATATTTAAGCTGGGTAGAAAAATGCGTTTCACAGCTGCTATTTTTCTGGACAGATTCTGTCCCATTTTGTTTGATGCATTCTTTGAACTTTTAATTTGAATCTTTTTGATCCAATTGAGTTTATAATTAGGCATACAACATTATACACTTTCTGGACATTCATATAAATTTTTGTTTAAGGATTTTATGCAGCAAGCAATTCATTTGTCTATCACTACTAATGTCACCCCACAGAAAAGAAATGGGAGAAACGTGTCGGCACAGTGGAAACCAGGGTACCACGGGCCGGCCTGCCAGGGCCCACAAGATTCTTTGGATGATTTTCGCTAAGGACCAGGCTCTCCAAGCCTGGCGAGCCTCGCGAGGATATTCCCCTCGCGAAGGGTTTTTCCTCCTCGCCGAGGATTCTCTCCCTTGGCGAGGGATCGCAACTCGACAAGGTGTCTCCGACGCCGCCCGTAATTCTGCTAAGGACCAAGCCGAAGGGCTCGGCGAGGTTTTTCGCCTCGCCGAGGCTCCTTCCTCACGAAGCCATCCCTGCCTCCGCGGCAGAGCGCACATGGGCTCTGCGCCATGTGCAGAGTGACGCGCGCGCTTGCGCGCGATGACGCCGACGCCGCAGTTGCCGTTCCCATGTATAAAGGAGTCAACAAAGCAGCACCAAGCAAAGCGGGCAACGAGTATTGCCACTTCGGTGATAAGGGAACCGTCTGCAGCTACGCTCCAAGGGCAGCGTCACCGTGGGACCCGTTCCGCCTCCGCAGCGCCAGCTCGCCGCCCGTTGGACGGTGGCCTTTTCCAGCTTTGGTGACGCCGTCCCTGCCCTGGACCGCGTCCATGGCCTTCACCTTTCTGGTGGACTTCACCTTTATGGTGCACCGTGCCTCCTCCTTCGTCGCCGTGTGGTAACCCTTCCCGCCCAAATGTTTGGGCGGAAGAGGTCCGAGACGCCTATAAAAGGAGGGGGAGCACGCTCAAGCAAAGGGTTCCAAGATTCCTGAGCCCAAAACCCTAGATCTGAAGACTAGCAAGTAGCCATTGTTAGCCACCTCGAGCTCGACAAGCTCTCCTTGTACTGAGAACTCTCCAAGCAGTGCAATACACAAAAGCAGGACGTAGGGGTTTTACCTCAACAAGAGGGCCCTGAACCTAGGTAAGACCGAGCGTTCCATCTCTGCAGTGCTGTCCCGCAGCGAGTCCGACGAGCATCATCGCCGGAGCACGTTGAGGGTTGTTCGATTCCGTGTTCAGCCCCTTACTCGATCCTTCTCGAGACACACCCAGTTCCTGGGATAGTTCTCCGACAAGATGCACCAAGAGCTATCCAAGGATGGTGAAGACCATAAGCTTGGGGATGTGAATACAACCCCACTGGACCAACACACTCTCGGTTTGCACACGTCTAACTTATGTTTTTCGATCAATGCACTTTATCGCATAAACTTGGAGCGTCTTTTATTTGCTTTTTATTTTGGTTTGATTTTTGTTTTGAGACCACCACTATCATTTTTATATGAGAGAGATACTGGAAATTTAGGTTGAATTAAGTTGGATGCTATTAAAATGATTGGGAAAGGAATGTTTGAGTTGATTTAAAAAGATACATACAGTTGCATGATTCATGTGCTTTTTAATGAGTGTTAATTTGCAAGTGTTTTATCAAGAGCTATCTTTTATTCATGTTTTGATGCTGAATGTTACTTTACTTTTTTTAACATGGATTGGTTAGTTCTATGGACGCTTGTGCAATCATTTAGACGGTCAACTTTCTCCCTTTTGCTAGCCCAAAAAAATTCCAACAAGTAAAAACTTGTTTTCCAACACCTTCAACCAAAGTTTTTCCAGTGAGTCCACCATATCTACCTATTAGCTTTATGCTATTCTGAGTATGTTTCTCATGTTACTTTGTATTATCTATACCTCTGAATTTAAATGCTTATGTTATTTATTGTTATGGGAAAAGTTGGTTAAAAAACTCTCACACCTTACTTTTATTGCACTTAATAAAAATGAACCATTGTGATTAAAATTATGAAGCTGTGAGCTTGACAAGAGTCTTGGTTGGGGGTTAGCCCATATGTGTTGTCACATGGCAAGCTTTCAACATGTTCTTAATTATTTAGTTGATATCATGTGCTTTTGTTTATGGATGCCTATCATAGTTCCAAATAAATGTTGAAACTAAGTAAGTTTAAGTAGTTTGTATAAATGGCTAGATAGACACCTGGGCTGCTAATCTAAGCCATGCATCATTCATGCTGGAAAATTACTTACATGCTATGTGAACCTTCAGTGATGCACCTCATGATAAAAAGCTATACCAATAGTAAATAAAAAGGGTGTTGAGATTGTTCATTATGTTTGTTTGTCTTGTCATTTTGACATGGGCTTGTTCCATGTCCTGGGACAAGAGGTACCCCAGTTGACCCTCTTGATGACGCTATTTTTACAATGACTTAACTTGAACTTGCTTGGTAGCCCAAATTGAGTAACACCATGGTGTAGGTACTCGTATTCACGGGGCATGAAGCTTTCAACCCATACTTTGTCAAGCACACTACACATATTTGCTTTCACTTTAAACTTCAACCATTCTCAAGATGTTATGATGGGGGGTAATGAGAGCTTGACACCAATGAATACCACATTGCAAACATTAACTTAAGTAGAAGCATTTGGAAGTTAGATGAAACTTATTCATGTTTTACCTCTACAGCCCCCCGCACCTCCTCCCTCTAGCCCCCCCGCCGGCGATCTCCCTCTCCGGCGTCCACACCCCCTCTCCTCATGTTGTGATCCCCTCATGGCGGTCCACTCTTCCATTTCCTTAGGCTTAGATTTCTCCCCGGGGCAAGCATTCTCTCGGGAGGTCCGACGTGAAGGTTTGGGATCTGTCCACCCACATGATGGGGCGGGCGGGTTCAAGATGGTGCTTTCTTTCGGCCGATCTTGCTTTCGGCTGGACGTGGACACGGTCTCTCTCGCCCTAGAGGCGGCCACTGGTGGCTACTGCGGCATGCTCAAGATCTCGCACATTCGGGATCGGGTGTTCTCGTTCATGGTTTCTTCAAAAGAGGTTGGTTTTCGTTTGTTCCAAAGAAGGTTCTATGCTTGCCCACAATTCAAAATGTTCTATCATTTGTGGGGTTTTGGTGGACCGAATTGGAGACGGGAGTTAGTCCTTTATCATCGAGAGGTAGCCGGTGAATGGATTCTTGCGAGTCGCCGGAGAGATCGACGGGAGCCTATCCGGCAGATCCCGGGTTCTAGATCTCGCCTAGCTGCTTCATCTCCCTCGCCGGTGTCTCCTCCGCCGGCGGCCTTGATCCAGTTTGGATCGGTTGATCCTCTTTTCTTGGCTAAATCATCGGAGGTTTCCGTGCATGCTGGTGCGTCAAGTCCCGCGTTCGTCGCGCCCCATACCGATTCGAATTTGGAGCTGGTAGACTCGGCCCAGCATGGTCTGTCGGTGGCCCATCATGGCGCGGCCGGCCCTCTTTCGCGATCCCAGTTCGTGTCGAAGAAGATGGACGGTCGCCAGTGCCGTCGCTGCCTAGGGTTTGGTCACCTGCGTAGCTCATGCAAGAAACAAGTTTGCTGCTGGACCTGTTTGCATTTCGGTCATGTTTCCAAGGGCTGTTTCAAGAATAAAGGAATGGTCAAGGTTTGGGTTCCGAAGCTGGTTAGTTCTGATGTTGGGGTACGAGGTTTTCCCTTAAACCCTACCCCGGAGCATACCTCTTCGACGCCTCCACGTTACGATCCCCTGATCGATCTACAGAGCACATCGTCACTGCTGCCGCCACCCCCTCCACCCCCTCCTGATCCCATGGCGACCTTCGACTTTGATCCTCTCCCTTGGCTCCCGGATGGGTTTGAGATCATTGACGGCGGTGCTGATCGGCTGCCCCGCACCATTGTTACTCCTTCTGCCCAACTCGTGATGCTTTTGCATGTTTTGTCGTGGCTGTGGTGGAGCCGGCACCAGTTGAAGCTCAGTTATTCCCAATGCTCAATCAGGTTCGTCACTACTTGGATGGATTAGATATCGATGTGGTTAAGCAGATGCCCTGGTTCCATGGTGTTGGAGTTTTTCAGTTGAC
Source organism: Puccinellia tenuiflora (assembly GCA_012064385.1). Taxonomy (NCBI): domain Eukaryota; kingdom Viridiplantae; phylum Streptophyta; class Magnoliopsida; order Poales; family Poaceae; genus Puccinellia; species Puccinellia tenuiflora. Next base: position 362,120 of record QRDG01001119.1, on the reverse strand, counting down.
AAATCCTGTAGTTGCGGCTAGTCTTGTTGGACAAGGGCTAGTGAATTTTGTTGGGCAGTCATCTCTTCGTTTTATCAAGCATGATCATGGTATAAATCATAGGGCTCATCATGGTGCTAGAAACGGTTGGCTGATGTTTGTTGGTATCCCTATGGATTATAGGAACACTGAATGTATTAGAGATGCAGTTAATACTTTGGTGATTCCATTACTGGCAGCATGCTGATATTCAGAAGTGCGCACTTAGTTTATGCAACTTTTCCTGCTCCCAACTTGGTGCCAAGAGATGTGGTGTTTAGACAGCCCAAGGTGGCACGCTATGCTGGTGTCTGTCACTCTGGGCGGCTCCGTGCTATATTCTTTCTATGGAGGCGGCTGATGCCCACCCTGCTGATGAGGACCCTATGCCAGTGAATGGTAACCCGCATCCTATGCCTGGAAACTTAAACCCTAATCCTCATATGCATGTTCTTCCGGAGTACCCTGCTATTGGTTGGAACATGCCTCATACTCCTGATGGTCCGAACCATGGTAATGGGATGAATGATGAGAATGCGCCTATTCATGTTGTGCCACTGCAGCCTGCTGTTCAGCCTCCTTCTGATGCCTCGGTTCAGGGTCCTGTGGTTAATATTTCTGATGATACTGCTGTCCTCTCTCCTGTTACTCCTGCTGCTCAGCCGTTGAATGTTGTGGCTGATCCGATTGATGATCATGAAGCTTCTGATGATGCTATGGATATGGGTATGGATGGAATTGATGCTATAGATGATCATGAGGTCTCTGATGCTGCTTTGGATGTTTTTGATAATGTTGCTTTCCTAATTCGGTGACACCTACTGCCCCCTCTGCTGATGCTGAGACTGGAGTTCTAGCTGGTGCGTCTATGGTTCGAGGCAAACGTTCTGCAGCTGTTGCCTTTGAGGATGGATCTGTTACCTTTAAGCCCCATGCTGATATCCCTTTGGGTAGAGCTTTCTGTCAGTCACCAGGGGTTTTGACACTGAAACTGTACCCCCAACGCAAGAACAAGCTTCTATGGTTCCTGATGCAATGGTGTTTCAGTCTGAAGCTCTTCCTCGTCCACGTTCCAAGAAAACAGTGCCTCTGGTTAACACTACTTCTCATGTGGTAACTAGAAGCAAGACCAAGCTTGATGGTTTTAAGCCGCATCCAGTTCAAGGTGCCCCGAAGCAGAGGAAGAAGGCCAGGAAGGAGGGGACGGCAAAGAAAACAGGTGCTCGTTTTTCTGTCCGCCCCCCTACTCCTATGGGTGTTCTACAGCAGCTTGGCAAGATTCTGGAGATCGATCCTGCAGAGATGACCACGGAGAAGCTTAATGCCCCAGAGGTGGATCAAGCAAAGAAGGTGGTTTCCGATGATTAGTGTGTTTCTGAGATTTCTAGGGGTGAATATGACCCTATTCATATTCGGTATCTTAAATTTGGTCTGCTTGTGTTGGTTGTAATGAACTTCGAGTCATGTCGTCTGTGTGCCTGGTTGTGTCACAGTTTATGTTTCTGCACCTTTATTGTTACGTATGGATTACAACATTAGTGCTATGGTTTGGAAAATACTCTGTTGGAATATTCGAGGTTTGAATGCTGATGATAAACAGTTGGCACTTTACAATAAAATTGTTGAGAGTGGTTGTGCGATGGCTTGTATTCAGGAAACAAAAAAGGAATCATTTGACAGAAATTTCATAAAGAAATGCTGCCCTCGTCAGTTTGATAATTTTGCCTTCTCACCTTCTGTGGGTGCTTCGGGTGGTATTCTGGTGGTCTGGAAATCGAGTATTTTTGATGGGGTTCTGGTGGAAGTACAACGCTTTGGAATAATTCTATCCTTTACATCAGCTCACTCGCAACAAAAATGGAATTTGGTGGTTGTCTATGGCCCGTGTGAGGGGGAGCAGAGGGATCTGTTTGTTCAGTGGTTATATGATTTAGTAATTCCGGATGATGAATTGTGGTTATTCATGGGGGACTTTAACTTTATCAGAGCTCAAGATAATAGGAGCAGGCCGGGAGGAGACGTGAATGACATGTTTATCTTCAATGAGGTGATTGATCATTTAGGCCTGTTGGAGTTGCCCTTAAAAGGGAGGTCGTATACTTGGTCCAACATGCAGCAAAACCCACTACTTGAGCAGTTAGATTGGTTCTTTACAACTCCGAGTTGGACCTCGATTTATCCTAATACTGTGGTGTCAGTTATGGCTCGCCCTACTTCGGATCATGTTCCTTGCTTAATTAGCATTGACACAGTAATCCCCAAGGCTAATCTTTTTAGATTTGAAAATTTTTGGGTACACCAGCCAGGCTTCTATGATTGTGTCACTGAGGAATGGAACAAACCAACTAGAGCTGTTGCTCCTTCTGCGATTCTGACTGAAAAAATGAAGAGACTAAGGGTGGCTTTGAGGAAGTGGAAGATGGGTTTATCAAAATTGAAATCTCTGATTTATAAATGTAGTCTGGTGATCCTATATTTTGATGAGCTGGAGGAAGAGAGAGTTCTTTTTACTCCTGAGGCGAATTTTCGGAAATTGTTAAGCTTCACTATAATAAGCTCTTGAAATGTCAGTATCAGTATTGGAGGAAAAGATGCACTATTCGGTGGATGAAATTGGGAGAGGAAAAATTCGAAGTTTTTTCATGCCATGGCAACTGAGCGATATAGACGTAATTCCATTTCGAGTCTAGCACTGCCGGATGGGCACATTGTCACGGATCATGATCAAATGGCTGCAGTTGCTTGGGACTATTACAAGCAAAGGATGGGCACGTCACAAGGTATTCAGATGCTCTTTGATCTGGCCTCTCTGGTAAGCCCAGTGGATAATTTGAGTGAGTTAGTGGCAGAATTTACTATTAAAGAGATGGATGATATGATTAAGTACATGCCGGTGGATAAGGCACCAGGACCGGATGGTTTCAATGGTATGTTTTGAAGAAATGCTGGGACATAATAAAGTCTGATTTCTATGCTTTGGCTTCTGCTTTTCATCAACAGAGTATCCAGCTAGAGAATATTAATTCCTCTTTCATAACACTGGTGCCAAAAAGCCATCTCCAGAGCAGATTAATGACTACAGGCCGATTTCTCTGACTAATACTTGCTTGAGTTCCTCACTAAAATGGTAGCTGATAGACTGCAGAGGAGGATTTTGGACTGTATTCATAAAAATCAGTATGGGTTTATAAAGGGTAAGTCTATTCATGACTGTCTGGCCTGGTCCTTTGAGTATCTATATCAGTGTAAGGCGTCTAAGAAGCCCATTGTCCTGCTTAAGCTAGACTTTGAGAAGGCTTTTGATTCTATTGAACATGATGCTATCTATCAAGTTCTGAGACATCTGGGTTTCCGGAGGTTTTTATTTACTGGGTTAAGATTTTGTTGGAGACTGGTACTTCCTCTGTTTTGATTAATGGGGTGCCAGGCCGGAAATTCAAGTGTCGACGAGGNCTACAAAATCGGTGTGAACACCAACATGGTGTTGGTGCTTTGGGGATGTGGTCGATGAGTGGTTGTCGGCCATGGACATGTGCATCCTACTCCTGCGCCTCCTCTTCCCTCCCGGGCCGCACGGTATTCACTCCCTTATGGTTGAGCGGGAGCACCACAATGCCGCAACACAATGATGGTGGTGATCACCGAAACATGGTGCACGATGATCACCGGAACACATGCACGGTAATTGCCGATGCCATGCACAGATCACCACAAACACAATAGCCCTACAACATCGAGTGCACCAAGTTAAATCCGCCGGCAAGACAATGCCCATCTACAATGCATAATAGATCTATATGGCTAGGCAAAGTTGAAAGAAGCTACATAGCAACCGCCGGCACACAAAAAAAATCACGGATCGCCCAAAACCCTACTGTAATCGAAATTAGCCCCTACTGTACTAACACATGAACTAATTGGGGGGGGGGGGGGGGGGCGAACGACACTTACAGATGACACTAGAGATAGAGTTGCATGTGTCGAAGTAGAAGAAGGGCCTGGCGCCGACTGGGAAGAAGATGCATCGGGGATGCAAATCCCCCCATCGGCGGCGCCGGCAACAGATATCAACCGCACCGGGTCCACGACAGGAGCCGTCGACGATGTCGCCGCCGCTGCTCGATCGCCGAGAAGAACGACGAAGAAGGTGAGAATGCGGTTTTGGGCTGTTCGGAGTTATGCCGAAACGTCTCGTCTCCCGCGCTTCCCAACACGTACAGAACCACGTGTGTCTCTCTAGAGCCTGGCTTAACAAAACGGCCGAATCGACCGTTCCTCCAGGGCCTAGCCCAAATATACTTAAAATTCCTACTCTATGGTGTAACGCGAACTGACCAGAAAACCAAACGCCCCATTTTTACATTCAAAGGGCATGTATGAAGCCTCCGTTGGCAACTAAACACGCTCTTTGTTTGCGGTGTCGGGGGGCAACCCCTGATAGGGTCAAGATGACGAGATATGTACAGACCCGGGGTTGACCGGGTCAAAGCTAACCGACATACCTGGAGTCGACCGGGTCAAAGCAAACCTATATATCAGATGTCGGATCATACGGATTAGATGTCGGATCCTTTCCTTTGTTCTTCTTATGTGCAGGGAAGGTAAAACTGAGTTAAGAGGTATCCAGCATACTTATGCCAGATCGATGGAGAGGGAGGTATCCCGGTGGACGGTCAAGGCTCACGTCTTGTCCCTACAATCACGGAGCAGGCGTCATGCCACTGGCACGATGGGACGCACTGCCTAACCTCTGACCTGGGTGTCATGGGATGGAGAGTCAGGTCTCCATACCGCTGACCGAAGCGGTATGGGGGAGCAGTGCGCCAGGAGTAGATAGATTGGACATGCCACGCAGGGGTGACGGAAGCAGTCAGAGGCCGGTCGTGGCCACAGTGTTGGCTACGCCAGCACCCACGTCAGCCCTAACTTGTGCCCTGGGTTCCATTATATAAGGAGCACCAGGGGCTCCTCTTACGGGGACGCATCATTGGATCCCAGACACTACACGCGATACTTGCCACTACGCCCAAGTGCTACACTACGCCACACTCATCACCGGACTCGGTTAGAGAGCCCAAGAGCTAGACTCTGCCTTTGTTCATAGTTTTTCATATACAGCTCAAGGAGCGTTGTGTAGCCCGAGTTGTAATCCACCATATAAACAGACAAGCAGGAGTAGGGGCTTTACCTCCTCACGAGGGCCCTGAACCTGGGTAGATTGTGTGTGTGTTTGTATTCCGTGTGCGTGTTCCTACGCACTATCCCTCCCCGGTACCTCCAGCGTCCATCGGCCCCAACTCAAGCCTATCTATGGCATCTGCCGTGACACCACCACGACAGTTGGCGCCCACCGTGGGGCCAGCAGCGGCGCTGGCTGGTGTGTTCATCCGGACGGGTTCCCTCATCGCTTCGGGCGAGCGCGTGCTCTGTGGCCTTGTCCACAGGTTCGGCTCGCTCAACGTCGTCAGCGGCAACGTGGGTTGTTTCAGGCAGTAGGCCGTTGCCCCGGAACGGCTGCCTCATCGACTTCAGCGCGTTCATGGTCTATGTCGCCACCGAGGTCCCCTGCTGGTTTCCCGAAAGGGTGCAGGATGGTGCGGATCCTCCCGCAGTCTGCGCAGCTCGCGGCCGGCGTACCGCTCGCCCCGCTAGTTGCGTGGAGGTCATGATGACCGCTCCGAACGTCGGTGCCGGCATTGCCACGGCCGGAGAGGCCGAGGTCAGCACCAGATCTACCAGGACGGCGCGCCCGCTGTTGGAGAGGCTGGAGAACCGCACGGCGCAGGCCGGTACATCAGGTGTGCCGGTGACGCCGAGTCCTCTTCAGGACGTGATCGAGAAGCTGGCCACTCCAGTGGCTCCGAGTGCAGATGCTGCTCTGGCTCAGGCTGAGCTGGATGAGCAGCGCAAGAACATACTCCTGGAGGCTTTAGAGGTAGCCCGAGTCAGGCAAGAGTTTGACATCTCTCTCCGTGAGTATAACAAGGCTCATGGTTTTACTCCAGTAGCAAACCCTGTTAGTCGCATGGATGAGGTGCTACCCAGGTAGAGACCTCAATGCGAGATTGCTAGAGATGGTAGACCCAAATCTAGTAGAACTGCTAGTCATGTGTCGGCCGACAAGCCGAATATAGCACTCCTGCAAGAACCTTAGGGCTGTAGAGGCAGCCGCAGCCGAGTTACCTAACTTATCTGGTGATGCTCGTCGTAGGCAGCAGGACCGGGTAAACGAGTTGGTAGCTATTGCCAATCGTCAGAATGAGGCTTTCCGGAATGCAAACCCGGATATAGGTGGATCCCGGTACATTCACTCGAATGGTGGTGCCGGTGGAATGTCCAAGGGACAGGCCTCGTCCCCGTATGTCGGCAGAAGTCGTGACCGGAGTGTAAACTCTGGTAAAAACAAGCAGCTGCAGGCTTATGATCCGGTCTATGCCGGAAAGCAGATAGCCGGGCAAGGCAATGCCGGTCAGGGAGCCCTTGAACCAGCACAGGGCAAGCAAGGAGCCAGCCGGGTTCACCCGGCAAATCAGGGCCAGCCACCTCGGTATCCGGCACCTAATCCACCTCGGCAACGACAGGGTGCCGGGTATGCCGAACAGGCCGCCGACCGATATGACGATGGTTACTCGGCCATGGAGCGGGCCGGGTACACAAGATTCAGAGACCTGGCGTCCGAGGGTGCGCTCGGTGCTCGGCTGGAAACTCACCAGCTGCCGGCACATTATGTCCGCAACAAGCTTGACAGAATCTATCTGTCTGAACTCCTGGAGGAGCAAGGCCCACCGGGTCCGGCATGTTTTGGACCCCGGATAATGAAGCAGGCACCGGTGCCGAACTTCCAGCTTCCCCGGGGTGCCAAGACGTATGACGGCAGTACTAAGCCAGAGGACTGGCTGACAGATTATGTCACAACGGTGCACATCGCTGGTGGCAGCCGCCGATGGGCAGTGCGGTATGTACCGCAGATGTTGGAAGGTCTAGCCCGGATCTGGCTAAACAACCTGGAGGAGGACAGCATTGATTGCTGGCTGGACTTCTCGGAGGCTTTCGTCAGCAACTTCTCCAGCACGTACAAGAAGCCGAATCGTCCTCAACAGCTGTCCATGTGTCGGCAGAGGGAAGATGAAACTGACCGGGAGTATCTGACCCGATGGAGTACAATCCGCAACTCCTGTGAAGGAGTCATCGAGTTGCAGGCCATCGCATGGTTTGCACAAGGGTGCCGACATGGCTCCATACTTTGGCAGCGACTCCAGAGAGAGATGCCGGCCACCTTGGCCGAGACAATCAAGATAGCGGACAGCTATGCCCTGGGTGATCCGACTCAGCCCTTACTGGCCCAGGTCGACTCGGGCAGGAGGTATCCCGCTCAGGACCGGGACAGATCGGGCAGGCGTAGCGATCGCCCGGATAACCGAACAAGAGAAGAGATGACAGGCCTGATTACCGATACGGGTCAGACCAGGTCGCTGTTGTTGATCAAGACCAGGTGGATGCCGGCAGTAGCCAGCGTCATAAGAGCGATGGTCCGTCATGGGGCCAAAACTCAGAGGGAAAGCGGCCATGGAATGGCGAAAAGAGGCTGTGGAATGGCGAGAAGAGGCCATGGAATGGTGAAAGGAAGCCATGGAATGGTGACAAGAAGCAGTGGGATGACAAGGAAAGATATACCTACTAGAAGATTTTGGATGGCCCCTGCAGCTTTCACACTAAGCATCCCAGCAGACCGGCTCAGCACACCACCCGGAACTGCAGTTGGTACCAGTGCAAGCCGGTGAGTGCCGGTCCGGCATCCCGACCTGTACCTCTCACGGGTGCAAACACTCAGCCTCTGAACACCCAGTAGAGGCCGGAGAATGTCAACCAGGTGACCAACAACAACAACAACAACAACAACAACAACAACAACAACAACAACAACAACACCAACAACAACAACAACAATGCTGGCCCGAGCCGGCAGAACGAGTACCGAGAGCCCCACCAGAGCTACATTGTCTTTGTGACCGAGCCAACCGACAAGCAGAGTCTGAACCGGCGTGCGATGGAGGTAAACGCGGTCATGCCGGCCGTGCCAAAGTTCATGTACTGGTCCGAGGATGAGGTCAGCTGGAGCATCAATGACCATCCCAAGGTCATGCCCAACCCAGGGGGTTATGCTCTAGTGTTGGATCCGACATTCGTCGGGCCCAGCATCAACGTCAGGTTTACCCGGGTTCTCGTTGATAACGGGAGCAGCATCAACATCATGTACCGGGATACCATGGTCAAACTCGGCATAACCGAGAAATATGATGCTAGCCAAGCAGGACCACCTTCCATGGTATCGTGCCGGGTATCTCGCATGCACCCATGGTCCAATCTTGGGTCGATGTCGCCTTCGGCGACAAGGGCAACTGCAGAACTGAGAGTCTGCTGTTTGAGGTCGTGGACCTCGAAAGCCCGTATCATGCCTTACTCGGTAGGCCGGCACTAGCCAAGTTCATGGCATCCACTCATGTGGCCTACCTAAAGATGAAGATTCCGGATCCAAATGGTGTCATCACCATCTCGGGCGACTACAAGCGTTCCATGGAGTGCGCCTCGGCGGGTCACTTTTGGCCGAGTCACTGGTGATTGCCGCGGAGAAGAAGAGAATCCATGAGGTGGTGGCTCTAGCCCAGTCGCTCAACTCGGTATGCCGAGTATGGCTAACCCGCAGCAGACTGCGACCTTCCAGGCGGCGAAGGAGTCCAAGAAAATCGGCATCGACGAGGCTAACCTGGACCACACCGTCATCATCGGTGCCGGGTTGGATAGCAAATAGGAAAGCGAGCTCATCAACTTCCTCCGTGAGAATCGGGACATCTTCGCATGGTCGAATCAGGACCTGCCGGGTGTTCCGAGGGAGTTGGCTGCACTCTTTACATGTCCAGTCTGATGCGAGACCGGTGAAGCAACCGATGCGACGCCTCGCCACTGAGAGGAGAAAGATTGTTGGTGACGAGTTAGCCAGACTTCTCGCGTCTGGTTTCATCATGGAAGTGCTGCACCCGGACTAGGTTGTCTAACCCGGTCCTGGTGGAAAAGAAGAAGGATGACCCGAATGTAGCCGCTGTTTGGCGCATGTGTATCGACTACACGAACTTGAACAAGGCATGTCCGAAAGATCCATTCCCGTTGCCCCGGATCGATCAAGTGATCGACTCCACGGCCGGGTGTGAACTGTTATCATTTGTAGATGCGTACTCTGGTTTTCACCAGATACCGTTGAACCCTGCGGATCAAATAAAGACTGCCTTTATCACCCCGTATGGGGCTTATTGCTATCGTGTCATGTGCTTTGGTTTGAGAAATGCCGGTGCTACTTACCAGCGCTGTATGCAAAAATGTCTGCATGATCAAATAGGCAAAAATGTGCAGGTATATGTCGATGACATAGTCATCAAGAGCAAGGAAAAACATACCTTGTTGGATGATCTCAAAGAGACATTCGCAAACCTGCGGAAATTCCGGCTAAAGCTTAACCCGGATAAATGTACATTCGGGGTGTCGGCAGGCAAGTTACTCGGTTTCCTCGTGTCAAGCCGAGGTATCGAGGCAAACCCGACTAAAATCCGTGCAATAGAAAACATGAAATTGCCGAGATGTCTCAGGGATGTCCAGAAGTTCACGGGTTGCCTGGCCTCCTTGAGTCGTTTCTTAGGTCGGTTGGGAGAAAAGGCCCTGCCTTTATACCAACTGATGAAAAAATCGGATAAGTTTAGCTGGACCCCGCAAGCGGATGCGGCGTTCCATGAGCTGAAAAATATGTTGGCTACGGCACCGATATTGGCTTCGCCACTACCGAGAGAGCCCATGTTGCTCTACATTGCGGCCACTAACCGAGTCGTTAGTGTCGTAGTGGTGGTGGAGCGAGAAGAAGATGGAACTACGGTGCAGAGACCGGTATATTACTTGAGTGAGGTGCTCTCCACCTCAAAACAAAATTACCCGCACTACCAGAAAATGACCTATGGTGTATACATGACGACAAAGAAACTGAAGCATTACTTCCAGGAACATCCTATAACCGTAGTAAGTGCGGCCCCTGTGTCGGAAATCCTCGGCAACAAGGATGCGAGTGGCCGGGTAGCCAACTGGGCTATTGAGCTAGCGGCTTACGCGCCGCAGTATGCGAGAAGAGATACCATCAAATCTCAAGCAGTGGCTGATTTCTTTGTCGATTGGGCCGAGATGCAGTATGAGCCATCTCTGCCCGACTCCAACTACTGGAAAATGCATTTTGACGGGTCCAAAGTGAAAGAAGGCCTGGGTGCCGGCGTGGTTCTCACCTCGCCAAAGCGAGACCAGCTGAAATATGTGCTGCAAGTCCATTTCGCGGCATCCAATAATGTGGCCGAGTATGAAGCGTTGATTCATGGACTCAAGGTGGCCAAGGAAATCGGAGTTCGCCGGATCATATGTTATGGTGACTCGGATCTGGTGATTCAGCAAACATCAGGCAACTGGGATGCCTTGGATGCCAACATGGCGGCATACCGGTTCCATGTCCAGAAGATCTCGGGGTACTTTGATGGTTGCGAGTTCAATCACATTCGGCGGACAGAAAATGAAAGTGCTGACATGCTATCCAAGATCGGATCATACCGGCAGGCCATCCCACCCGGAGTGTCACTGGAGCATCTTCACAAGCCATCAATCAAGCCTTCACCCGAGTCCGAGTCAATATTTATCCCGGGTAATCCGGAACCCGACGTCGTCCCGATGGACGTGGATGTCGGGAGCATGCCGCAGAACTCGGGGACTGCTCCGCAGGACCCAGGGACTTCCGTGGATGTCGGGTGCGTTCAGCAGGACTCGACGACTATGTTGGAAATTGGAAAGCCGCTTGGCGAAACTCGGGAACTCCTTGGGAGGACTCGGGGACTCGTCAGCTTACACCGGATGTGGTAATGTCGGTTGACGCGATGGAAATTGATGAACCTGTACTCGGTACTCGTCCTGTACCGGCATGGGCACAACCCATCATGACATTCATGTTGGATGGCAGTCTACCGAGTGATGAGGTCTCGGCCAGACAGATACAGAGGCGATCCAAATCCTTCACCATCATCAACCGTGAGCTGTACAAGAGAAGCGTGACCACCGTGCTTCAGCGCTGTGTCGAACCAGAAGAGGGAGAAGAGATTCTCCGAGATATTCATCAGGGAGAGTGCGGTCATCACGCCTCTTCCAGAGCCATAGTGGCTAAGGCATTCCGGTATGGGTTTTACTGGCCCAGTGCTTTGCAGCAGGCAGAGGACATTGTCCGGAAATGTGAAGGATGTCAGAGGTTTGCCCACAAGATTCATATGCCGGCATCAGCTCTCAAGACTATCCCCATCACCTGGCCATTTGCAGTGTGGTGTCTGGACATGGTGGGACCGTTCAAGCCAGCCCGAGGTAACATGACTCACATCCTGGTGATGGTGGACAAGTTCACCAAGTGGATCGAAGTAAAACCGATAAGAAAGTGCGATGGTCGCAGAGCCGTGTCATTCCTGAATGATATTATCCTAAGGTATGGTAATCCGCACAGCATTATCACGGATAACGGCACCAATTTCGCCGAGGGAGCCTTTGCTCAGTTCTGCGAGGAAAAGAGAATCCGGATGGACTTTGCATCGGTCGCACATCTACAGTCCAACGGACAAGTGGAAAGATCAAACGCTCTGGTTTTATCCGGCATCAAACCCCGGCTAATTGAGCCACTGCTATGTGCTCCGGGTTGTTGGCTGGATGAGATCCCGGCAGTACTGTGGAGTCTAAGGACTACACCGAATCGCTCCACTGGCTATACGCCATTCTTCCTGGTCTACGGAGCAGAGGCAGTTCTGCCAACCGACATAGAGCATGACTCGCCAAGAGTCGCATTATATACCGAATCCGAGGCTAAGGAAGCCCGGGAGAATGATGTCGATCTACTCGAAGAAGCACGAGAATTGGCATTGTCCAAGTCATCGATATATCAGCAGAATCTCCGACGCTATCATAGCCGGAAAGTAAACCCTCGCAAGTTCCGCGAAGGAGACCTGGTGCTTAGGCTTGTGCAACGCACAGCCGGCATGCACAAATTATCACCTCCTTGGGAAGGGCCGTTTATCGTGAGCAAAGCTCTGCACAATGATGCCTATTATCTTATTGATGCTCAGAAGCAGGTGAAGAACAGGATGGACAGATCCGGAGAGGAGACCAAACAACCTTGGAATGTAGCTCTTCTTCGCCCTTTTTACTCTTGAGGACCCAATGTATGTATCTCGAAACCCAGAAATGAAATGTCGGCACCCCGAAAAGAAACTCGGGGACTGCCTTGTTGTAAAATCTGTGTTTATCTGCATGTTTCTCGCTGTTTCCTATATGTCGAATGGCTGTAAACCGAATCTCAAAAGTTTCAAGTATTGTATGCTATGTCTTTGTGATCTTGTGACCCGACTGCCAAACACCAAAAAAGGTAGGCAAGGGCAAAGGTTTCAGGATGCAGTAAACAAGAAAACAAACTCGGGGACTCGGCCAGGAGTGATTCGGCTGCTTTTTGTTAATCTGGTGTTTTATGTCGGATGGCTCTAGTTCATGTCTCAAAGTTTCAAGTATTGTATGCTATGTTTTGCTGTCTCGTGACTCGACTGTCGTATGCTGAAAAATGGTAGACAAGAGCTGGGATTGTAACACCTAGTACACAAGAAAGTAAACTCGGGGACTTGGCCCAAGCGCGATTCGGCATAAGCTGTTTATTAATCCTATGTTTAGTTCTTTATTTGTGTGTCAGATGATTTTAAGCCATATCTCAAAGTTTTTTAGTATTGTATGCCGTATCTCGGTAATCTTGTGACTCGACTGTCGTACGCCGAAAAATGGTAGACAAGAGCAAAGGTTGCAAAGTATGGTAAACAAGAAAATGAACTCGGGGACTCGGTTCAGAATGATCCGGCACAATGCTAATCATGTTAAATTGTGCAAAGTAAAAGTACCAAATGTCAACCATAAAAAACTTAAGGTTTATATTACATTTGCACCCGGCATTTCGGGGATATGATGATCTGAGTTTTTGCTAAGTTTAAGCAGCAGGAGCTTTGCTACTCAGAGCAGAAGGAGCGGTGTCAGTCTTGGCAGGTTCCTCGGCCGCGGCCTCGGCGGTGTCCTTGGTCGCTGGTGCTGGAGTGGTGCCAGTGGCTGTGCTGGGAGGTGTGTCGGCTTGGATCTCCTCGTTGACTTGTTCTTCGTCCTCGTCGGCAACCTCGATCTCCTCCGCTTGAGGAACCCGCTCACCCAGGACGAAGCTATGCACTAGAGCGTATTGGATGAGGGAGTACGCCACTTCTTGGCGACGCCGGATGAGATCCGGGTCGGTGGTCCACTTTGACCCATCGCGCAAAGTCTTGAGCGCGTCGAGGTCGATCCCCTCGTACCAAGATAGCACGTACATAAGGGCCTCATCCGCACCGACTCGGGCGGCGGATGACCGCCAATCATCGAGTCGTTCCTCGGAAGCATTCAAGCATGCAGACAGTTCGTCAATTGACGCCGCGGGCTCGCACTCGGGCCAGAGAGCTCTGTAAACCCGGATCGCAGAGGAGAGGAGTCCCACTCCGATATCCCTCGGCGGTGATAGGCGCGATTTCAAGGCCACCAAATGGTCGTCCATGTCCCACTCGGCCGAGATCGGGCCATCTCGGATCTTCCTCTGCCGAAACTTCCGAGTGTAGTTATCTGCAGCAGCCTTGGAGTGGGGGAAGTGTTCTGAATTGAGAATGGCTAACACCGAGATAAGTCACATGAAAAAATAATGGATGTCGGATAATGACAGAGGAGGAAAGGGCTTACTATCCATCTCGCTGTTGATGGAGGAGCGTGATCTTGGTCTTTAGGGCCTGGAACTCACCCTCGGCCGAGGTTGCGCGAGACTCGGACTCCTCAAGGGACTCCTTGAGTTTCCGAGTCTCATCATCCCGGAGTTGTTTCTCCTCGGCGGCGGATTTCTCCAACTCGGCAGTGCGACCCCGAGATTTGTCAAGCTCGGCCTTCAGCCGGGACACCTCGTCTTGCTCTTTCTTGAGCTCGATTTGATGCGCGTGCTCGCGCTCCTTCTGTTCGGCTGTGCCGAGATAGCAGAGTCAGCACGCAAGAATCGGTGCAGCTGCAAATTAAAGCACAGAATATGACTTACTCTCGAGGTCCGAGATCCGCTTCTGCAGTCCTTCAGCTTTGGACTCTGTCTCGACTATTCATGTCGGTGAAAGAAAAGAAAATGAGATCAAGCCAGTTGAGTATGATTGCTATGTCGGTGGGAGGAATGGTACCTATCATGCTCAGCTTGGCTCGCAGCAGTTTGTATTTGTCGGAGAGCTTTTTGTGCTCTAACAGGAGCTTGCGGTGCACATGAGTGCGTTTAGTCATGCAAGTCTGGAAAGAGGAGGTGTTAGTCTTATTGGTGAAGATTCAAGCCGAGTAATCCTTACTCGACCGAGTCATCCTCACTCAACCGAGTCTCAATTACTCAACCCGAATCTCGGGGACTGGGGATAGATGATATCTGCATTGAAAATTTGAAACAGTAAAATCTAGCACTTACCGCGGCTGCTAGGTCGGCGTCAAGAAGGGTAGCTTTTGCTGCGTACATCTTTTGGGCAACTAAGCTCGGCCCTGCCGGATGATCCGAGATCTGGCCCACTGGTGATCGCGAGCTCACCTCGCTCATGTCGGCAGCATTCCAGTCCATGTTGTAATGCTCAAGGGAGCCCAAGCTTCTCCCGCTGAGGGTTCGCAGTGGGGCAAACCCCCAGGTGGTGGTCTGGATACCGGTTGATGTTGCTGCGGGTGCACCTTGACTTGGTGGCACGACTAGCTGTCTATCCGGGTTGGCCGGCGATTTCCCGGTCTTCGTCATCTGCGGCTGCTGCTGTGGCTGCGGCTGTGTCAGTGGCGGCTGTGGCTTGGCCGGCGGCGTCGGCTTTGCCGGCGGTGGCCATTGCTACGGCTGTTGCTGCTAATGTGTCGGCGGTCTCGGCTGCGGCCGTTGCTGTTGCTGTTGCGGTGATGGCTGTTGCTATTGCTGCTGAGGCTGTGGTTGTTGTGGTGGTTCTTGCTGCTGCTGACTCGGTTGTTCCGAGTCCTCTGGGACCCCGGTCCTCTCTATCTCGGGGGCCGAAGAGCTGGCTCCGAGACTCTCATCCCGGTTGGGCGCTGGAGTGTCGGTCGCGACCGGACCCGCGTTTCCAGCTCCGGATCCCGGAGCCGCTGGATCCGCTGCTGGAGTTGGCCGTGGTGGACTTGGCACCCGGGTGTCGTCGGGCCGAGGCGGCGTCGGAGTCCTGAGCGGGACCCGGTCGGTAGACGAGGTCGGTGGGACCTCCAGAGGAGCCATGCTGTAAGGCAAAACAGCAAAGTATATCGTCAGAAGGAGATAAAACAGGGAAAGCAAGTATAATCAAGTATATGAAGTTTATGTTGGCGAAAGGGAATCTTACCCCTTGGAGATAGGGCGCTCGCGATGCTTCACTATCGTCTTTACTCTCGCCTTCTTCTGCGCGGGACCCGAAGTGCCGGAAGGACCGACATCGGTGGAAGCAGCAATTGGGCGCTTCCGAACCGGGCCCTTGGGTCCCACGGCGAGGGGTGCCACCTCGAGCACCTGGTCGTCCGAGTCAGCTGGGGGCGAGGACACCGGATATGAGAACGCAACCGGACGAGGGTCATATACCTCTAAAATCTGACAGTCATCGTCTTCGTCCTCAGACCAATCTCGGATGGAGGAGACGCGAGTCTTACCCGTGGCGGGAATTGTGCCGACATCAGGAATCGGCACGTTGTCCTCGTCGTCCGGGTCTTCTGTGTCGGGGTCAACGCGATCTTTACCCCAATTGGCGGCTGGGTCTGTTCCGTCCTCTTTCTTCTGCCGTCCGAATCTCTGCATGATGGAAACGGAGGATGGTTAATAAAAAATTGAGTCTGGTACCGGGATAGGTACCGGGCTTCGATTTACGGTTTACTAATTTTTTTTTTGCAAGGCCGCGCGTTTTATGAAATATGACCAGTGTAATTTTTCATACAAAACCGTAAACCTTTAATTATTTCGTGGTGTTGGCCGAAATATCTCTCGGCGGCACCTCCCTCTGTTGCCCGTCGTCAGTCCAGGCACATGCCGGCCGACATGATTCCGCACCACAATCAACATGGGGATATGGTATGACAGCGATTGCGTAAAGAATTGAGCGAGCCTCTAGCCACGCCGGTGGCTGTGATATGTCCTGCGAGTAGACAACTATAAACAATGCTAATTTAATCATCGCATGATCACAGGATTGGAATATCACGATCCACGAGGCAAAATTTCTGGCACATTTTAAAACCTGCTCGTGTTCCTTGAGCACATAGTTTATGTTTGATGCGATTATCCACTTGCATCAAACGAACGAGGCCAGGCTATCCAGCTGAACAATCATTTTATCCCGGCGTGTTCAATTTTTTCTTTGTATGCTCTCTTGTTTTTTCTTCCTAAATGGAACGTCTCGATGCCATTAACTCATGGGCTCCTTGGAATCGTTGGCCACCAGCACCCATACTTACGGAGTTTGACAATTCATCCAGCCATAAACGCCCGAATATATTTCCCTACGATTTTACTTTTATAAAGGAAAAGCTCTGGCCGATGCATATAACAAATTTATTACTAGTTGATTAAATGTCTATATGTTGTCATGGATGTATAAATCGAGTTTGGACGGATATTCAGTGACTGGCTTGCCTTAGAGCAACTCCAGCCGTTGCACCCCCGATTTGCCAGCCTTTTTTTGGGCCGTCTGGGGGCCGCCGGCGCTTTTTTTTTCTCCCGGTGGGGAGACGATTCCCAGCCGTACCCAGCCCAACAGGTCGGCGAATTTTTTCCAAACATTTAAAATAAGATAAACTGGACGAAGTTCATTCTTAGGCGAAATCTTACAAAGTCCAATGAAATTTAAGAAAAAAAAACTAGTTCAGCGGCGGGTCCAGGCCGAGGCGGCGGTAGAACTCGGTGTAGTCCCCGCCGTCATCGCCGTCGTCGTCGTCCCCGGCGGTGCCGCTAGGGCCTGCTCACTAGTAGGAAAATGGCTATAGCCGCCGGGCCCTCACTGGCGAACAAAATTACACGTTCGCCAGTGCTAAATGTCGCTGGCGCACAAGAAAAGTGGTTCGCCAGTGGTACTGGTCTTACCACTGGCGAACAAGGTAGGTGCTGCGCCAGTGGTAAACGCGGACCCGGGCGTCCCAGCGAGGCCAACTACCGCTGGCGAACGAACCCACCAGTTCGCCAGCGGTAAGTTAGGTACCACTGGCGAACAGGTAGAGCAGTGCGCCAGCGGTAGTTGGCGCCGCTGAACCGCTAATTACCGCTGGCGAGCAGGAATTTTGGTGCGCTAGCGATAATTTCGCACCACACATGCACGCGGGCCAGGCCACTGCTCTCTCTCTCCCTTATCTTCCTTATCTTATTCTCCAGCACACACGCACACACACCACCACCTCCGTCGTTGGGACGGTGGCTCGGCCCGACATCGTCGTCGTCGCTGTCGATGACGATCACGCCGTAAGCACGGCGGCGCGCGGCCTCTGCCTCCAGGCGAAGGTGTTCCTCGACGGCACGGCGCCGACACTCCTCCTCCTTGTGCTCGAGCTCACGCCGTGACCACTGGAGCGCGAACCCGAGGTCCGCCGGGAGGACCTCGTTGTAGGAGGCCTCCTCCAACTTCTTCAGGCCGGGGAAGTCCTCCGGGTCGCCGACATCCTCCGTCTTCAACGCCGCCTTCACGTACACGCGCGACGCCGACCAGTCCGGCGCGGTGCCGGGCTCGAGCTTGATGCGGCCAGTGCGGCCATGCTCCGTCTATGGCTTGACGAGGCAGAGGGTGCCGCGGGGTGCTGATTGCTACTGATGAAGAGTTGGGTGGTGCCCCAAGCGAAGGCGGATATATAGCAAGCAGCAGTTTTCCCTCGATAATGAACCGAGGTTTATCGAACCAGTAGGACCTTGAAATCAACAACAAAGTGAATGTTGAAGATCTCTGGCGCTTAATCTTCAACAGACGTGGGCCTGCACACACTCAACCAAAATACTCTGCCCCCAACGGCGAAAAGGTTGTCAATCTTTCCGATCTCGCAGAAAACAAAGCGGTTAATTGTATAGTGAAATAGATGAAATATGAAAATGGACCAGTGGAGTAATGATGATGAAAAGTGATGAATAAAGGTTGCAATCAATGTAAAAAGATGGACCGGGGACCATGGGTTCACTAGTGGAGTCTCTCAAGTAAATAGAACAATCATATGATGGGTAAACAAATTACAGCTGGGCAATTGACAAGATTATAACACAAACTTAATCTAGCTATGATAATGAGAACATGATAATATTTAAGTAGGCATCACGACAATGAAGAAAGACCGTTGAGTCCAACTGCATCTTTGTCTAAAAAGTCCACCGTGGGATCGCTATCCGGCCTGTCACCCATCGGTATTAAGTTGGAAGCAACAGACATTTGCATTAAGTAAAGCGCGTGAAGTAAGCAATACTAATATCAAAAGAGACATAAACACCGCTGTTTTACCCTTAGTAACAACAGCACACCCTCGCCCTTAGACGTTTCTGTCACTCGTGCCCAGGAAAAAAAGGGGGCATGAACCCAATATCTTGCATAAATACCCTCTCTTGGAGATACACACAATCACTTGGCCAAAATAACTACGCACATCGGAGAGCATGCAAGAACATAAATCAACATATAAGAATCATGCACAATCTGATCATAACTTTATAATCCATCGGATCCCAGCAAACACATCACATAGCATTACAATAATCGATCTTGATCATGTTAGGCAGCTCACAAGATCATAAGACATGAAGCACAAGAGAGAGACTACCATCTAGCTACTGCCATGGACCCATGGTCCAAGGTGGGACTACTCACGAATCATCCCGGAGGAAGGCATGGCGATGAAGAGCCCTCCGGGATCGATCTCCCCTCCGGCAGAGTGCCAGGATCTGCTTCAGAATCACCCCCGAACTAGGGTTTGAGATGACGGCGCGTCGGGATGACTTCTCTGAAAAATAATGGCCGCCCCGTAGTTTTTAGGGTTAAAAGGGAATTTATAGGTGTCGGAGGGGGCCGAGGTAGTGCCCAGAGGGCAGGTGCGGGCCCCACCCGCGGGTCCTAGGGGGCCGCGGCCGTCACCCGCCTGTGGCCCCTGGGTGGCCCCCGGGCTGCCCTTTGGTCCTCTGGTTCCTTCCGTCGCATAGAAAATCTCCGTAAATTTTCAGCGCAATCCGATGATATTTCCTGTGGTGGACTTTCTGAAATACAAAAACAGGAAACTGACAATAGGCATCTTGTCAATAGGTTAGTCCAACAAAATGCATAAAAATGATTAATATGATAATAAAAACATGTGACAACATCACAAAACTAGCATGGATCAATAAAAAATTATAGATACGTTTGACACGTATCAGGTGCCGACGTCGTCCGCCCGCCCTCGTTGATGACGATGCTGCGTGAACGACCGCGTGGCGGAGGGGACGTCGGCTCGGCCTTGACGGCGAGCAGTGCGGAGCGGGACTGGCCGGAGGAGGCGGAGGATGCGTCCATCCTCCTCGGATCCCACAAAGCTCCGTGGCGGCCCGAGAAGGACGGCGGCGGCGCTTGTAGTGGCAGCTGGTTGCTGCATGCGCCCGGGCATGCTCCACCAGGTCCTCTGGCAGGCGGAGTTGCCGCGCGCCGGTGCCGCCTCAGGCGGCCCGCGGAAGTCGTTGATCTGCCGATCCCATCGCTCGGCGAAGAAGGCGTTCCACGCCAGGTTGTTCTCCGCGTCCTAGACGGGGTTGTCCCGCTGCTCCGGCGTCATGGCCTCGCGGAGAGCGTAGATCTCCGCGAGCCTGGCTCAGACGCCATGCGCCGGGCACACGCACGTCCGGCGACACGGGGTTGTAACGTCCCCCGGATCGGTACTATGTAGATTTGACATGTATCAGCGTCCCCAAGCTTAACTCCTACTCGTCCTCGAGTAGGTAAGTGATAACAAAATAATTTTTGATTGGACATGCAACCAACACAATCGTGATCAAGATAGTAATGTAAAGCATAGGATGTGAATGAAGTGATACAAAACAATTGTCTATAGTTGATAGCAAGAAAGCAATGAATAACCAAGTTGAATCATTCAAGAAAAACCTTTCATAAATAGTACATTAAAGACATGAAAGCAATGTGATCCACATATTTGATTAATTCACAAAGGTAATAGTTCCATAACAAAAGTGTTTGAGAATAAAAACAAAGAAGATGTAAGTTTTAACAGAAAGCTTCAACTTCCAACGGTAAAGTCAATATAAAGATTCATGTTTAATCTGACGATGCAATATGATCAATGATACCCAGGGTCAATGCTAGATGTTTGCTTTGGTGGAGATAGAAGGAAGAGGAAAACTGACTCAACATTAAAAGTAAAAGAAAGGCCCTTCGCAGAGGGAAGCAGGGATTAGTCATATGCTAGAGCTTTTTATTTTTATGAAACAGAAATAAAACAATTTTGAGACATGCATGCTTTCGTCAACGACTTCACAACAGAGAAGCTATCTAGTCCTCGATAACAAGCAAGGCTTTTAGACTTGTGAGAGCAGCTGGTTTTTAAAGGAGCGAGTACGCTCCTCTTTCTCCTTGGTTTCACCACTGTCCAATGTTTAGAGCTGATATCTCAGATTTTCATTGTACGGAGGAGAATGGTGAGTTATATTTATATTTTTGCTTAAGCTGCTCTTGGGTTGATTCAAGTGAAGACGTAATCCATCGACACTGGGTGAAAGGAGGGGAAATGCCCTTGCCCGTCACGAGTTATATCTAGCTCTCCACTGCTCTCTCATGAGTTTAAAAACAGAGGCACAAAAAGAGAGTATTTTGAATTTTTAAAGATAGCACATGACAAATTTACTTGGAATGGCAAGAAATACCATGCATAGGTAGATATGGTGGACTCAGCTGGCAAGATAGTTTGGCTTTGGGATTTGGATGCACGAGTGAACCATACACTTAGTACGAATTTTTGGGCTTAGCAAAGAAGATATTTGAAGCAAACATCTAACATTAACCGGTAACAGAGTAACATAAGACATTAGTCAATCATAACCATAAAAACTCCACACCGTCTCCCTTGTTGACCAAACAATTCTTTTGATGGAAAGATTAGCTTAATGAATTAACAACTACGAAACACCACACAATTTCAAGCTTTTAACAGTATTTCTTTACTAATCAATTCCACTCAAATAACCAGCAAGTTTATGCATTCATCTTAATATCTCAAAACAAATGAGAGGTATCAACTATCCACACAATTATCTACAATACTATGCAGGCTTTCGTTTCATTCCACTATCGCATGAATAGCATTTTGTCACTTTGACAATTCAAGGAATTTATCAATAACAACTCTCCAACAAATATAAGTGAAGATCAAGAGAGTTTAACAACTACTACTAGCAGCTCTAAATAAGATAAAAGCTAAAAGCGAGAGCTTAGCAAACAAACAGTAGCTAAGAAACTCCACCCGAAGCCGCCGCGTCCTCGAAACCTAATTCGGGGAGATTCTGAAGCTGCTCCCGGCACGCTGCCGGAGGGGAGATTGATCCCGGAGGGCTCTACATCGCCATGCCTTCCACCGGGATGAAGCGTGAGTAGTTCCACCTTGGACTACGGGTCCATGTCAGTAGCTAGATGGTTGTCTCTCTCCCTTGTGCTTCATGTTTTGATCTTGTGTGATGTCCTACATGATCAAGATCGACTATTTGTAATGCTATATGATATGTTTGTTGGGATCTGATGGATTATGAAGTTATGATCAGATTGTGCATTTTCTTATATGTTAATTTATGTTCTTGCATGCTCTCCGATGTGTGTAGCTGCTTTGGCCAAGTGATTGCTTATGTCTCCAAGAGAGAGTATTTATGCTAGATAGTTGGTTCATGCCCCCTCTTGTGCCTGGGCACGAGTGACATAAACGTCTAAGGACGAGGGTGTGCTGTTGTGACTAAGGGTAAAACAGCGGTGTTTACGTCTACGTGATTATATATATTTCTTACATCATACACTTTACTTAATGCAATTGTCTGTTGTTTGCAACTTAATACCGATGGGTGACAGGCTGGATATCGATCTCTAGGTGGACTTTTTAGACAAATATGCAGTCAGATGGCAGTCTTTGTTTCTTGTTGTGATGCCTACATGAATATTACCATGAATATTTTGATATAGCTAGATTAAGTTTGTGTCATAATCTTGTCAATTGCCCAATTGTAATTCGTTTACCCTTCATATGAGTATTTTATTTATTGGAGAGACACCACTAGTGATCCCATGGCCCCCGGTCCATCTTGTTACATTGTTTACAACCTCATTTACTTGCTTTCCATATTCACTTGCTCGCTGGTCAATTTTCATAAATCATTTCACTACACTATACGTTTAGCCGTTTTGTTTTTAGCAGAACAGGAAGATTGACAACCTTCTTGCCGTTGGGGGCAAAGTAATTGGTTGAGTGTGTGCAGGTCCACGTTCGTCAAGGGTGAAGCGCTAGAGATTGTTGACGGGCACCTCGTTGTTGATTTCCAAGTCCTATTGGTTCGACTAAACCTTGGTTCTTCACTAAGGGAAAACTGCTACTTACTACATCCACGCCTTCGCTTGGGGCACCACCCAACTTTGCCATTACTCATCAAGCAGTTTTCTGGTACCGTTCCCGGGGACTTTGGAGCTGCATCAAGGGGAATCTCGCGCTCTCAATCACTTTACTTTTTTTTGTCTTGCTTAGTTTACTTCTTGTTTATTTATTTACTTGTTTAAAAATTTCAAAACCCCAAAAAATTGGTGTAGTCTTTATTCCTATTTTTACTTTCTGTTTTGCTATTCGGTTTGGTAGTTTGTCTAGCTTTACTCCATTTGTTGAGTCCCCCGAGTCCGAAGTTCCCACCTTCAAACAAAGAGGTGGGGAGAGTTTGAAAGTTGCTTGGTATAGAATTGGAGATGCTCATCATAGATCCATTAAAAAGCCTTTGGCCACAGTTCTTCTTAGAAATTTTTATGTTGGTATCACAAGTTGGTATAGGTACATTCTAGACACTATAACAGGTGTTAACTTCCTATGTGTTAGTGCTTTGGAAGCTATGAATGCTATAGAAAGTCTAGTTGGAGCCTCTCCGATTAATGATACTAAAACTAAAATCACTTTGGAAGATATTATGGAGAGATTGGACAATTTAGGAAGCAATATACCAAGTATGAGCAAGATAAATGATATGGATAGGAAGATTGATAATAATTTTAATAGGGTTAATGGATATATAAGAAATGCCACTAAAATGGTTAAATCTCTCCATTCCCTTAAAGACCATCCCGAGAGGATAAGCAAGTTAGAAGAGACTTTTGAAACTTTAGGAGCCACCTTGTCTTCATTTAAACCTAAAAGGAAACTACTCCAAGAGATAAGGGGCCTAAATTCATATTTGTGCCAAAAGAACAATACTAAAGGTTATACATCTTCTGCAGAAAAAGAGGAGTTGAGAACGGTGAAGGAAGCTCAAGATTTCAAGGATTCAAGGGGTGAAGCCCCATTGGGTAAAGCTAAATTTTTTGATTCTATCCCACAAAGTGTTGCTGCTAATGAGCTTACTAAAGATCCTTTTCCAAGCTGCACCATTCATGAATTTGATGAAGATGACGATGATCTTGATTTTGAAAATACTTGATGTGTGGCATTGCGCCAAGCTAAAAGGCGTTAAAGAAAAGCGCTTGCTGGGAGGCAACCCAATTCTTATTTTTAATTTCTTGAGTCATGGACTTGTTGCTTCTGTAGAAACTTCATTGTATCCTTGTTTTTATTTTTTGTGTGCCAAGAATTAGCCTCTAATGCTTAGAAAGTGTGAAGTGGTGTTTTGCTGTCCAGAAACAGATTTTGAGCTCCTGTTGTAGAAAATCTCGGAAAATCACAGAACGTTATATTTTCTGGACATTTTTGAAAGCAAGCCTTATACTTTTATCTATCTTTCATTAGTTTTAAGTTTTCTGATTTGAGCCCCGTAAGTTCCTCTAAAAAATATATCTTTACAGACTGTCCAGTTTTGACAGATTCTGCCTTTATTTTTGTTTGCCTATTTTATTAACGTCATTAGTGGTACTTTGTGGAAGGAGTGCCACCCTTGAGGCTTAGTAAACAGTATCTAATGCTAAATAAAGTTTGTGCAATTTGTCTTGGTGTAATCCAAGTGATTTTTTTATTGGAACTAACCCTCTAATCAGTTTATGAAAAGTTTTGTGCGAAGGGAGTTTTTAGGTTCCACGAGGGAAGATGATGAAAGATATTGAAGGATGGACAAAAGCACAAGCTTGGGGATGCCAGGGGCATCCCCCTGAACATTCAAGAAGACTCAAACATCTAAGCTTGGGGATGCCCAAGGCATCCCCTCTTCTTCGTCAACAACCATCATGTCGTCTCTGTTGAAACTATGTTTTTATCCCTTCACATATTATGTGCTATTCTTGGAGCATCATTTTATTTTGCTTTCAGTTTGTTTTAGTTTGTTTTCTGGTCGTGTACTTTGTTGGATCCTAGCTATCTTGTGTGGGATAGAGACACGCTCCGCTTTTTCATTAGAATACTCCTGCGCTTCGCTTATATTTTGTTGAGTATTCTTAGCTTTGTTTTTCTTATCAGCTCTTGTGCTTCGCTTATATTCTTTTAAGAGCTGTTAGTTGTTGTTATTTTACTCTCTTATGCTTCACTTATATTTGTTTAGATAGTTGTTTATGGTTGCTTGCTTGATTTGTTGGAATGACAAAAATGCAGTGCATGTGGTAGTGGGTGATGAAAAACTTGCATAGTCTTGCAGATTTTCATGTTTGAATAACTTGAAACTTGCCAATTGTTTTGAGATGTTAAGGGGGTGTTTGGTTAGGCTTTGGCTTTGGCTTTTGGCTTTGGCTTATAAGCCTAAAAAGCACCTAAATAGGTGATTTTGGCTTTTGGCTTTTGGCTTATACCATAGTAAAACATAAGTCAAAAGCCAAAAGCCAAAAGCACCTATTTAGGTGCTTTTTCGGCTTATAAGCCAAAGTCAAAAGCCAAAGGCAAAGCCTAACCAAACACCCCTAAGTGAATTAATGCTTAAACTTGCTGGTTATATAAGTTAAGGCTCATTAGTGAAGAACTACCGTTAAAGCTTGAATTTATAAAGTTTCTTCATACTTGCAAGTTTGATAGTCAAGTATTTTCATCAAATGAAAGTTTGGTTAACAAGGAAGACAGTGTAGAGTTTTTGTGTTTATGCTTAATGTATGTTCTATGGTCATTCTTGTTCCGGTTGCTGGTGCTTGTTTGCTTTGGTATCCTTTGCTAGCCAAAAACTCTGTACTGAGCGGGAATGCTGCTCATGCATCCAAACTCCTTGAGCCAAATATCTTTTCATCAGTGTCCACCATACCTACCTATACATGGTATTTCGTGCCATTCCAAGTAAATTTGTCATGTGCTACCTTTAAACCTTCAATTTGTGTCTCTGTTTTTAGCTCATGATGAAGTGGTAAGGAAGTTTGTTATATCCTGTGTCAAGCAAGGCCATTTCCCCCCTTTTACCTGGTGAGCGTGGATTACGTGCTCACTTAAATTTGTCGAGAACTGGCCAAGGGTTCCCAGCCCGCAAAAGATAATTACAACATAACATTAATATCTCCTTCACACAGTGCAACTTGAGAAATCGGTCAAGCATTGGTTAGTGATAAACAAAGGAGAAAGAGGAATCTACTCGTTCCTCTATGGGAGCCGCTCTCACAAGTCTAAAAGCCTTACTTGGTACGGGGGACTAACGGATTTCTTTGCTATAGATTCGTTGACGAAAGCATGCATATCTCAAAATTGTTTTACTTCTGTTTCATAAAAAAATAAAAAGCTCTAGCACATGATTAATCCATGCTTCCCTCTGCGAAGGGCCTTTCTTTTACTTTATGTTGAGTCAGTTTTCCTTTTCTCTCTATCTACTCAAAGCAAGCTTGCAACACTGACTCTGGGTGCAGTTGATTATATTGCATCTTTATGCTTAATCATGATTCTTTATGTTGACTTTATCTTTAAGATAAGCATGTTGAAAGTTGAAGCAGTGCTGAAACTTGCATCTTCCTTTGTGTTGACTTCAAACACTTTTGACAAGAAAATATTACCTTGAAGACTTTCATGTTATGTTAATCTTTATGCTTTCATGTCTCTAAAGTACTATTCATGAAAGGTTATGCTTAGATGATGCAACTTGATTACTCATTGTTCGCTTGATTATCAAATATAGACAATTGTTTTGGATCACTTTATTCATATCATGTGCTTTACTTTAATATTTGATCAAGGTTATGCTAGTAGCATGTATCATCAAAAATTATCTGTTTATCACTTACCTACTCGAGGACGAGTAGGAGTTACGCTTGGGGATGTTGATACGTGTCAAACGTATCTATAATTTTTGATTGTTCCGTGCTAGTTATATGCCATTGTTACATGTTTTTACTATCTTATTACATCATTTTTAGGTTTTTTGTCGGACTAACCTATTAACAAGATGCTCAGTGCCAGTTCCCTGTTTTTGCTGTTTTTTATTTCAAAAAAGTTACTTCTGGAAATATTCTCGAAATTGGACGATAATTTACGAGGAGTTTTTATGTGACAAATGGAAGCCAGAAACCAAAGGGAGACCTGGGGGCCCACCCAGAGGCCAGGGGCAGAAGCTGGCCACGGCCCCACCTGCACCCATGGGTGGGACCCGCGCCTGCCCCCTGGGTACCGCCTCGCCCCCCCGACGCCTATAAAATCCTTAAAACCCTAAAACGCTTGGGGACGACGATTATTTTCCAAAAACTCCACCCGAAGCCACCGCCTCCTCAAAACCTAATTCGGGGAGATTCTGAAGCTGCTCCCGGTACGCTGCCGGAGGGGAGATTGATCCCGGAGAGCTCTACATTGCCATGCCTTCCGCTGGGATGAAGCGTGAGTAGTTCCACCTTGGACTACGGGTCCATGGCAGTAGCTAGATGGTTGTCTCTCTCCCTTGTGCTTCATGTTTATGATCTTGTGAGCTGCCCTACATGATCAAAGATCGACTATTTGTAATGCTATATGATGTGTTTGTTGGGATCCGATGGATTATGAAGTTATGATCAGATTGTGCATGCTTCTTATATGTTAATTTATGTTCTTGCATGCTCTCCGATGTGTGTAGTTGCTTTGGCCAAGTGATTGCTTATGTCTCTAAGAGAGAGTATTTATGCTAGATAGTTGGTTCATGCCCCCTCTTGTGCCTGGGCACGAGTGACAGAAACGTCTAAGGACGAGGGTGTGCTGTTGCGACTAAGGGTAAAACAGCGGTGTTTATGTCTACGTGATTATAGATATTGCTTACATCATACACTTTACTTAATGCAATTTTCTGTTGCGTGATCCGTAGGTGAACTTTTTAGACAAACATGTAGTCGGATGGCGGTCTTTGTTTCTTGTTGTGATGCCTACATGAATATTACCATGAACACCTTGATATAGCTAGATTAAGTTTGTGTCATAATCTTTCTATTGCCCAACTGTAATTCGTTTACCCTTCATATGAGTATTTAATTTATTTGAGAGAGACCACTAGTGAACCCATGGCCCCCGATCCATCTTTTTACATTGTTTACAACCTCATTTACTTGCTTTATATATTCACTTGCTCGCTGGTCCGTTTTCATAAATCATTTCACTACACTATACGTTTAACCACTTTGTTTTCAGCAGACCAGGTAGATTGACAAACTTTCTGTCGTTGGGGGCAAAGTAATTGGTTGAGTGTGTGCAGGTCCATGTTCGTCGACGGTTAAGCGCCAGAGATCGTTGACGGGCACCTCGTTGTTGATTTCCAAGTCCTACTGGTTCGATTATACCTTGGTTCTTCACTGAGGGAAAACTGCTACTTACTACATCCACGCCTTCGCTTGGGGCACCACCCAACTGAGTAGTGTGATGCCGTGAGAGTAGGACCTTTTGTAATATGGTGGGTGTGCCTTTAGGCATACTGTTTGTAAGATCTCTACAAACTTCCTGATGGCTACAATAGTTTATGTGTGTATCGTCGGTGTTCACCCCAA
The DNA here is from genome assembly GCA_012064385.1 of Puccinellia tenuiflora. Lineage (NCBI taxonomy): Eukaryota > Viridiplantae > Streptophyta > Magnoliopsida > Poales > Poaceae > Puccinellia > Puccinellia tenuiflora. Next base: position 333,903 of record QRDG01001119.1, on the reverse strand, counting down.
GAGAAGGTGTGTGATGTAGCGAGCAGCAAGTTTTCCCTCAGTGAAGAACCAAGGTTATCGAACCAGCAGGCCTCGGAGGTCTCCAACAAGGTGCTTGGAGGCGTGGACCTGCACACAGTCAACCAAATTACTTTACCCCAACGGCAGGATGGTTGTCAGGCTTCCTGGTCTGATTAAAACAAAGGGATTAAATCTTATAGTGTAGAAAGAACAATTATGAAAACGGACGAGCGAGCAAGTGATGGTGGAAAGCGTGTAAACGGTGTTTTAATCAATGGAAAAAGATAGCCCAGGGGTCATGGGTTCACTAGTGGTGTCTCTCCAGAAGATAAAATGCACACATGATGGGTAAACAAACTACAGCCGAGCTTGACAAAATTGTGACACAAACTTAATCTAGCTATGACATAGAAAATTCATATGTGATATTCATGTAGGCATCACGTAAAACATACATAGACCGTCATCCAACTACATCTATGACTAATCATCCACGTAGGGATCGCTATCCAGCATGTCACCCATCGGTATTAAGCCGCAAGCAACATACAAAAGAATTAAGCACAATACATGATGTAAGCAATATTTATAATCATAAATACATAAACACCACTATTTTATCCTTAGAAGCAACATCACACCCTCGTCCTTGCATGTTTCTATCACTCGAGCGCAGGCACAAAAGTGGGCATGAACCTACCATCTAGCATAAATATTCCTTCTTGGAGATACGAGTGATCACTTGGCCAAAGTAACCACACACATAAAGATAACATGAACAATATGATCATAATTTGACAATTCATCAGATCCCTGCAAACACATCATATAACATTACAATAGTTGATCTTGATCATGTTAGCTAGCTCACAAGATAGTAAACATAAAGGCGGAGGGAGAGAGACAACCATCTAGCTACTGCCATGGACCCATAGTCTAAGGTGGAACTACTGACAAATCATCCTGAAGGAAGGCATGGCGAAGAAGAGCCCTCCGGGATCGATCTTCCCTCCAGCAGGGTGTCGGGAACAACTTCAGAACCCTCCCGAATTAGGGTTTGAGATAGCGACGGCTTCGGGACAGGTTTCATGGAAAATAATGGCCGCACATGTGTTTTTAGATCGAGGATGATTTTATAAACATCGGAGGGGGCCAAGGAGGTGCCCGAGGGGCAGGGGCGGGTCCCACCCATGGGTGGGCCCTTGGCCGCGGCCCAAGGCCACCCCTGGCCCCTGGGTGGCTCCCCAGGCTGCCCACTAGTATGTGGCTTCGTCTTCGCGTAAAAATAATTCACGTATTTTTTGGTCTAATTCCGAGGAATTTTCCTAAAGAGGATTTTCTGAAATACAAAATAGCAGAAAAATAGGAACTGACACTGGGCATCTTGTCAATAGGTTAGTACAAAAAAATATCTCGAAATGATATAATAAGATAGTATAAATATGTATACTAAGAATTCCAGGCACAGTCCAGTCCAGTTACACAGCAGAGGCATGTCTAGTAGTCATGTGAGCTACACAGTTTGCCTCACGACTTAGGGCCACTTCTTTTAAACTTCTGCTTATGCAGAAGCAAGTTTCTGGATTCCGGTGGGCAGAAACTGCTGTGGGCAGAAACTGTTGTGGACACTTCTTTTGCATAAGCAGTTTCTACCATTTTAATAATTTCTGAAAAATATTAAAATCCTGACAATATGGTCCCACTTGGCAGTGGCTCAGAAACGAGCAAGGCAGGGGAAGGGGATGCGGCCGGCATGGCCAGGACAAGCAGGGGGAGGGCGGCGGCCGGCACGGCCAGGGCGGGGACGCGGTCGAGCGTCCCGCGGCTAGGGGCCTCCGGCGGCGTCCAGGAGCTCGGGAGGGGGCCAGGGGCCTCCGGCGGTGGCCAGGTGCTCTTACCGTCGGTGGAGGTGTCGACATTGGATCTGGCCGGAGGTCGCCGGTGGTTGGGGCTTCGTCCGTGGAGGCCGGGAGGTCGGCAGAGGGCGGAGGACCAGAGGTCGCCGGGGCGTCGTCGGTCGAGGGCGGGAGCCGGGCCGTCGGCCGTCAAGGGCAGAAACCGGTGAGGCGGCGGCGGCGGGCAAATCAGCTCCCTCCTCGTCGTCTCCCACCTGCCCTTCGGCCGTCAAGGGCAGAAACCGGTGAGGCGGCGGCGGCGGGCAAATCAGCTCCCTCCTCGTCGTCTCCCACCTACCCTCCCCTCCCCGTACCAGCGGAAGCGGCATCACCAAGGACGAATCCCCATTCTTCCGCCGGCGGAGGCGGGGATGGCGTGCGGCGGTGGCGGGATGGCGTGCGGCGGTGGCGGTATGGCGTGCGGCGGCGGTGATGGCGTGCGACGGCTGCGGGGATGGCGTGCGGTGGCGGGGATGGCGTGCGGTGGCGGCGGCGGCGGGGATGCCGTGCGTGCGTCGGGGGCGTGGATGGCGTGCGGGTGAGGGGAGTTCTTTTTTTAGGAAAACGTTTCGGGAGACAGAGGAGAAGCTCGGGAAACTGCTCCGGAGCAGTTTCTGGATTCCTTCACGTTTTGAGTTTTGCGGTGGGGAGAATCTGTTCGGAAGCTGGAGACTTCTTTCTTGCTTCTGCTGTCCCAGACCCCGAATCTACCCAGAAGCTGTAAAAGAAGTGGCCCTTATATGGCATAATTGAACCTAGAAAGCTCAAACAGATGATTGAGGATACCCATCATATTCTTTCTTCTTTTGTCAGCCAGGAAGGGAATCATACCAAGTTGTTTCCCTTCTAGAAAAAACCCATTACGATCTCGAATAACACAACCTGTGGAAGCTGCTCGAGTTCGTTCGTCCTCTTTGGGATGGTCTTCCTTAGCATCGGCGTGGCTATGAGTGCCCGTACTTCCCCAACTGGTGTCGTCCCCGACGGCGGCAGGGGTGGCCATGCTTCGAGGCTGTTGTCCATCGGCGGGATGCGTGGATCTTATTAAGTTTTTGCGATCTCCCTTAGGATATTCTGTGCAAAAGTTAGGGACCTAGTTTTCTTATTTCTGTCATTCTGTGAGAACCCTTATGTAAATGTTAACCCGCTACAGATTTAACTAGAATTTTTTTCTACCAAAACACCAGTAATGTTAGACCTACGTGTATTTTCTTATAGACTGGCCTTACGGATGATACGTGGCTGACTCCTGACTGTGATTGTTGAACACCAAGAACACCCTTTCCTCCCCTATAAAGCCGAGCCCTCATTAGCAGCCTTAGCACACTCGATAATACACACGCAGGAAAAAACAGAGAGTTGCAAGGATGGTGGCCGGCGACGAGAAGAAGGGTCTGGTGCTGCTGGACTTCTGGGTGAGCCCGTTCGCGCAGCGCTGCCGCATCGCGCTGGCCGAGAAGGGCCTGGCCTACGAGTCCGTGGAGCAGGTGCTGCTGGGCGACAAGGGCGACCTCCTCCTCCGCTCCAACCCCGTCCACAAGAAGGTCCCCGTGCTCCTCCACGGCGGCCGCGCCGTCTGCGAGTCCCTCGTCATCCTCGAGTACGTCGAGGACGCCTTCCCCCTAGCGGCCCCGCGGCTCCTCCCCTCCGACCCCTACGCTCGTGCGCAGGCGCGGTTCTGGGCAGACTACGTCGACAAGACGGTGTACGGCATCGGCACACGGCTGTGGAAGCTCAAGGGGGAGCAGCGCGCGGCGGCGCGAGCCGAGATGCTGGAGACGCTCGGGACGCTTGACGCCGAGCTCGGGGATAAGGCTTTCTTCGGCGGCGAGGCGTTCGGGTTCGTGGACGTGGCGCTCGTGCCGCTCACGTCGTGGTTCTACAGCTACGAGAAGCACGGCGGGTTCAGCGTGCAGGAGGAGTTCCCGAGGCTGGCGGAGTGGGCGAGGTGGTGCGGGGAGAGGGAGAGCGTGGCGAACACCCTGACGAAGCCGGAGGACGTGCTCGACTTCATCGGCGTGCTCAAGGAATACTACGGCGTCGAGTAGCGCATTCGTTGAGGAGCTGGCCCGCGTCCGTATGTTGCTTGTTAATTTTGCGTGTGTTCTTCTTTTAAGATGTTGTCCAATGTATTTGGGAGTTAGCACGGAGCTACCGCACTAGTACTATCTATGTGCCACGAATAAATACTTCAAAATATTCGCAAACGAAAAATACTTTAAAATGTTTTGGTAATTGACTCTGTAACTCCGTTCGGCTCGCCAATTAGTGCCCAACTTTGGTCGATTGTGCAGCTGCCCAATCTTTTATATATATATATATATATATATATATATATATATATATATATATATATATATATATATATATATATAGAGCAGGACTATTCTCGAACCCCCCTTAAGAGGTTCTAGAATAGCTATTCTAGAACCCCTCCTAATCACCTTCTTATCCCGATCAGCACCCAACCTAACCACCTTCTACCCCGCACCGGAGCCCCACCATCCACGCTAAAAAAAAAAACTACCCACCCCCCGACCCAACCCAACGCCTCGACGGATCCCACCGCCGGTCGCCTCCCAGGGCGACCCCGCTGCCGGCGTCTTCCCCTGAGCGTGCGACCCCGCCACCACCGACCGCTCCCCTGCTCCGCTGGCTCTCCCTTCTCTCTGTGCTTCCGCCTTCCCCACCCCCAGGTCGCCGGAGATCTCGCAGCACCGGCGCGCCCTCGCGCCCCGCCCCCAGCCAGCATCCCACGCCGGCGCGGCCCATCCCCATCCAGCCTCCTGCCGCCGACGTGCCCCGCCCTAGCCACCGAGCTCACCCACTCCACCGATGGACGACCCTCTCCTACGCGCGCCGCCGCCGACCCTCTTCTGCCTGCACTTCCGACGCCTTCCCTCTCCCGCGAGCGGCGCCGCCGCCAACCGTCCCCTGCACACGCCGCCGGAGGGAGCCTGCATCCCCATCCCGCCTCCTTCCCCCAGCAGCAGTCGACCGGCCCTCCCTCCGCCGCACTCGTCCTCCAGGCGCGCCCGTGCTGGAGGTCGTGGACCCACCTCCTGCGTGTGTCTCCTTCCTCGTCCACGCGGGCCGCCGAGCACCTCCCTAGCTGCATCTGGATCGAGCCAGCTCCACGCCCTGGCCGAGCTAGCTCCACGCCTCGCTGGTCGATCTGCTCCAGTGTTCTGCACTCAATCGATCTGTCCGCATTTCTCCTGATGCTAGATACATGATTCCGGTGATTTTTTCCTCCCGCCTGAAGTTCACTGATTGTTGTCGCGAGGTCTAGAGAGCGAAGTCATGTAGTTCAGAGAAAGAGCTACCAATGTGGACTCCAACTCAGGCCGACATCGACTCCAGCGACGCCGCACTAGTTGCTCCAACGCCGACGAGAAGCTGCGAGGATGAGGCTGAACTTCTCTGACAGTTCACTTGATTTTTTTTGGGCATACATGTAGTTCATTTGATTTTTTTTTTGCGGTTCAGATCTTCGCATACATGTAGTTCACTTGATATTTTGGAAATCAAATAAAGTCAAAACCGTGGCATAAAACGTGCGTCTAATTCTCCGCGAGGAAGTTCACTTACGTCTCCGAAGAAATTCACTTCCGTGACGAGCGAAGTTCAGAAATGGTTCGAGTACGAAAATCAAGCAGGTCAAAAAAAATCAAAGAAGTCAAAAACATGACGGAGAACGTGCTTTTGGTGCTCCGTGAAGAAGTTCACTTATGTGTTCGGAAGAAGTTCAGTGTTGTGAAGTGGGAAGTTCAGAAAAAACGAGAATTCTAAAAATAACAGAATTATGTATATTTAAAACTGCTTTTCTTTATTTGCTTTTCTTTATTTGAAAGTTCACTTGTGGAATTAAAAACTATATGAAGTTCACTTACATAATCACGAGAAGTTCGGGAAAAAAGATGGTCCGCTAAAAATAACCGCTAAAAAACATGATGTTCGTTCGCAAAAAAAAATGAAGTTCACTTGCGTGTCGTGTGAAGGATATGAAGTGCACTTTGCAAAAAACATTACGAAAAATCAAATAACTGTGTCATAATACGCTCGTCTGATGCTCTGTTAGGAAGTTCACTTACGTCTCACATAAAAGTTCACTTTCGTGACGAGTGAAGTTCAAAAATGGTCCGAGTACGAAAATCAAACAGGTAAAAAAATCAAAACACGTCGAAAACATGACGTACCACGTTCATCCGGTGCTCCGTGAAGAAGTTCACATACGTGTCGGGAAGAAGTTCACATATTTGTCGGGATGAAGTTCACACATGCGAAGTTGGAAGTTCAGAAAAAACGAGAATTCTAAAACAACAGAATTTTATATATTTAAAACTACTTTTAAACCGTAAGGAATTTCAAAAAACTGCGTGAGATAACAAAGTTGCGGATTTTTCATAGCTTTCCAACGCCGTATCACTTGCATCAATCCGACAAATGGTTTGAAAATGGCGATCAAAATACCGTACGGTCGCGAAAATAGTGATAGTGTATTTTCAAAACTGCTCTTAAAACCGTAAGGAATTTCGAAAAAATGCGTGAGATAACAAAGTTGCGGCTTTTTCATAGCTTTCCAACGGCGTATCATATGCATCAATCCGATAAACGGTTTGAAAATAGCGATCAAAATACTGTACTGTCGCGAAAATAGTGATAGTATATTTGAAATTCTTTAAAAACCGTAACTAATTTCGAAAACCTGTGAAAATGAAAAAGTTTCGTAATTTCCATAGCTATCCAACGGTATATCACATGTCTCATTCCGATAAGCGGTTGAATGAAGTCCACTTACTCTGCCACGGAAGTTCACAATTGGTTCTAGAATAGCTATTCTAGAACTAGTTCGAGAATAGCTGACTATATATATATATATATATATATATATATATATATATATATATATATATATATATATAGAGCAGGACTATTCTACAACCCCCTCTTAAGAGTTGTAGAATAGCTATTCTACAACCCTCCTAATCACCTTCTAAACTCGAGCCCGACCCATCCTAAAGACTTTCTGCCCCGCACTCACCCGCACCCACCCGACACACCTGCTCCCCTTGATCCAAACCATCCCGCACCCCACCGGCGGCAGCCAACCATTAGGAGCTCCACCGTGCGCCCGCCCTGGGAGGGCCCCTACCTCCGCCGCGCGCAGCCCTCGGAGGGCCCTGACCTTCTCCGCTCGCCGCGCCCGGAGGACCCCCTGACCTCCACCGCTCCGGCGTGACGCTCCCCACCACCGCACGCCGCCCTGGGAGGGCCCCCAACCCGCGCCGCGCGCCGCCCGGCGAGAAAGCCGTCCCCGCGTGCCTCCGGGGACATGACTCGCCCCACCCACCCCATCTCCTCACCCACCGGCGGCGGACACAACCCTCTCCTCTACCACCGACAGTTTCGGTGCTCATCCCCTCCCCTACCGATGACCGCGGCCTCCCTCTCCTCCCACCGGTGACCGCGGCCGCGCGCCATCGATGCCCGATAGCGCCACGGCTCGCCGCTTTGGCCCCACATCACTGCCGGGGGTGGCTGCCAACGGCCGCCCCTCCGCGCCACGAGGACCTCCCATCGCGCGCCGCTAGGGGACGTCCTTCCTCGCTCCGCCCCGTCGACCTCCCGCCACGCTCCGCCCCGGCGACCTCTTGCCGCGCCCGACCTCCTCTTGCTCGCAGATCCGGTGGGTTCAGTCCACACTGGGTCGCTTCCGAGTCCACATAGTGGTGGACTTGCTGCCCTGGTGCTCGAAAGCTGCTGGAGGTGTTCGTGAGATACCAATTTTTTGCAGTTCAGTTTTTTTTTTTGTCAGTTCACATCGGGTACTCCACTGCATTTATGCAGGACGTAGTTAGAGATAGGTTGGTGCAAAACTACTATTGTAACGTTCTTGTGCAGTTCACTATTGGTGCTTGTGTGGTTCAGTTTAGTGTCGTGGAAAGTTCGATTTATTTGTTAGGGAAGTAACTTTCCTGTGAAAAAGGTAAACAAAATTAATGAAGAGCGAAGTCCACTTATTAATTTAAAACGGTTGATTTATGAAAAATATGAAGTTCACCGTATACACACGAATTCACTTGAAGAAAGTTGGAAACAAAAGTTCACTCAAAAAATCTTTAGAAGTCCACTACTATTTTAGAAATTTACTTTGGATTTTTAAAGTCCACTACGCTCGAATGAAGTTCACTATTTCATAACAAGGAGTTCACTGTTTTTGATACGGAAGTTCAGAATAACAACACCTTGAAAACTGAAAAAAAAAACTCAAAAATAGCAGTTAGTATATTTAAAACTTCTCTCAAACCATGAAAAATTTCAAAAAATGGTCAACATGAAAAAGATGCGCAATTTCCATACCTTTCCGACGATATATCCTTTGCATCGTTTGGAAAAAAAGGTTTGAAAACAACGATAAAAACAGTGCGCAATACGGAACAAAAAATTCGCGATAGAAAGTTCACTTACACATAACTCGAGGTTCACTACCATATAGGAAGAAGTTCATTATACTTTGTTTTTTGGAGCGGAAATTTTACGTGTATAAATCGTTCGTACGAGCTCCGGTTGGCCAAATCAATCATCCCCGCATGCAATTAGCAATGACACGAGTCTAATTTAATTCTCCCATACCGGCACACCTCAACGTGAAGTTCACTTATTAAATGACCCGAAGTTATGTTCCATAACTGTGACAACGTGAAGTCCATATATAAAAAATAAGCGAAGTTCATTAGAAAAAAAAGTCGAAGTTCACTTGCGTGACGGACGAAGTTTAGAAAAAAATTGTGTCACACGAGAAGTTTATTCGTGAAGTTCTGGTGCTCCTTGAAGAAGTTCACTTATGTGTACGGAAGAAGTTCAGTTTTGTGAAGTAGGAAGTTCAGAAAAAACGAGAATTCTAAAACAACAGAATTATGTATATTTAAAACTGCTCTTAAACCGTAAGGAATTTCGAAAAAGTGCGTGAGATAACAAAGTTGCGGATTTTTCATAGCTTTCCAACGGCGTATCATTTGCATCAATCCGATAAACGGTTTGAAAATGGCGACCAAAATACGGTACGGACGCGAAAATACTGTTAGTATATTTGAAATTCTTTAAAAACCGTAACTAATTTCGAAAACCCGTGAACATGAAAAAGTTTCGTAATTTCCATAGCTATCCAACGGTATATCATATGCATCATTCCGATAAGCGGATCAAAAATCGAACTAGAAAATTTTCCGGCGAATGTGGAGAATCGGTGTGTTCCGTCAGGAAGTTCACATTTACAGTATGTGGAGTTCACAGTTGTGACGCGGGAAGTTCAAAAGTATTGTAGAATAGTTATTCTACAAGTGGTTGTAGAATAGCTGATATATATATATATATATATATATATATATATATATATATATATATATATATAAACCCTATTTGACACCCAGGGTGCAGAATAAATTATTTTGCACCCACTATTTTTTTACGTTGTTACATCAATAAATTATGTTACATATGTAAATATTTACGTCATATTGACCCACAATAGAAAAAACCGACATAAAAAATGAGTTAAAATAACATAAAAGTCATAAAAACAACATAAATAAGTGCATTTTTGTCGTATTTTTGCAACGTCACGTAAATATTTTTTTTTGTCATTTATATTTTTTCTTATGTTCTCCTTGACTTAATATATAAGACAAAATTTACGTCACGTAAAAATCATATGCGGTTGTAAAGATAGAGGGTGGGTGTAGAATAACTATTCTACTCCCTGGGAGTCAAATAGCGCGTCCCATTTTTTTACGTTGTTATGTCAATAAATTATATTACATATGTAAATATTTACGTCATGTTGACCCATAATAGAAAAAACCGACATAAAAAAATAGTTAAAATGACATAAAAGTCATAAAAACAACATAAATAAGTATATTTTTATCTTATTTTTGCAACATCACGTAAATAATTTTTTTTTGTTATTTATATTTTTTCTTACGTTCTCCTTGACTTAATACATAAGAAAAAAATTACATCACGTAAAAATCATATACGGTTGTAAAGATAGAGGGTGGGTGTAGAACAACTATTCTACTCCCTGGGAGTCAAATAGCGCGTCCCTATATATATATGTATATATATATATATATATATATAGGGTGGGACTATTCTGCACAACCCCTTAAGTGTTTGCTGAATAGGTATTCAGCACAACCTACCGAATCAAGTCTGGTTTTCCCGAACCGAACCCCACCCAAATCACCTTCCTATCAGAACCGAACGCCATACCGACCAGACCGAACCCAAAGAAAAAAAACACCCCACCTACTTCCCGTGTCCCCCCCACCCACCTCTTTACGATTCCCCACCTCCCGCACCCTGCCTTCTTCCTCCTCGTCACCGTCTAGCGGCTCCCTTCGCCGGCAACCTCCCTGCGCCTCCCCAGAACTCCCACGGCCGCCGCCCCGGGAGCCGAGGATCCCGCACCACCGCCGCCCCGGGAGGTTGGGGATCCCGTACCGCCGCCGCCCCGGGAGGTCGGGGATCCCGCACCGCCGCCGCCCCGGGAAGGTCGAGGCCCCCGCACCGTCGCCTCCCAGGGAGGTCGATTTGGGCCGCCAGGGCTCCCCCGGGCCGCTATGGAACCACCGCTATCGAGCACTCCAGCTCTGGCACGGGTCATGCCGCCGGTCCTCTTGGAAACTGTGCCTCCACGGCTCCCTATGGCCGATGTGGAACCTCCGCGGCCAACCTCCCCGCTGCCTCCGCGACGCGCCGTCGCCACCTCCTGGCCGCCCCGCACGCCTCCCGGAGAGGTCGACGCTGCCCCGCGGGGATCCCGGCGAGGAAGCCGCCCTTCACCGGAGTGGGCATCCGCGGCTCCCCTCCACCGGATTGCGCCTCCCCGGCCTCCCTTCCAGCGGAGCACGCCTCCGCCCGGCGAAGCGAGGAAGGAGACCAAGGGGGCGGCGGCTCCACGCCTCCACAACTTGTTATGGTGAACCAGCTAGTACTGTTTTGCTAGGAGAATTAGGGTTCATCTCGTTCGATTCGGTTTCCACTGCAACCATTAGGGCCAGGACACCGTTATATGCTTGTTTAGCCATACCTGCAAATCTACATCCTCTGCCTCGGCGCATCGTCAGGCATCAGGTTCAGACTCCATGCCGGGTGTGCATCCGTGTGGTGGTATACTCTTGCTAGCCTAGGTAGCATTGGCCTAAAATAGCACCGACTACAGGCTTCCATGTATTATCTATTTATTATCCTCTGCATCTTCTAGGCCATATCTTAACACCTGCGTTGCTTGCATTTCATCCACAGCTTACTGGACAGACATGTCGGTCCGAGATGGAAGAAGGGCAAGGACGGCAAGGATTTCTCGGCTCTAGCAGCAGCCAACCCCATGTCGAGCATCGTCACTGAGCTCCAGTCTTCGCTCGAACGCTCCAACCTCGTGGCGACTCTATCTAGCCGCGGCGGGGATGCAGTTCTCAGAGTGAACCCGCAGCAAGCGTTGCTTCTGAACCGAGCCGCCTTTGGTCGGGCCGTGGAGAACGCCGCCGGAGCAGAGAAACAGTGGTGGTTCCAACTAGGCGCCGAGGAGGTCTTCTACCTCTGCCATTCTCTGAAGTGTGTCGCGGTCGAGTCGGACGGTGAGAAACGGATGAACCATGGGGAGCTGTGGGATCACCTGTGCACCGCGTCGGAGTCGTTTCCCGAGATGTACAGGGCGTACTCGCATCTAAGATCCAAGAACTGGGTCGTGCGGTCGGGTCTGCAGTACGGCACGGATTTCGTGGCATACCGCCATCACCCGGCGCTGGTCCACTCGGAGTTCGGTGGTAGATGCGGCCGCCTGAAGGTGTGGTCTGACATACTACACCTGTTATAAAATAGAGGTTCGTTTGGTTAGCAGAGAAAGTTCACTTTTAATTTTTGGATAAGTTCACTCAGTTCGTGTGATGGTTGATAAAAAGAACTGCCTGCTGAATAGATAAGTTCACTATAATTTGGCGTGAAGTTTTGTCTATACTATATAGGAAGTGCGGTTATACTCGGCTTGAAGTTTAGTGCGACAACGCATGTAAAATCATTGTTTACTTATGCAAATCCTTCATACAAGATCCCGTTGCTACCGCCCCTGCAATTGGCAACAATGTGAGTCTACTTGCACTCTCCCATGTCGCCACGCCCACTTGTTAAGCCTCAACGGTTCGCGAATGAAATAATGATGCCACTATTAAAAAAATCGAAAAACTCTAGTAAGCAAAATAGAAGTTCACTTACACAGCTCGAGAAGTTCGGACAAATAGTCCACCAAAATTAAATTCACCTGCAAAAAAATAGAAAGTTCACTCGTGTATCGTGAGAAGTTCAAAAAAAATGGTCCGACGAGAGGTTCACTTGTGAAATAGTTAGGAAGTTCACATATGCATCGCGAGAGGTTCAAAAAAATAGTCCGTCAAATAAAGTTCACTTGCAAAAAAATAGGAAGTTCACGTATGTATCGCGAGAGGTTCAGAAAAAAAATGGTCCAGCAAGAGGTTCACTTGTTATAAAAAAAGGAAGTTCACTTACGAATCGCGAGAAGTTCAGAAAATAGTCCGCCAAATAAAGATCACTTGCGAAAAAAAGAAGTTCACTGACATATCGGGAGGGGTTCAGAAAAATATGGTACGCTGAGATGTTCAGTTACGAAACTTTTTTTTTTTTTGAGAAACAGTTACGAAACTTAGAAAGTTCACTTACGCATTCTGGTGGAGTTCGTCAACTTTATAAATGAAAAGTTCAGAAGTGGTTTGAAAAAATAGAAGGTTTACTTGTGTACTGTGAGAAGTTCGGAAAAAATAGGGTCAACGGCATATTATGTGGATTATCCGTTTTTCGTATTTTCAAAATTAATCAAAAACCATAACGAATTTCAAAATAATTTGTACACATAAAAGTTGCATCTAGTCAATATCTTTCCAACGGCATATTATTTGTTAAGTTTCGATAAGCGGTTTAAAAATAATTGCGAAAAAACAGTCCGTCGGATCTAAATTTCAGAAAACAGAATTCTCTATTTTTTTAAACTGCTCTTAAACCGTAAGGAATTCGGAAATTTGGGCAGAAATAGAAAAGTTGCGCATTTTCCATACGAATCCAACGGCATATTACTTGCATCCATCCGATGAGCGGTTTGAAAATGACTTCCAAAATACAGTACGAAAACGGAAAAATCCGCGAAAACTGTGTTTAGTATAATTAAAATTATTCTAAAACTGTACATAATTTGGAAATCTGGCAGAAGAATAAAAGTTGCGCAATTTCCATACCTATCCAACGGCATATTATTTGCATCAATCCGACGAGCGGTTTGAAAATGGCGCACCAAATACTGTACGAACACGGACAAAATCGTGAAATCCGTGTTTAGTATATTCGAAATTGTTCTAAAACCGTACAGAATTTGAAAACCGTCCAGAAGAGTAAAAGTTGCGCATTTACAATACGAATCCAACGGCATATCGCATGCGTCATTCCGATAAACGGTTTGAAAATGGCTGTCGAAATAGAGATCTGGGTGTTCCGCTAAGAGGTTCACCGATTATTGTTTAGAAAGTTCAGAAAGTTGTTCAGAATAGTTATTCTGTACGGGAGTGCAGAATAGCTAGAATATATATATATATATATATATATATATATATATATATATATATATATATATATATAGAGCAGGACTATTCTCGAACCCCCCTTAAGAGGTTCTAGAATAGCTATTCTAGAACCCACCCTGATCACCTTCTAATCCCGACCCAACCCTATCCAAATCAGCTTCTTATCCCGACCCGCAAAAGACTAACGAACCGGTCAACGCCCCACCCACGCACCCACCTTCTTCCTGCTCCCGATCCCCTTCTCTGCCGTTCTAAACTACCACCGCACGCCGCGCAATCGCCTGCTTCCCCCCACCGCCTTGAGGTCGCCGCGCTGCTCGTGCTCGTCCCCCACCGGCCCTAGGCCGCTGCGCCGCCCCCGCTTCCCCGACACCGACGCGAGGTCTCTGCGCCTCCCTGCGAGCCGCGCCCGACCCCCTACAGCAGCGCTCGACGCCCGCCCAGACCGAGGCTGCCCCTGCACCACCACACGCACCGCCCGTGGCTGCTCCTCCGCCCTTCCCCTTCTCTGCCATGAGCACGGCCGCCGGAGCAGCTCCCAGTCTCCTTCCGCGCCCGCCCGCCTCCTTGCGCGCGGCCGACACCAGCGGCCCCGTGCGCCTCGCTCCTCCCTGTTCGTCGAGTTCAACTGCATCCGCACGAGTCCGGCAATGCCCCGTTCGTCGACGGGATGTACCAGGGCGCCGACCCCCCCGAGGCCCGCTCGTCGCCGGTGCTCCCTATGGTCTTTAGCTGCATCGCCAGTAGCTCCCTATCGGCCCAGCGTTTTGGTCGCCTCGCCGCAGCCGTCACCTACTCACCTTCCCTGGAGTCCACACTGCCACTAGCAGGGGTTCACCCCGTGGGCTGCTGGCGGTTCCTCTCTGCCTGTACCCATTACCAGCTCGCCGATGTGCTTGCCCTGAAGGAAGAGACCGGGGGGCGGCGCGCCGGCGTATGCCGGAGTGGTGTGGGGAGGGTTGCTGCCTGCCTGGACGCAACGTTGTCTTGGTCGCCGGAGCGAGCAGAAATGTAAACTGCTCGTGGTACTGAACCTGTACAAGTCTGATTATGAACTGCAACTCGTTAGCTATTTTTCAGAACAGTGTGTGATATATTTTTTCTTTTGAACTGCACACTGAAGCTTGAATCCCACCTGGCGCCGCCACGTGCACCGAATTTTTTTTGGTATTGGGAAGTTTAATTCCATTTTGTAGTGCCGTTTAATTCAATATCGGGGTAGAAATCCTACACATAAAATTGGGGCTCCAACATTTCATTTTAGTTTTGTTCAGATCAAAGATGAAGTTCATTGTTTCTCAGAAAAAAGCTCACTAATTCAACTGATGAAGTTCAGTAAAAAAAATCATGCCACTTGTGTAGTCTGTCAAAGTTCGGCCGGTCACATCGAAGTTCATTTGTCGTAATCATTGTAGTTCACTTATTTAGTCGTGGAAGTTCAAACTGTCACGTGCATGCCGTCGAAGTTCGCTCTTCAAAATTTAGAAGTTCACCTACCAAATATTGTCACAAAGTTTGCTTTTCTTTATTTGAAAGTTCACTTGTGGAATTAAAAACTATATGAAGTTCACTTACATAATCACGAGAAGTTCGGGAAAAAAGATGGTCCGCTAAAAATAACCGCTAAAAAACATGATGTTCGTTCGCAAAAAAAAAATGAAGTTCACTTGCGTGTCGTGTGAAGGATATGAAGTGCACTTTGCAAAACATTACGAAAAATCAAATAACTGTGTCATAATACGCTCGTCTGATGCTCCGTTAGGAAGTTCACTTACGTCTCACATAAAAGTTCACTTTCGTGACGAGGGAAGTTCAAAAATGGTCCGAGTACGAAAATCAAACAGGTAAAAAAATCAAAACACGTCGAAAACATGACGTACCACGTTCATCCGGTGCTCCGTGAAGAAGTTCACATACGTGTCGGGAAGAAGTTCACATATTTGTCGGGATGAAGTTCACACATGCGAAGTTGGAAGTTCAGAAAAAACGAGAATTCTAAAACCATAGAATTTTGTATATTTAAAACTGCTTTTAAACCGTAAGGAATTTCGAAAAACTGCGTGAGATAACAAAGTTGCGGATTTTTCATAGCTTTCCAACGCCGTATCACTTGCATCAATCCGATAAACCACGTCATAGCTTTCCAATGTGTTTGTGGACGAACAATCTTAGACACTTTTAAACCACGTCATTTTTTAGTCCAGAAGTGTTCATCAGCTAGAGGATTACTCCATATGCTAGCCAAACATAATTCCCAAGTGTATTATTTTTTCATACGGAAATCACAAATCGATATATAATAATTCATCTTTTGTTTTGGTTCATTCTCCATTTCTTGATTCATCTTTTTTCTCCTTAATTCTCATGATGAATGATTCATCTTTTGTTGCTGACTTCTTTTTTCTTTTCTTGATTTTCTTTTCATGGCTTCATCGTCAAGTGACGTATGTTATAAATGTTGATCCGGAGGATTTTTGTGTTCCCAGCTCAAATTAATGCTTTTCGGGGGTTTTACATTCATTGTATAAGTTTTTATTTAGTTCATCGATATGTTAGGACTTTGATTCTCAAGGTCCATCAGAGGTGGGACAGACTGGCGATAGGGACAAAAAACCAAGCTGCATCCGGATCTCCTTTCTTTTTTCTGTTGACCGAACTACTACGTGATATGACGTTTTCAGGGCTTGACCGACTAGACTTTCCATGTTGATTGTACAATATCGAGGTATAGGAATATGGGTTGTGTAAAATATATAATTTTACCTTATCGGTATCCGTAGTGATTTTTGTCATTTCTCCACATCGTTTTCATTATTTCTCGGTCATAATGGAGCGGGCGCGGCAACGTGCGCATTTCCCTTCTAGTTCCCTTTCTATTAGGCCATGTGCTCATGTATAATGGGGAGGGCTTAGAGAGGTGGTTAAAGAAATAAACCAGATTTTTACTTAGACACTCATGTTTATTTCCATAAGAGAGGTGCGTAGTTAAGCATCTTTCTTCTAAAAATAGGCACCAGCGCTTAAGAATATCGGTTTATTTTCTTAAGCATCTCTAAGAAATCACCATTGTACCTGCCCGTAATGGCTCAATTAATATGCAGTCTGGCTTACATCCTAACACAATTATAGGAAGTGGGAAGAAAGGAAAGCGAGTTGGAGTACTAATAGAAAACCCGCAGTGAGTTTTGGCACTCGAACACCCACTATAGGGTATAAACAACTATTAGCATCATTAACAGGCTTCAGAAAGTTCTAAACCAAGCTTATTACACACAAGAATGACCAACAAAAGCACATGCTTCACAGGGACGCCCATAGGTCCGGCAAGAATGACGACTGTCCCAAGCTCCAAGACGAGAAGAGCTTTTTTTTGCGGGGACTAGAAGAGCTAAATAATGGTACATTACATAGTAATCATTAGACTAATATACATTAGATGCAAGAAACTACAAATTATGGTAAAAAAACATGATTGATCTTTCCTATTCAACAATACACAACGTGGACTATGATTACTTATAATATGTCTAAAAAAGGTATAAATACATATAAAATCACAAGACAAAATCCAATGATGCAATTTATACAAGATAAATCCATAAATTTTGATATTATTAAGGGTTAAAGACATGAACTATTAAATATGGTGAATATTCATACGCGTGTTCCATTTTGAAACGGATTGAGTATCTTAACATAATAAAATAATTAATTTGCGGAAGAAAATACACACCACAATCCTTTATTACGTAAGAACAAACCAATATGACCGATGAAAAGAAGTTTAGTTCGCAAATCTTACGGAAATCTACGTAGCTACATTTCCATTAATTTCACGAAATAAATTTTAATTTCAAAAGCTGACAAGGAACTTGTGTACAGTAGATGATAACAAGCATGATGCGTAAGAGCATATCAAATGATTAAATTTACAAATGCAAACATATTAGAATTTACAATATTTTATTTTGTCGGTACTTACCCTAAATATTGTTGGCTTAATACCAAGTAAACATCATGCACACTTTGTCAAACGTTTACTTGCTAGAAAAATTTGACCTTAAACAATTAGTGTTATTGGTTCAGTTTATACTCTATAAGTGTCTATAAATATGCTTAATTAATCGTACCTAGAAACCACTATTTTGATATTTATTAGATCGTTCTCTTTACAAAGATTTTTCTTAAATACATATAAATTATGTAGATTATGCATTCAGAAAAAACAGTTATTGAACAAAAAGTTGTTACAAATTACTGTTTAATATATTTCAACAATGCTCAGTATAAAAAAACACACAAACTATAATTTACTAGTATTGCGAGTTATCTGGTCAAAGTACAAGAACAAACAGAAAATTATAATTATAATAGTGTAACATGCTAAAATAAATATATAGAGAAGTATAAAAGCTTAGTACAAATTGTATTTATTTGGATTCATTAGGTCCCAAAATTTCACCCTGATGCTTCACCAAGCAGAGACATAAAACACAACAAGCAGTTCAGAACACAATGGAATCTAAGGCCCAATGATCAACATGGTTCGCCAAATAGCAGCTTCATCATAATGCACCCATGAAGAATCTCATAGTCTTTACACTCAATTGGTTGGCTTGAGCCTTTAGCATTCATTATTTTTCTCCCGCTATGTTCAGCGTTGTACAGACATACCTATTAAGTAAAAAAAGAACACACTGTAAAAATGACAACAATAGTATTAAATACAATCTTGATTTTGATAATATAATTTAGCAGTGGTGCAGGTGAAGAGACCAATAATTTCAATATTCTCAGAAAAAACACTCAAGAGATCCCATCCAATTCCTTTTCCTCATATTCTCTCTAGTGACAACAAAATCCTGAAAATTTTGCAGGAGAAAGATCTTGATATTTTCTAGGAAGATTAGATCACGAAATCCATTTATTATGATCCCTAGCAAGTTCCTTTCAAAGTATTAATAAATATATATGGTAAAACCTTGACGATTCTTAAAGAGGAACCAAACAACTCATCACAAACCTAACACCTAGCAACTTGTCCAGCTTGTGCTTTAATATCCTCATGTTGAGTTATCGACCCAAGATACAATATTCATATTCTAAAAGGGATATTAAAATCCAAGTTACCCACATGTTCAAAAGTAAGTTGTAGAGCTTGACATGTATCATATAACATATGGTTACTGACATACAAAGGAGCAGATCTAAGGTAAGGATCAAGCCTGAATCTTAAGCCCCTCTTCTTTAAAATCAACTTTCTGTCATAGAAACATGTTTTGTTATTCCAAGAAGCAATTTCCAACAAGTAGAATCATTAGTCTTGGATTTAACGGTTGCCTTGGATTTATTTATTAGGTATTTTTCTTACAAATTTTTCTACCAAAATCACGCTTGGGTTTCTAACATCCATAATGAAAGAACAAACTATGCCGAGATGTCGCCTAGAGGGGGGGTGAATAGGCGATTACACTTTTTCAATTAAGGGCTTGATAATTGCGGAATAAAACTATGTGTTTAAATTAACAAGCCAACAACCTAATTACTAGGCTCACCTATGTGCACCAACAACTTGTGCTAAGCAAGGCAAGCAACAAGGTGATAGCCAGATATAGAACTTCAAGCACGACGGCTATCGCAATGTAAATTGCATAAGTAAAAACTCGGGTATAGAGATAACCGAGGCACGCGGAGACGAGGATGTATTCCCGAGTTCCTCCTTGTTAAGGGAGTACGTCTCGTTGGAGGGGTGTGAGCTCGCCACAAGAGGCCTACTCAAGATGCCACAAAGGACTCACCCTATTCTCTGATGAACCGCACCCAAGGGTTTGGTTCACCTTCCACTATCGGAATCCTTCGAGGCGGAATCCGGAGCCTTTACACCGTTCTTTGGGGCACACACCCACAACTCAATTGGGGGCTCCCAAATCTTTGCCGAAACTTCACAAGTCGAAGTCTTCACGGCACCACCACCGTCTAGGGTACACAATGCACCCAAGAGGCACAAGCTCTTGGGAACACAATGCACCCAAGAGTAACAAGCTTCTCAACCTTCAACTTCACGTATCACCATGGAGAGAGCAACCCGATGCAACTAATGCAAAAGGCAAGAACACACTAAGTGGTCAAATCCTTCACTCTCAAATTCCAACCAAGCAACAAATGCTTTGGGGGGAATAAGAGAGGAAGAACAAAGAGGATGAACACAAAGCAACCTCAAAATCTAGATCCACTAGGTTCCCCTCACTTAGAGGAGATTTTGATTGGTGGAATGGTAGATCTAGATCTCCTCTCTTGAATCCCTAAATTTGGGCAAGAATCATTGGAGGGATAGAGAGGAATCAAGCTCACAAGTTTAGCAACAAAGGAGGAGAGAGGGAGCAAGTGAGCTGAGTGAGAAGCCAGCTCTTGGGGAAGAAGGAGGCTATTTATAGCCTCCCCCAAAAACTAGCCGTTATAGCCTTCTCATGCCGTAGACTCCGGTGTAAGAGGGTCGGAGACTCCGGCCTGGGCCGGATATTCCGGCCAGGCTCCGGGCCTGCTGGATCATCGGGGCAGACCGGAGATTCCGGCCAGGCCGGAGACTCCGGACACTCTCCGGGGATGCTCCGGACCCCTATCCAGTACCGCACCATAAAGATGCAAAAGAGCTGAGAAAACCTGAGGCCGGAGATTCCGGGTCCCTTGGGCCGGAGACTCCGGACCATCTCCGGGGTGCCTCCGGACCCCAGTCCAGTAGCGCACCACAGCAAGTCATTCGGCAGCGAAAAACAGGGGGACCGGAGACTCCGGGTCCTTTGGGGCGGAGACTCCGGTGTGACCAGAGACTCCGGACCATCTCCGGGCCAGATCCAAACAGAGAAATCAGAACCCCATAACTTTTGCAAATGAACTCCGTTTTCGATAATCTTGGACTCGTTGGAATCGTCACATCGAGCACAACAAGATTATGTAGAGAAACATCATAGTCCAACAAGATATTGTAAAAACCAAAGGGGAAAGGATCAACCTCTATTTCGCAAACCGGAAATGAAATATCTTTTGCAAATGAAGTCCAAATGAGATGAAACCAATTTTGTTGGAAAGAGGACGACAAATGCAACCTTTGAAAAAGGCAAACAAGCAATGGAGATTTTGCAAAGAAATGGAAGAGATAAATCTTCCGCACGGATGAACCGGCAAAATCTCCAATACCGAAACCGCAATAGAAGACGCATATGAAAACCGTTTTCGGTGAACTTGGCCTTGTCATGACAAGCACGACAAGCACCAAGACCACACCACGATAAGAGACGAATAAGAACCAATAAAGATGATTGCATGGATGCAAAGGTTTGTGCTCTCTACGACGATAGAGAGCCCCTCTTGATAGTACGGCTATCTATCCTATAACCCGGTCTCTCACTAAACATCATGAGACCGGTAAAATAAAAACCCTATCAAGATCATACCTTTGCCTTGCGCATAAAACCACTTGAGGTCGATGAAGACGATCTTCATCTCCTCAAGACGCACCACCTTTCTTGATTGCGCTTCGCTTGGTGAAGATTCACATGACGCTCCCCCATACACCAAGATGGGGAAAGCACTCTTCGGCATAGCTTCACTTGGACTTGAGTGTTGATCAACCCGCACATAGCCTTGATCAACCCATAATCTTCTTCCCCTAGCATTGACTCCAACATATGGAGATCAAGCAAAGCTAATGGACACACCTACAAATATAGCTCAATACAAACATTAGTCCATAGAGATTGTCATTAATTACCAAAACCACACATGGGGGCAACCATGCACTTTCACATAACCACTTACACAAAAGAATCATGTTGTATTTTACTGAGATACATTGACGATGAAGAAGATGATAATTTGTTTATCATCAAAGCTTGACTCCAATAATCACACGGTGAGAACACCTTCCTTATGAATGAGGTAAGCATCCAATGCATCTCCATTGTACCTAAAACAAAATTCAAGCACAAAATGGTTCCCAAACTCATTGGGTCCCATAGTAGTTAGATAAACTACAATATATAGGAAACACTCCACCTAAATATGTGCATATAGATATGAAATTGAATTCACATCTTAGCCGATTTAGGATTCGGTGGAGCACACCCTATATATTGGATCGAGAAAGACTAGCATGCCATAAAATATATATACTAGTAAATATGCATGCATAGACTTACGAGAACCAAGAGAGATACAATTTGGACAAAAACACCAAGTAAACCAAGAAGAGAGCACACCAAAGTGTGACACAAAAAGGTTGTCCAAATTATATCAAAATCCAAATCAACACATGATTGAGGAAAAATCAAATCAACATATGATTGATTCCAAAACACATCAACACATGAAGTGTGATATCAATAGGAATCAAATCAAACAACACCTGATTGAAAAGACACCAATTGAAAATAAGATACCATTAGGAGAAAAGATACCAAGAAGAGGATAATACTTGACTGGAATCAAGTAAAGAAAAAAAAGGCAATAAGGTATCAAAACTCTCACAATAAATATCAATTGAAACAAATATCTATGGAGGAGATATTAAATTCCAATTAATATCAATTGAAGGTACCAAAACATAAGATAAAGAATTACATGCCAATTGAAAGGATCAAATATTGATAGATAGGATAGTGTTCTAAATAAAAAGGAATGCTTCCCCAAGATTAATGCATTATCTTAGATATTTGCATTGAATACAAAATGCACACACAAGGGATCATTACTCTCCATATTTTATTTACAACACTAAACACTACCAATTGAAAAATTAGGATCCTTGCAAGAGGCAAAGAAGGCAATAAATAAGGCAATTCACCGCAAGAGCCAATATGAAGATGGTCTACAAAATCCACCACAATTACTAGTATCACTTGTCATGGACAAGGAGTATATAGAGAAATTTCTCGGTGGTATATAGGAATGATGTTCAAGACCAACTTCACAACAAACAAGCATATGGCAAGAGATAATAAATAAAACATCATATTTTGAATAGGACTTGTTGGTAGTTTCAACTATTCGAACCAACCGGCAAAGCCATGGTTAGAATAATATGACACAAATGGTTTCTCAAATAATATATGGAAATGCATATTAGAGAAAAACCACACCAAGCAAACTCACACAAACAAGATCCAAAGGATAACCAACAATAAAATTGGAACTTGTTCGAGCCGACATGCCACATAGGAATGGGATAACTCATAATATCAAATCTAAGTGGCAAACCTCAAATGTTCACATTTTTATGAGATTATAATATGCACATAGCTTATTACTCCCCCATAATGTGATAAATCATTTTGTCCAAGCAAGAGGCAAATAAAACCAACTAGAGAAATTAATGGACATTGTAGAATTTGAATTTCTCATGAATATGACATACCACATAGTAACTAGATAATATTGAAATATCAATACTAGGTGGTGTGCCTCATGTACACACATTTTTAGGTTTGTGAAGTGCACAAAGCATATCACTCCCAAAATGGGATAGTCCATTAATATCTCAAAGAGCCAAATTAAATCCACACAAGATCCAATAAAGCTCAACACAAAGTTACACATACATGATACACAACTATCATACATAACCTTGAATAACAAGACAAGTAGGAAAGTAGCATATCATATACAAGCATATGCTAGGAACAAAACTAACACATGCAAGGGAGCAAGCAACTTTCAATGTATATATGAATTAAATACAAGTTATCGCAAGGAGGAAGCATTGGATATGAGATAGAGTAATATATTCCAATTGACTTGGCATGAGGAAATACAACCATGAAGATCCATTAATTCTTCAAAAATAGCCAAGTCACCAATGTTCTCCACCAACACCTATTGATCAAGTTTGAGCTTGTTGTTCCCCAACCAAGTTGGGTCCTAAGAAGTTAGTCACAATAGGCTTGGGAACCCAAATGGTTCTTTTCTTGACATCACTTTGAGTCCCCACATATTTGGCAAACACATTGCCAATTCTATCCTTCCTAAGAGAATAAACATCCTCAATTATGATAGGGTTGGATGAGGTACCGTTAGTGCAAGAGGAAGCAAAGTGACCCTTGCCACGGCAAAGGTAGCAACATCGACTCTTCTCTTTCTTCTTAATAGGCTCCTCAACTTGAGGAGCATTGATGATACGTGTCAAACGTATCTATAATTTTTTATCATGCCATGCTTGATTCCTATCATTATTACATGCCTATGCTACATTATTATATCATTTCAAGGCATTTTATTGGACTAACCTATTGACAAGATGCCCAGTGCCAGTTCCCTGTTTCTGTGATGTTTTTGTTGCAGAAAGTTACTTCTGGAAATATTCTCGGAATTGGACGAAAATTTACGACAATTTTTTATTCAAGAAATGAGGAAGGGAGCCAGAAGGGCGGCCCCGGGAGGGACCCACAGCCCTGGGGCGGGTCCCACCCGCGGGTGAGAGGAGGGCCGCGGCCGGGGGCCGCCCCTGCCCCTCGGGCACCCCCTCGGGTGCCTCCGACGCCTATAAAATCATCCCCGATGCAAAAACCCTAACCCCCGAAGGATTTTCCCAAATACGATACAGAGCTCCGCCGCCATCGCCGACAAGTTTCGGGGGTCAGATTGCCTGTTCCGGCACCCTGCCGGGACGGGGATTGGCCCCCGGAGCCATCTTCACCGCCACCGCTGCCTCCGGGATGAGTTGTGAGTAGTTCCCCCGCGGACTACGGGTTTGTAGCAGTAGCTAGATGGTACTCTCTCCCCCTTGTTGTTCAATACCATGTTCTCGTGAGCTTCCCTACATGATCGAGATCAATCCGATGTAATATGCATTGTGTTTGTTGGGATCCGATGGATTGGCACGTTATGATCAGATTATTTATGTTTATGAATTGTTGTTGCTGCAATGTTGTTATGCTTAATGCTTGTCACTAGTTCACGAGTGGCATGATCTTAGATTTGGGCGCGTTATGTTTGCATGAATATAATTGATCCTTAGATCGTATCTACAAGTTGTATGCACCTGTTATTAGTCCGGAACCGGAGACCTCGAGTGACAGAAACAGGGACATTGATGGGAATGGTTAGTAACTTAAGGATTACATGTGTTCATTGGGTGTTAATGCTTTGCTCCGGTGTTCTATTAAAAGGAACACCTTAATTGCCATTTGTTCCTTAATTGGCCCGGCTGAAACCGGATGGCAGGACAAAAGATGTTGTGCGAATTTTCATTGCAAGTAGTTACAACTATATATGGAATACATGCCTACGTATGATTGATAAACTGAATGCTTTGTCATAATTAATTAATTAGTGCAATTCTGTCAATTGCCCAACTGTAATTTGTTCACCCAATGCATGATTATTTGCTTAGGAGAGCCGCCACTAGTGAAACTATGAACCCCGGTCCATATTTCTCCATCATTGCTTTCGTGTTTCTGTTACTATTGTTCTCAAATCACTGTTGCTTTCACCTCTCTCGTGTTACTTGTGCTTCTCCAGGTGTGGCTGAATTGACAAATCAGCTGCAAAGACCTCTAAGTATTCTTTGGCTCCCCTTGAGTCGAACCAATAAATTGGGTTATACTACCCGTGAAGACTGTTGCGATCCCCTACACTTGTGGGTTATCAATTGACTTTAGTCTTCTTAGGAGGTGGCCGTTGTTCAACTCGTGGAGGACCATGACATTGAACAAGAGGCCGCTTCCCTAGTTGCTTCTCACTAAGAGGCTTCTTCTTCATTGGGCAATCCCTAAAATGGTGCCCTTCGAGCTTGCACTTGAAGCAAATGATCTTGGCCGGATTCTTGACTTGTACTTGGCCCTTCTTCTTCGCAATCTTGGACTTGTTCTTGTTGTTGGAGTTGAATCCAAGTCCACTCTTGTCATTGGGGGATTGTTGCGCACTCAACATGTTGTCAAGTGCACTCTTCCCTTCATGACGCTTTTCCAAGCCTTTCTTCAAAGAAGCGACTTGGGCCTTGAGGTCTTTTATTTCCTCTACATGGTTAGTGGCAACAAAAGCACTAGAGGAAGTAGAAGCTTCATTGTTAGAGCAACAAGGCAAAGCAAGTAATTCATCACATGATGTACCAACATTTTTAGTGGATGAACTACTAGGACTAGCACATGGCAATATAGCATTTTTAGTCAAGGTTGTGATATTAACCACATGAGACTCACAAGATGTTACCTTGGTAGTGATAGCCTCATGAGCTTAACTTTAGTCTAGCATAGGATGCTAGAAGATCATTATTAGAGCTAGATAGCTTTTCATGACTTTCTTCCAACGTCCTATACTTGCTAGTTAGCAACTCAAGTTGAGCCTTTAGCTCACCATTCTCCTTCAAAATAGATGCTTCACAAGAAATGGAGTTAGTAGCACAAGCATCATTAACATTAGTAGTGGAAGAAGAAAACTTGGCAAGCTCTTCCTTAAAGCTAGCATTTTCCTTTTTCATGACTTTATATTTAGCATGAGCATGGTCACGTTCTTTAATGATTTTAGCAATTATTTCATTATGAGACTCCTCAGTGGATTCTAGATTCTCCTCAAGAGAAGCCCGAGTCTCTTGCTCTTCCTCAAGAGCATCTTCTAACGATGCCTTTTCCATAGCATCATCTCTTTCAATCTTACCCTTTTCTTCAAGGCTTGCTTCCAAAGACTCAATAGTTTCCCCGCGCTCAACAAGGGTGCTCATGATTTCATAGAGGTTATCACAAGCATTTTTATTCTTTGAAAGATCCTTAAGAATCATTAGACATTTATTATGAAGGATAGCATCATCATTTTCTCATCATCTTCTTCATCATCATTATCATTATTATTATCATCACTACTAGAAGATTTAGCCATAAGGCAAAGAGTGATGGATGAAGAAGAACAATTAATTTTTGAACTACTCAAGTTCACATCTTGTTGCATAGCTAATTGGGTTTCCTCTACATTATTATTCATGCAGGAGTTAGAGGGAACACAAGCATTTTTATCATGGCAACAAGATAAAGCAACAATATCATAAAGAGATTTATCTAAGCAATTTTTGGATCATATGCAAGGACTATCAACACTAGCATGTATGACATTTATAGTGCTATGTGTGTTTAGGTCCAAAGATGAAGCATTGCAACATGATAGAGATAAATGATCATCAACAATGAGCTCACTATCAATATTGCAAAACCTATCACTACTCACCATCACATTAGTTTGTGGCTTACCACATTTTGGTGAAGTAGACGAAGACAAGAACTCGTCACGGCCGGAGGTGGAGGGAGAGCAATCATCCTCAATAGTGTTGGACACTCCATATTTATCTTGAAGCTTGGTCCAAAGCTCATGAGCGTTCCGTAGAGGCAAGATTGACTCAAAAACTACAACACTCACAAATTTGCAAAACTCATTAGAAGCTAGAGCATCTAGATATAAGTTTTTCTCATCCTCTAAAGTCGTACTTTCGTAATCCTTTGGAGGAGAAAAACCTATATCTAAGATACGCTCAATATTGGGGTCCAAGACCCGTAAGTGTCTAAGCATATGAGTTTTCCAAATATTAAAATTTGTGCTATCGAATATAAACATGTGATCGTGCACTAATCCCCTAAACGACATCTTTACTCTCTAGGCGGTAAAGCCAAACAAGAGAGACGAGGCTCTGATACCAATTGAAAGAACAAACTATGCCGAGATGTCGCCTAGAGGGGGGGTGAATAGGCGATTACACTTTTTCAATTTAAGGGATTGATAATTGCGGAATAAAACTATGTGTTTAAATTAACAAGCCAACAACCTGATTACTAGGCTCACTTATGTGCACCAACAACTTATGCTAAGCAAGGAAACCAACAAGGTGATAGCAAGATATAGAACTTCAAGCACGACGGCTATCACAATGTAAATTGCACAAGTAAAAGCTAGGGTATAGAGATAACCGAGGCACGCGGAGACGAGGATGTATTCCCGAGTTCCTCCTTGTTAAGAGAGTACGTCTCGTTGGAGGGGTGTGAGCTCGCCACAAGAGGCCTACTCAAGATGCCACAAAGGCCTCACCCTATTCTCCGATGAACCGCACCCAAGGGTTTGGTTCACCTTCCAATATCGGAATCCTTCGAGGCGGAATCCGGAGACTTTACACCGTCCTTGGGGCACACACCCACAACTCAATTGGGAGCTCCCAAATTTTTGCCGAAGCTTCACAAGTCGAAGTCTTCGCGGCACCACCACCGTCTAGGGTACACAATGCACCCAAGAGGCACAAGCTCTTGGGAACACAATGCACCCAAGAGTAACAAGGTTCTCAACCTTCAACTTCACGTATCACCGTGGAGAGAGCAACCCGATACAACTAATACAAAAGGCAAGAACACACTAAGTGGTCAAGTCCTTCACTCTCAAATTCCATCAAAGCAACAAATGCTTTGGGGGGGATAAGAGAGGAAGAACACAAAGCAACCTCAAAATCTAGATCCACTAGGTTCCCCTCACTTAGAGGAGATTTTGATTGGTGGAATGGTAGATCTAGATCTCCTCTCTTGAATCCCTAAATTTGGGCAAGAATCATTGGAGGGATAGAGAGGAATCAAGCTCAAAAGTTTAGCAACAAAGGAGGAGAGAGGGAGCAAGTGAGCTGAGTGAGCAGCCAGCTCTTGGGGAAGAAGGAGGCTATTTATAGCCTCCCCCCAAAACTAGCCGTTACAGCCTTCTCAGGCCGGAGACTCCGGTGTATTCCGACTAGGCTTCGGACCTGCTGGATCATCGGGGCAGACCGGAGATTCCGGTCCAGTGGGCCGGAGACTCCGGACCCCTATCCAGTACCGCACCACAAAGATGCAAATGAGCTGAGAAAATCTGAGGCCGGAGATTCCGGGTCACTTGGGCCGGAGACTCCGGACCATCTCCGGGGTGCCTCTGGACCCCAGTCCAGTAGCGCACCACATCAAGACATTCGGCAGCGAAAAATAGGGGGACCAGAGACTTCGGGTCCTTTGGGGCGGAGACTCCGGACCATCTCCGGGCCAGATCCAAACAGAGAAATCAGAACCCCATAACTTTTGTAAATGAAGTCCATTTTCAATAATCTTGGACTCGTTGGAATCGTCACATCGAGCACAACAAGATTGTGTAGATAAATATCATAGTCCAACAAGATATTGTAAAAACCAAAGGGAAAAGGATCAACCTCTATTTCGCAAACCGGAAATGAAATATCTTTTGCAAATGAAGTCCAAATGAGATGAAACCAATTTTGTTGGAAACAGGACGTCAAATGCAACCTTTGAAAAAGGCAAACAAGCAATGGAGATTTTGCAAAGAAATGGAAGAGATAAATCTTCCGCACGGATGAACCGGCAAAATCTCCAATACCGAAACCGCAATAGAAGACGCATATGAAAACCGTTTTCGGTGAAATTGGCCTTGTCATGACAAGCACGACAAGCACCAAGACCACACCACGATAAGAGACGAATTAGAACCAATAAATATGATTGCATGGATGCAAAGATTTGTGCTCTCTACGACGATACGATCACAAAACTCGGTCGAGAGCCCCTCTTGATAGTACGGCTATCTATCCTATAACCCGGTCTCTCACTAAACATCATGAGACCGGTAGAATAAAAAACCCTATCAAGATCATACCTTTTCCTTGCGCATAAAACCACTTGAGGTCGATGAAGACGATCTTCATCTCCTCAAAACGCACCACCTTTCTTGATTGCGCTTCGCTTGGTGAAGATTCACATGACGCTCCCCATACACCAAGATGGGGAAAGCACTCTTCGGCATAGCTTCACTTGGACTTGAGTGTTGATCAACCCGCACATAGCCTTGATCAACCCATAATCTTCTTCCCCTAGCATTGACTCCAACATATGGAGATCAAGCAAATCTAATGGACACACCTACAAATATAGCTCAATACAAACATTAGTCCATAGAGATTGTCATTAAATACCAAAACCACACATGGGGGCAACCATGCACTTTCACATAACCACTTACACAAAAGAATCATGTTGTATTTTATCACATCTTTAACTCCTAGGACCGCTTTTTGGTTTTGATACATACACCTTTGGTCCATTTAACCATATGGTATTATTTATGTTCTTCTCTTGCGAGAAGAACCTCCTTCCATGTTTATCAAGATTTTCCTCAAATGTTTTATCAAGAATAAACACGGACATGCATGTAGTAGGAGGGGTGCGAGAGAAACTTGATTTGAAATTTAGGCATATAATCTCTTCAGCATCTTAGCATCAAGGAAATTTAAAGTGCACTAATCTAGAAGTTAAACATATTAGCATAGAAATCGAGAACATTGTTATCTCCACAAGTAATAAACACCTCACCCTTCAGAAAATAGATTTTGAGATTAAACATCTATGGGAGGAGTTTCATGTTCTCAGATTTACCATAATCATGATTTAGACAAATGGCACTATCATCACTGCCACCTATTGTCAACAAGATCAAGGGCTAAACCAGTAAACAGATCATTGTTTCGCGCATGCAACACCATCTTAGTAAGACATTCAAGAGCTAAATCGAGCAACAAAGGGGATAAAGTGTCTCTATCTCTGGCATCCTTAGCACTTACAAAGTACGTAGGAACCCATCTCATTGTTAACTTTGACACTTACTATGTTGTTATTGAGAATTTTTTCTCTAGTTAATACATTTGTCACTAAACCCCTTATCTTTGTGACAACTGAAGATGAAATCCAACTTAGTTTGAATAAGATTGTTTTGAAATCAAGTTTCTTTACATGGGTATGGCGCATTATCTCATGTAAATAAAAGATGCCATCAATGATGTTTCTTTGTTTAATAAAATCCTTTTGTTGAACTAAAGAGTTTACGAGCATAAGGTCCGAGTCTCATGCAAAGTTAAGTGTTTAGTAATCAACTTAAAGAGAGTTGAGACATCAAAAGACAAATTGGTCTAAATTGCTGAATTTTATGAGCATTAGAAGCTTAGGAGTAAAGTAATGACACCATAGTTCAGTCTATGAACATATAGGTACGCATTGTAAAAAGAAAAATTAAACAAAATGTGCATGCTATCATGTTTTACTATGTCCCAACAATGCTAATATAAGTCAATAGAAATATTATCAGGACGAGAGGCCCTATTGATTTCCATAGAGAAAAGAGCATTCTTTATTTTTTCCATGTAAAAAGAAATAGAAAAATTAGCATTGCAATCAATATTTATGGTTTCATAAACACTCCAACGATTAAAAGATATATTCAACAAAATGTTTAGGAGTGGCCAAAAGAGCTCATTACATCAGACAATCTTCAATCCATTTTTGTGTGCTTCCGATGGCAACGTTGTCCCTTTATAAAGAGTGCATTGTGTCTTTTATTTTCTATCGTTAGCAATTATGTGAAAGTAGGAAGTATTTTGGTCCCCATTAAATAACCAGCGTTCATGCGACCTTTGAAAGCAATAGCATTCCTCATGAGAATAGAAATTGTAAAGTCCCCCTAAGGAGACAAGTTCATGTATCCTTCTCATTAATCAAGAGCTTTAAGCTCCGACTTGAACTCATTTTTTGTTTTTGTTTTCGCTATGCCTAAAGAGATGAGTTCCCCAACCATTTAAAATATTTTGATTATTTTCATCTTGATATTAAATAATGTTAATTGGATATCTATTGGCAATAGGTTTGGACAGATTTTGCTAGCAACTACTAAAAACGCAGGATTTTCAATCACAAAGTGACAAATATAAATTCCCTAGCTTTAACAATAATAGAGGAATAAAATTTGGGATTGTGATAAAAAAAGTTTTCTGCTTCTTCGCATGGACCAAAAGAACGAATATTCTCAATCAGGCGAGTTCTTACAATGTAGGAGAAGATTTTTGTTGGACCAAGCGTGACATCCTCTAGCCATATGTATCTCTCTTAAGCTAAGAATATGATTGGATCGAATTAAAGACATGAGAAGAATGATACAAACTAATAGGTTTCTTATTTTTCAAACAATATCTTATGATATTAAAATCTCCACCAACAATATCAGTACCATCAATGTCATTGCAAAAGGTAGACAATTCAGCAAGAAAAGCAGGCATATTTTCTCTCTCGAACAACACCATAAATCATCACCAAGGACCATCTACATTTTTTTTTTTTACCCAAAGGCTCATCTTAATCATATAATCTTCAAGTTTCACAGTTTGAAATTTCATATTTTCATATTTAACACAACAATGGATACCTCACGACTTCACCACAGAAGGCACCCAAGAGGAACTTCATTTGATTTGCACATCAAGCCAGTATACACATAACGAGCTCCATTACCTTTTCTTTGCGTGGAACGAGCTCTATTAGTGTTTCATTAGCCATCCGATTTTTGATCGCTAAGATTCACGTATTTCATTTGTCGTTTGTCTCGTCGTTGTGTACGCACAGATGTTTGTGTCTTTTGGCTGGGCATTTTTATTTTCGCCGCAATTCCATGATGGGCTTTTCTTCCATTTCTCTTGTTGTCTATGAAGTTGAGCCTGTCGTCCGTATGTGGGCTTCTTTTTGTATTGCGTTGTTGTTGTGCTGTTGACGGGACAGAGGAACCATCGTTTTTTGTTTTTATTGTTTCTCAAAAGAAAAAATGTTTTATTTTCTTGTATGTATTTTCTATTTCTTATCATTTTATTTCCCCATCCCCTTTAGTTAATATCATGTGTCATACTTTGTCTCTACATGATTATTCTGCGTGTTAATAGTGCACCCATTTTTTAATATATTTTAGTGTGTCATTTTTATTTTTCTATATATGATTATTTTTAAATCTATTTTCTTAATTAGTTTTTTGGAATTTAGAAATCTTTCTTCGTATGAGAGTTAGTCAAATCACAGTCAACTTCGTAGTCGTTGGATCTAAGCCGCCTGTATTCATGCGAGTCAATTCTTGGTTTGTGTTTTTATGTACGAAGGCAAAAGTTGTTCTTTTGCTGTGTACGACCATGGGTCTCGATTTTAGGGATGCAGCTACAGAAATTTTCTATGTGCCCGTTTTTCTGGTTGCAAGTCGATGCAACTAAGTTTGTTTTTCAGTTGCAAGTGGAGTTGTAACTAGAATTTTTTTTTGAGTTGCAAGTCGATCAGATTGCAATTGAATTTTTCAGCTCGAAGTCGGGTTGCAACTGAGTTATTTTTTCCAGTTGCAAGTCAGAATGCAACTGAGATTTTTTTCAGTTACAAGTCATCTGCAACTGAGATTGTTTCAAGTTGCAAGTACGGTTGAAACTGAGATTTTTTTCAGTTGTAAATTGGGTTGCAACTGACTTTTTTCCAGCTGGAAGTCGAGTTGCAACTGAGTTATTTTTTTCAGTTGCAAGTGAGAGTGCAACTGGAAATTTTACAGTTGCAAGTCGAGTTGCAACTGAGTTATTTTTTTCCAGTTGCAAGTCGAGTTGCAACTGAGTTTTTTTTTCAGTTGCAAGTGCGAGTGCAACCGAAAATTTTACAGTTGCAAGTTGAGATGTAACTGAGTTATTTTTTTCCAGTTGCAAGTGAGAGTGCAACTGAGAATTTTACAGTTGCAAGTTGAGTGGCAACTGAGTTATTTCTTTCCAGTTGCAAGTGAGAGTGCAACTGAAAATTTCATAGTTACAAGTCGGGTTGCAACTAGAACGAAAAAAAAAACTCTATTGTAACTGAAAACTCTCAGTTGCAAACCTACCTATAACTAGAAAATATCTAAGTTGTAACTGGAATAATCTAAGTTTCAACCCACCCACAACTGAAAAATCTCAGTTGCAACTTCAACTACAACTGAAAATTACAGTCCCTAATAGTTCCTAGTTACTAGTTTTCCTCTTATAACTATCTCTCATTTACCTAGTTGCCTTTGTGCCATGATTTTTTTCTTGTTTTTTTGTTCAGAATTTGTGCCACGACTTGAAGCCCCAATATTTCCTAGTGTCCTTCGTTGACCACGTGGTTGCCGTATCAAGCCCAAAAGGCTACCGTGAGATAGCTTGGCCCAGACATGCAGCGTGAAGGCCCATAATGCTTCCAGCTAATCCTCAAGTCAACTTTTTTTTTTTGCGAAAACAACCCCGATCTATTAGCCTTTCACGGAAGTACACAGGACCTTACAAAGTAAAGAAATTACAAAGAGGTCCTCCAGGGGCTCATCTTCAACCACCGACGCGGACCGGGGACGCGCCGCCGCGCTGCCGCCGCCGCTCCCACGCAGAGCCGACGAGAAACCTTGTTTCACCAGCAGAGTCGATGCAGACGGGAAGTCGCCTATCTCGGCCACAGCGTACCCGCACGACGACGGAGAAGAAGAACCGAGCACCGCCGCGAAAGGGGCGTCACCTCCCTCGCCGAGAAGCCAGGGAGAGGAAGATCCAGGCACCCTCCAACATACCATAGCAAGCCCCCATCGTCGCTGGAGGAAACGACGATGAAACGACGCCAGGTCCCAAGGACAGAATCTCCACCGCACGCAGTCGTCCGCGTCGTCGAGACGACCTCGAGGGAGAACTCCCACACGTCCGCCGCCGATGTACGAGACACCGGCGAGAAGGAGCACAGACGGGGAAGACCACCAGACCGTACGCGCCGCCGCCGCTCCCACAGAAATGCCGACGCCGGCCACACTACTCCCAACCCTATTTACATCCCAGACACGCAGATCCGGGGTTCCCCCACCCTTCCGCCGCCAGATCGGACGGAGAAGAGGGAGGGAACCCGCGGCGGCGCCGGGCAAACGGGGGGAAGACGACGACTCCCTTTCCGCCTCTCTATACTGTAGCAAGGGGGAGGGGGAAGGGAAACAGGGCTCCTCATCCTCAGTCAACTAAAGCGTTAGACAAACTTTTTTTTTTTGACATGCGAGCTCTATTAGTGTTGGATTGTCCTATCGTGTCCCATACACGCGTATAAGGATCTAATAATACCTGTTCGAGCTAGAACCGTCCAATAATAATCAACATTAAGTATACATGATGATTGGATAGGCAAAGAGTCACGTGTGTACGTGCTTTGGTGCCATGTGGAACAGGAAATCGTCTTTGCTTCTGCCGGTTGCTGCACCAACATCATAAAGTCATGCACTAGTCCAATCCATGGCCGATCGTGGCCAAACTTCAGCTCCTGAGATAGTCGGCAAGCAAAAAGCCGGACGAAACTGACGGGGAACTTATTCAGCTCACCCTGCGTACTATCCATCCAATCCAAGTGGTTGAACTGAACCGTCAGTCGTCCTCGATCCATCGGCGTCACCGGCCGGCCATACTTACGGTGCGCACGCAGCTACTTCGATCCCAACTGCTCCGGGCGAGGATGCGTGAATGGCGTGCGCACCGGATGACGGCGACGGAGCGGGCGTCCGTGCGTGCAGCTAGCTAGACGTGGCGATCAGGGGGTTGGCGCGTCGACGGAGTGAGCTATCCCGGCGGTTCGACCGTCGACGCGATCGCCGTCGCGTGCTGGCTAAGGCACGCCGGTATCACGCACGCACGAGCGTGGCTATCGTACCGGTGGTTGGCTAGCTCGCGGATCAGCACGCTTCCACGTGCCGTGTCCGGGCACCGGGCACCGGGCAGGTGGCCGACACCCGCGACGCCGACGGCGGCGGAAAAAGGGGCGACGGGAGCAAATTCAGCAGAACTGCTTTACTCATAGTATGTCAGTACAGTGTTTAATCTGCGCCGTGGAATGTGTACAGTGGGGAATTGACCGAGCAGTTCACGATCACTCGACGCCGGCCCTGACAGGGCATGGCATGGCAAGCATCGCCGGAAAATTTCCCGAAGAGGGCATGTCTTTACAAGAGCTTGCGCGCAGATCAGGCCGGAACCGTGCTACCTTGTTGTGTTTGTGCCAGTACCGACAGGCATGCTTCAACTCTGCTTGTGCGGTTGTGCCAGTACCGGCAGGCATGCTTCAACTCGTCCGGTTGGTTAGCTCACACGATGACCACGGCGACCGTGTCTGTCTCCGCCGCAGCCGCAGCCGCCCGGGCGCCGCCGCCGCCGCCGCACTTCGCGGGCGCGCCCTCGATCACCGGGCACCGGCACGTGGGGCAGGAGCCGTGGGACACCAGCCACGCGTCGACGCACCGGACGTGGAACCCGTGGGCGCACCGCGGCAGCACGCGCACCTTCTCGCCGTCCACGAACTCGCCGAGGCAGATGGCGCACACGTCGTCGATCACTTCCCCGCACCCGTACACCTCCACGGGGAGGCTCCTGAGGACGCGCCTCTTGACGCCGCCGCCGTTGCGGAGCGCCGCACGCGCCGACGCCCCGGCCTCGCCGGCGGCGGCGGCACCGCGGCCCCCGTACCGGAGCGCGCACCGCGCCAGCGAGTTGAGCCCGATGGCGAAGAGCAGCGCGAAGAAGAGCGCCGCGAGGATGATGACCACGTTGGTGTCGAACGCCGAGCCGCCACCCGCAGGCGCCGCACCCGCCGCCGCGGCTCCGTGGGCGTGTTCTTGGAAGCCCAGCCCCGCGGCAGCAGCGCTCGACGCCGGCGCCTCAGAATCAGGACGACCCATGACGATGATGATCAAAGTTGATTCGAGAGATGTCCACCAGGCTCGATCGGAGTTCACCCGGCCGCCGATCGATCGATGTTTGGAACTTGATTGATGCTTGTGTGCTATCAGTGTTTGTCTGTCACTCTCTGCTCTGTTCAGGGAGCATATATAGATGGCGCCGTCTTGGTGCCCACCATTATTCTGGTGTTGTTGCGCAGGTGTGCTTTGTAAAGGGAGAGAACACCACCCAAGTTGTGCAGCCGCAGAGTTGTTGCAGGGATAGGGACAAGCGCGCGCCTAGATAAGCTGATAGTGCGGCCGCACATACGCCTTTTGGTCGCTTTGGAAATTGGAAGCGGAGATGGGATCTCTCTTTAACCTGAAAGGTAGCGCCAACCTGGCTGTCTAGATAGGGAACTCGCCGAGAGTGTGGCATTTTGGAGCTCCGGCTTCATGTTCCTTTGTATTCTAGTTCGAGAACCCCTGGTTTTCTCAAAACACGGATTTGGCTCAGGATTGCCTTTTTTTTTAACGTCCAAATCGGCATTTGATGTTTCACAAAATTCGGGATATTTTTAGATGGTAATATATCTATAAGCGTGTAAAAGATCAATTCAAAATTCGATATATTTTAGGCCGGCTAAAGATGATAAAAAAATTGATCTGGATTGGTGAACATTACACATTTTCAAAAGCTTTATAATTTTTTAGATTTGTCCTTTTTGTGTAGACTAAGCTAATACGAATTTCGCATTGAGATTCTACACACTGGTAGAGTTCGATGTTATCTACAACTAGAATTTATGTCAGAATATTCTATCCCACCTAGATCCTTTTTACCGTCACAACATCCAACACTTTTATTGAAATTTTAGACACCGCCTTTAACGATTGTTGCGCCTACAAGGACAAGTAACCCTACAGTTAACTTTTCCCCTCGATTATATGTTATGATCGTCGGGTATATCAGACTAATAACCGAGTGTTACAAATTCACGTTCGGTATTGCACACGTTAACCATGTGTTGTCCCCTCTGTTATGTATTGATATCGTCGAGTAACTGTGTGTCCAATGTGGACTCGGCAATTGATCACCCCCGCCAGCTATCTTGTCATATGAATGTGTGGTTTTTCAAACTCCCCGGTTATTACATTGGACCGTCGGCTATTAATGCTCATAGGTATGTGGTTGAATTTAACCGTAATTCCCAATGGTCCTATTGACCAGTCGGCTATTGTTCAACGTCGTTAGTAAATAGTCGTTTCCTAATGGTGTCTTGAACTTACACTACTCGAACTTGATAAATATCTATACTTGATGACATTCTCTCATGGGCTCTATAGAAACTTCCTTTGATGCATGCCATGGAAAAAATATTTAACTCACAAAGAAACAGCTAACACATGTAGATCATATGTTAGCTCATAAATCACGGTTGACTGATTACCATACCACGAGATGACTTGATCCCACACGGTACATCATTTATGCTTCGCGTGTTGACCAAGTTGAATGCATTTTTTTTACTCCCCGTCGTGGTTAACCTTGTTTCTTTGCTTCATTATTTATTTGTTTTTCTTAACATTGGAGAATTTCTTAATATATAAAATTCAATGATAACATTAGTCCATAAATAATATCATTGATTATCAAAATCATATATGAGTGCTTCGTGCACTTTCGCCGGGGAAGCCCCACTTGTCGGCAAGCTTGGGTGATGGTGTGTGACATTCCACCGCCTCCATACCAGCTTATATGGAGTAGAAAATAATAGAGATTAATCAATTAATCCCGATCGTTTGTAAAAACAGGACGTTGGATAGAATAATGTCAGTGTGTGTGGCGAGTGTGTGGGTGTACGTGGTGCGTGTCCCCACTGAATGTTATAAAAACTGGAGCAAAAATATAGAGACGATAATGAAATCTCTCGTGGTGAGAGCCCACCGGTGTGTGCGTAAGTGGCGTCGGCGAGTATGGGTGTACGTGGTTCCTGTCCCTATCGCTTAAACCGGCGATCTGCATAACTTGAGGGGTCGCTCTCCGCCATCTTCCTCCCGGGTCGCTCTCCGCCCGAGCAACTCTGGAGGCGACCCTCCTCCCCGCCATCGGTCCTCCCTTCCCGAGATCTCTGGCCGCGCCGTCGCCCACGCCGGCGGCGGTAGCGGCCCCTCTCTCGCGTACTGAGGGGAGGTGAGGGTCTCGTCGCAGCGGCTCCATGGGCGGTGGTGGGGCGGCGGCGGCGGTTCCAGATGGCGCGGCCCTGAGGGCCGGGGCTTGATGCCGGGGTGGGGAGTTGGCGGCGAACGGCGCGAAGGATCCTCTGGCGGCGCGGCGGCGGCCATGGATCTGGACCCGAGTGTCTGATCTGTGCTACCCACCGCCCATAGCTGGATTTCGTGGCGGCTACCTCCTCCTTTGCTGCTCCGTCCGGCGGCGTGGGGACCTGCTGGTGTGCTCGAATAAGGGGGCGGTCCTAGGGTTCCGAATCGCGCCAGGGAGAAGATCGACCTGATGTTTCTCCTCTTTGATCTGGCTGGAGTGTCGAGTTTCGGAAGGCTCCGCCGGCGAATTCCCAAGGGCGTGTACCTGGAGTTTGCTGGATCGGGTGGGATTCGGTCGCAACGCAAGGAGTGGCGCGAAGCTCTGCTACTGTTGCCAACATGGGCAAATCCATGATGAAGTCAGAGGTGGAGAATGTCACGAAGGATGAGATTGGAGGACTAACAATGGTGATTGGAGCCTTTGCATCGATGAGGAACTGGCTTGGAGTTTCAGGATTTTTGGCAGTGGTATGTAAGAGGGGGGCGGCAACACAAGTGAGGTTCAAAGCCTTGTCTCTCAGGGTGAAAATCCAAGGTCTGGCCTTAATTGGTTACGCCTGTCAATGACCTTGCTGAAGGCATTGTTTTGAGAGCGGGGACTATGTTCAGGGTGAAAACGAAAGGTCTGGCCTTAATTGGTTGTGCCTGACAATGTTTCCTTCTGAAAGGCGTTGCTTTTGAAGAATTGAACATCAGGTGTTGGTTTGGTGGTGGTTGTGCTGCTGCTGCTGCAGGGATTGAAACTCTGTAGCGGGACTTTTCTTTTTTACTTCTCTCTTTTTGTTTTGGTTGGCTGAGTGCATCCGTACTGCCTTTTGGACATTGCGTAGTTGCAGAGGCCGAATGTAATTGGTATCTTTTGATATCAATATATTCTCTTTTCCAAAAAAAATGCCAGTTTTGAAAAATAGAGCAAAAGCGCGCGCTCGACAGACCATGAACAAGGCCGCATCCAGTGATATGAAAAAGATCTCCAACATGGTATCGTGACTGTGGCCGACCTGGCAAGCTCTCGGTGGTTCTTTACCAAGTCGGCATCCATGTGGGGAGTTTATTAGCTTACGCCTTTGTTTCAGAGAGTGGCTGCACGCTGTACTCAGACTGTCAGACAGTGATGCAGTGCGGCTCCGTTTTGTTTATGTGCACTTTGTTTGGTATCTCGCATTCGATCCAAGGTTTTGGATGGGAGTGCTCCTTGGATTAGCCGAGAGATTCGGAAGATACTAATCAGTTTTCTAAACGACCAGGAGCTGAGTGAGTTTGTTTAGGTTATCTGTCTCGTAAAGTTTGCACCAAGCAAGAACCTCAGAGGGAAGAGAGAAAGTGCACCAAACCAACTAAGTTGCCCAGAGCGTACTTTTTAATAGCGATTTAGAGCAGAGCAGTTCAGGTATGCAGTGCTAGCTAATATCTTCCTAGTCATACACATTCAGCAAAGCAAATATCTTGCTCTAATGCTCTTAGCATACTGTTCTTTTTAAAAGCGACTGGACAGAGGATGGCGTTTTGGTGCCCGGATGCACCTGCACCCGGTTTTGTTTTCGAAATTTGAAAAATATGAAAACGTTTCAAAAAATCTGAAAAAATTGGGCAGAAACATACGCAAGTTTCGAACACTCGTGTAAAATTTCGATAGAAAATACCAATTTTTCTGCTCTGTGCAAAAAAGACAAATTTCTGACAAAAACTGAGATCTAAAAAGTATGTTTTTGTCAGAAATTTTTTTTTTAGCACAGAGCAGAAAAATTGGTATTTTCTGTCGAAATGTTTCACGAGTGTTCGACACTTGCGTATGTTTCTGTCCAATTTTTTTCAGATTTTTCCGAAGCATTTAAAATTTTGAAAAATCAAAAAGCAAACCGGGTGCAGGTGCATCCGGGTGCCAAACTGAATTTCCGCTGAAGACAAGGTTAATATCTACCCGTGCCAGATATCTTTGTCTTAACACACTTATTTTCAAACCGTTCGGTACAGGAGGTGTGCAAAGTTAACCTTCTCCTAAAGTTGCACGACTGCACTAGCAAATATCTACCTTTGTAAATATCTTACAAAGATCAAATTCTTGCTCTCTTCCTTGATTTTTTGAACCGAGGAGACGTTATTGAAAACCTAGGCGCTCCGCTCCTTCCAAATCTCCCAAGCAACGAGGGTGATGGCAGTCTTGAGTCCCTTGGGGGAGGAGCATGGAGCAGCGGCCAAACTGTGCCAGTATTGTAGGATCGTTGGACTGCCTAAGCTGACCTGCAGCATAAGGTTCGGGTAGGAGAGCCAGGTGACCGCCATGGCCTAGATGCGTCTAGAGTAACGACACTCCGCATTCGAAAAGTAGGTGCCTGGCCGCCTCTGACTGGCAGCTCATGCGGCCATCCGCGGATGGGCAGGCGGTCAGAGGTCCACAACCTATTTTGGATGGCAAGACAGGCAAAGAAGTGGCACTTCGGGGGGGGGGTAGTTCTTCCGCACAATGTTGACAAAGGAGCATGGGGAGGAGCCCAGGAACTGAGCCTTGTAGATATACAGTGAATATTGCAAAATTTTAAATTCTAAAATTTGTCAGATTTTATCATTTTTGTGTAGTGTAGAATGCATTTTTGTTGTGTTGGTATTATGCAGGCTACTAAAATACATCATTTACATCCATTTTTAGATTTTTTTTAAACTTTGAAATGCTATTTTTTATTTTAAAAAAGTTACATAGCCAAGTTCTAAAACGAATTTCAGGAAAATATACTCCTTTAGTACACTTACTTAGGTCCTTTGATTTGAAGAAATTTCAAAACACGGGAACATGAAAAATACGTGATTGGTGTGGCATGTCCATTTGAAACCTATAGGATTAGCAAACTAGAGAGCGTTTGATATCACAGGGAAAACAAAGAAAGTTTAAAAAGAGGTTGAAGTGAACGGTGGATTACCAACGGAATGTAGTATAACTGATTCCTTAGGGAAGTTTTTTGTCGGATCCAATCCTACAAATGCTAGGTTGGAGTGGATGTTAGATTTTCTCGTTGACTAGCATAAGTCATTTCGTGAAAAGAGAGTCAGTGGTGTTGACTGTAACTTGAGATAGAGTTTTACCGAGGATATATTTATTATTTAGCAACTCTTGGCACATCCCTTCCTTAATCGGTAGTTTAGACAACCATTTGCTAAGTGTGTGTTTTTAAATCCAATACTTTGACACACTAGCATCCTAATCTTTTGGTTCACATATGATATTCCACGTATTCAATTGATACTGTCATTTATGATCATCGCTTTGCTAGTATAGGTTGATAAAAGTCTAGTCGTTTTTGTACCCCTTTAGATATTTAAAAGAAAAAAAGAACAACAAACTTGTAAGAACCGAACTTACAAGGACAAGACGATCTCCGTATTAGACCAACTTGCCTTGCCATCGGGACAACTTTTTCTCAAAGCGGTCCTCAACTGGCTTCCATTCTTTATTGCTCAACTTTCAATATTTGTATACAAACGCCTAAGTATCTAAAGTTTGGATAACTAACATCGCATCCAAACAAGAGTTTGTACTCATTCTCCGCCTCTTTTTTTTCAAAATAGAAAAATCACTTTTATGAAAGTTAATCTTGAGGTAGGGTAATTTTTTAAATGCACAAAATGAGTTTCATATCCACAACTTCTACAAGTTGCATTCCATAAAAATAAATGTATCATCTGCATATTGAAAATAGGCACTCCACCCTCCACTAAATGGGGAATGAGGGTACTTATTTGGTCGTCCTCTTCCCCTAGAAATAAGGATTTTCAACTAAGATCATTAGGGATAAAGGATCACTTTGTGTCAAGCCTTTTGTATTTTGAAGTAATGAACAATGTCTTCAGTGACGTCCAACAATATCTCTCTCCACAAAGTGCACAGTCCATTCATACCATTTTTGTGTGAACCCTTTCATACACAAAGCCTTTTGCAGGAATGAGCATTTTACTTTTTATCATAGATTTTTTGGAGTATATTTTAAATAATACGATAATTCATCTTTTTCCGATGAAGTTCATGGATGGTTTCATGAAGCACGACAAAATCTAGGCATGAAGGCCGATTGTATTGGCCGAATTACCTTACGGGTGATCCCTGTCACGCGATATGTGCCAACCTTCATAAAGATTGCGAAGCTATAATTAAGCATATGAATGGGCCTATATCGTTGGATTTGAACCACATATTTTTTGTCGGGTAAAAGGGCAATGGCACCAAAGTTCAATTAAATAGAAGCAACCCCCCTGTTTACAAATAAACAAACAGAGCCATCGAATATATCTAACTATATAGCTTGCCAGTTTTTGTAGGTAAAAATCCGTTGCAAACCCATCTGTTCCATTTGGAAAATATCCTCATACACCTCCTTCTATGTGAATTCGTGTGTAAGAATAGCATTTTCCTCCAAGTATAATTGCAGTATATCATGTGTTTTTTCTCTATCATAAAGAAACATTTTGATCCGGTGGCCCAAACAGTTTCTTATAGTACTAAGTAATAAACCTTTGAGTTGGGTTCCCCAACATGTGTGAACACGACCAAGAACCACAAAACTATTGCCCATGTAGTTGACACTTTTGATTTAACAAGACCCTCGTGCTGCTTTTCATGTAAAGAACGGTCTTCAATCCTCCGGTAAACTTCAAAACATTCCTATAGTCGGTCCACGTTCCTAGGAGGTATGACAGGTGTGCCAACAAGTCATACTCCTAGTCGACATCCTTATCCATCGCATCTCATATTGAAGGGTCGCAGCATAGAAAACAAAAAAATTTCCTGCGCAAAGATTACGGAATAAACCCAAACACGAGATCTGATCTACGAGAGGTTGGTAGAAAGAAGGAAATCGAATCTCACCCTCGAAGAAAACCGTGAGCGTTTTGTCGAGGCATGGGTTGGCTAGTCGATCCCCGCAACTAGACTCGTCTAGTCGCGAGGAGATGTATTATCCAAGCGTCGCACGAGCAACGCCTTCGAGAGATCCACACATACGGCTCGATGAAGACTCCACGTTCTTGATCCTGCAAGAGGTGGTGGAGAGGCTCGCGAGATCAGCAGCATGACGACGATGGTGTGGTGTGTATGGTGGAGATCTGACAGGGCTTCGCCAAGCGTCTGCGGAGGAGGAGGAGGAGGTGGTGCGGCTAGGGGAGATGAGGGGGCGGCGGCTAGGGCACCAAGGGGGTGCGGAAGCCCTCCCCCATCCCCTCCTTATATAGGCAGCCAGGAGGGCTGCGCCCCATGCCTCCCTAGGGCCGGCGGCAAGGGAGGCTTGGCCCCCAAGCCAGCCCCCTTAGGGTTAGCTAGGGTTGGTCGGTCCCCTTATGGGCTCCTTTGGCCCGCATGGGCCTATGATGCCTTGGTGGTGCGGCTAGCCCTTGAGGCCAGTCCACCACCCCATTATCCCATGTGGGCCCCATACTCCTATGGGCCCCACTTCTAGACCCCTCTAGAACCTTCTAGAATATTCCGGTACTTTACCGATAAATTCACGAACCT
Source organism: Puccinellia tenuiflora (assembly GCA_012064385.1). Classification (NCBI taxonomy): domain Eukaryota; kingdom Viridiplantae; phylum Streptophyta; class Magnoliopsida; order Poales; family Poaceae; genus Puccinellia; species Puccinellia tenuiflora. Next base: position 290,020 of record QRDG01001119.1, on the reverse strand, counting down.
TTTCGAAACCTCCGAAAACCACTTTCCTTATATGAATCTTATTCTCCGGACCATTCCGGAACTCCTCGTGATGTCCGGTATCCTATCCGGGACTCCGAATCAATATTCTTTCTCACCATCATTTATCTCGAACCCTAACAACATCGAACATTAAGTGTGACTCTGCGGGTTCGTGAATATGTCATATTAATAGCGGGACCGGGATGCCCATATTAATTCCTACATATTCGACGAAGTACTTTACTAGTCGAACCACAATGTCTGGGATTCAATTAATTTATATGCGATTCCTTTTGTTTCACGATATTACTTGTCCGAGATTCGATCCACCGATATCACCATATCCGATTAATCTCGTTCCCGACAAGTTCTCTTTACTCGTTCCATAGAATAGGATCCCTTATGACTAGATACTTAGTCATATGCTTGCAAGCGTTTGGATGCTATACTACCGAGAGGGACCAGAGATATCTATCCAACTGTTGGACGAACAAATCCCAGTCTTGAAACATGCAACCCAACAACCTAACATTGGAATACCTGAAAGCCACCTTTATAATCACCCAGTTACGAAGTGACGTTTGATGTCCACAAAGCACTCCTCCGATAAGCGGGAGTAACATAATCTCATGGTCTAAGGAAACTATATTTGACATCTATTTAATTTGAGTCATGTCCATCATATCATCTCCCATGATACAAACTTCGTTTATCAAGTGATTCATAAATCCATGGTTAGGAAACGTCTAACCATCACTTGGTCAAACAAACTAGTCATAAGAGGAAAGACTAGGGACACATTACCGTTTATATTCCACACATGTATTTGTTTCCGCTTAATACAATTCTAGCATGGATATAAACATTTATCATGAACGGGAAATATGATAATTAATAATCTTTATTATTGCCTCTTGGGCATATTCCCAATAGTCTCCCACTTGCACTAGAGTCAATAATCTAGTTTACATATGTAGCAATCTAACACCCATGGCCTCTCGGTGCTGATCATGTTTTGCTCGTGGAAGAGGTTTAGTCAACGGGTCTGCCACATTCAGATCCGTATGCAGCTTGCAAATCTCTATGTCACCATCATTGACATTCTCACGCAAATTGTGATAGCGGCGCTTAATATGCTTGATATTTTTGTGTGAAGTTGTGTCCTTGGCAAGAGCTATTGCACCTGTATTGTCACAGTACAGGGCAGAGGTCTTGACGCACTTGGAACCACACTTAGCTTTGAGAGGAACTCCTTCATCCAGACTGTTTTACTTGCTGCCGACGAGGCTGCCACATATTCTGCTTCTGTTGAAGATTTCGCCACCATGCTCTGCTTGGAACTCCTCCAACTCACAACGCCACCATTTAGAATAAACACGTATCCGGACTGAGATTTAGAATCATCCGGATCTGTGTCCCAACTCGCATCGATGTAACTCCTTACGACAAGCTCTTGGTCACCTCCATATACGAGAAACATTTTCTTAGTTCTATTCAGATACTTAAGGATATTCTTGACAGCTGTCCAGTATTCCACTCCTGGATCACTTTGGTACCTGCTAGTCAAACTTACAGCATGGCACATATCCGGTCTAGTACATAGCATGGCATACATGATAGAGCCTATCGCAGAGGCATAAGGAACATTGTTCATTATCTCTCTATCTTCTACCGTGACTGAACTTTGAGTCTTACTCAAAACCTTTCCTTGCAACATTGGTAAGAACGCCTTCTTCGAATTTTCCATTCTGAACTTCTTCAGAACATTGTCAAGGTATGTACTCTATGAAAGCCCTATTAGGCGCCTTGACCTATCCCTATAGATCTTTATGCCTAAAATATACGCTGCTTCGCCAAGGTCCTTCATTCAAAAACTCTTATTCAAATAAGCCTTTACACTTTCCAGTAGTGTAACATCATTTCCAATCAATAATATGTCATCCACATATAGTATCAGAAATGCAACTGAACTCCCACTCACTTTCTTGTAATTGCAGGCTTCTCCATAAGTATGGACAAATCCAAACCCTTTGATCACTTCATCAAACCGGAGATTCCAACTCCGCGATGCTTGCTTCAGTCTATAGATGGATCTCTGAAGTTTGCATACCTTGTCAGCATCCTTTGGATCAACAAAATCTTCGGGCTGTACCATGTACAACTCTTCCTTAATACGACCATTAAGGAACGCGGTCGTCACATCCATTTGCCAAATTTCATAATCATAAAATGTGGCAATTGCTAACATAATCCAAACAGATTTCAACATCGCTACAGGTGAGAATGTCTCATCGTAGTCAACTCCTTGAATTTGTCGGAAACCCTTTGCGACAAGTCGAGCTTTGTACACGGTGACGTTTCCGTCAGCGTCTGTCTTTCTTTTGAATATCCATTTGTTCTCAACGGCCTTGCAGTCGTTAGGTAAGTCCACCAAAGTCCATACTTGGTTTTCATATATGGATTCTATTTCGATTTCATGGCTCCTAGCCATTTATCGGAGTCTGGGCTCATCATCGCTTCATCATAATTCGCAGGTTCATCATTGTCTAACAACATGACACTCATGACGGGGTTGTACCAATCAGGAGCGGTACGTTCCCTCGTTGATCTGTGAGGTTCAATAGCATCTTTGACTGGAGTAGTATGATCACCATCATTTGCTCCTTCTTCAGGTGGCGATGGCTGCTCTGGAACATCTTCCAGTTCTGTGCTACTCGGCATCTCAAGAATAGGTTCAATAACCTCGTCAAGCTCTATTTTCCTCTCACTCACTTCTTTCGAGAGAAACTCCTTCTCTAGAAAGGAACCATTCTTGGCAACGAAAATCTTGCCTTCGATTCTGTGGTAGAAGGTATACCTAATAGTTTCCTTGGGGTATCCTATGAAGACGCAATTTTCCGACTTGGGTTAGAGCTTATCAGGTTGAAGCTTTTTCACATAAGCATCGCAACCCCAAACTTTAAGAAACGATAACTTTGGCTTCTTGCCAAACCATAACTCATATGGAGTCGTCTCAACGGATTTTGATGGTGCCCTATTTAAAGTGAAGGCGGCTGTCTCTAATACATAGCTCCAAAAAGATAGTGGCAGATCTGTATGAGACATTATAGATCGCACCATATCTAATAAAGTATGATTACGATGCTCAGATACACCATTGCGTTGTGGTGTTCCAGGTGGCGTGAGTTGTGAAACAATTCCACATTCTTTTAAATGCATGCCAAACTCGTAACTCAAATATTCGCCTCCACGATCAGATCGAAGAAACTTTATTTCCTTGTTACGATGATTCTCAACTTCACTCTGAAATTCTTTGAACTTTTCGAACGTTTCAGACTTGTGCTTCATTAAGTAAATATACCCATATCTACTTAAATCATCGGTGAAGGTCAAGAAGTAACAATATCCACCGCGTGCTGCAACACTCATTGGACCGCACACATCGGTATGTATGATTTCTAACAAGTCTGTTGCTCTCTCCATCGTGCCGGAGACAGGTGTTCGAGTCATCTTGCCCATAAGACATGGTTCGCAAGTTTCAAATGATTCAAAATCAAGTGAATCCAAAATCCCATCAGAATGGAGTTTCTTCATGCGTTTTACACCAATGTGACCCAAACGACAGTGCCACAAATATGTGGTACTCCCTCCGTTTATTTTTAGTTTGCGTTCTAGGCAAAGCACAGATACCTAGGTAGGCCATCGATGAGCTAAATTACAGATTGTATGGACTAATTTGTCCCTGGTGTATTAAATTCATGCATGCACACCCGCCGGTGGAAACCATGCATGCACTGGTCGATTTACCTAGTGGCTTTGCTTCCAATGCAATTAAAAGCACACATGGCCTGCTGCACGCGCCAGTGTGGAGGGCAAATTAGGAAATCAACATCAGAACGCAAACTAAATGGGAAAATTTTGAAAAAGCCAAAACGCAAACTAAAAGCAAACAGAGGGAGTATTATCATCATTCAGTTTACATCTTTTGGCATCAATGTTATGAACATGTGTATCACTACTATCGAGATTCAATAGAAATAAACCATTCCTCTCAGGTGCATGACCATAAAAGATATTATCCATATAAATCGAAACACCAAAGTTTTCAGACTTAAATGAATAACCGTCTCGCATGAAACAAGATCCAGATACAATGTTCATACTTAACGCAGGCACCAAATAACAATTATTAAGGTTTAAAATAATCCCGAAGGTAGACGTATAACTACTAGGGAATTGCTTATAGCAGCACACGTTACCGCCGGCTGTTTGTAATTGTTTTCGCCGGTGGTAAGTTGTGATCGGCCGGCCTAAAATTACCACCGGCGGTTTGGGCCAAAACCGCCAGGGATAAGTCTCATAGCGCCGGCGGGAAGTAACTTGGGCCGCCGGTGGTAATGTGGCACGCGGAGTCCCGGACTGGGCTCAACTCACCGCCGGCGGTTTGGACACAAACCGCCGGGGATAACCCAAGTACCACTGGCGGGAAGAATCAGGAACCGCCGGCGCTAAGTGGGGCCCAGAGCTCTGACTGCCCGGCTCAGATTTACCCCCGGCGGTTATGTACAAACCGCCGGCGACGCTTTGTTACCCCTGGCGGCAAACTGGGAACCGCCGGGGTAAGAGCATCTCCACTCGCCTTTCTTCGCCGGATTCGGCGAAAATCCGAAAAAGACGCGCGCGAAAACGAGGCGGTTGGGCGCGCGAACTGGGTGGCCCCGACTTGTCGGCGACAGAGCCGAACCGTCGTCGTCAACGCCTCGGGAGTATGCGCGGAGCTGAAAAGCCTGCCGCCGGAGTTAATGGCGACCAGCCGGAGTTTAATGGCGACCATCGCCGCGTGGCCCGTCGTCAATTCCCCGTGCGACACCTCGCACCCCTTCCCCTCTACAAAAGCCATCGTCTTCTTCTTCCCCGCCGTAGAGTTCGACGAAATCCCATTCCTCCTCGTCGAAACCAGCGAACTCCCCCATTCTTCCCCAGCGAAACCATGGCTGCGCGATTCCCCGGTGATCCGGCGGCCGCCAACGGTTTCGGCCGACGACAGCTGATGGAGTGGGAAGGCCGGCTTCTGTACGAGGCCGGCTATCCCGCGCCGCCGGATTTCCGCGCACCTCAGACGTGGCATCTGAGCGCGGGGGGAGTCCCGATCCCGCCGGCGCCGCGGGATCCCGGCGACCTGGAGGTCGCCATTGCCCGCGAGATCGAGAAGCTCTCCGACGCTGACCGGGCGCTGCCCCGCTTCTTCCCCGACAACTACGAGGAATGGAGGCGGTTCTTCCGCGCGCGCGAGGAAAGGGAGTTGGCCTCCTACGACGGGCCGACGAAGCCGAAGAAGAAGAACGCCGAAGGCCGGCGGACGTGGTGGGGAGGGGAGGGGCGGACGTTGGAAAACGTCCTCGCCCACATCCAGGGCGGCAACGTGCCGCCGTTGACCTACCCGGCGCCGACCCCACCGGCGTCTCTGTCCCGCCGGACCGGGAGCTCCTGGATGCCGCGCCGGACGGTGTCCAGATCCTCTTCTTCCGCGACGTCCAGGTCGTCGGGATCCGCGGCGACGCCGCGCGCGGCACCCTACGCGCGACCGCCGGGCGGGACTGTGCGCGTAAAGCCGGAGCCGCGGACGCCGCCGAGAACACGCGGACGAGCCTCCCACGGCATCGTCATCGGCGACCGTGCCCCTTCTCCTCCGCGCCGCCGCCCGCGCAACGGCGTCAAGCTGGAGCCGAAGGAAGAGGAGCTCGACCCCGTCGAGGACGCCGCCCTCATCCAGTCGGTGCTGGCTCGGTCGCTGCAGGACGTGCAGCCCGCCGATCTGCAGCTCGACATGGATTCGGCGCTCGCCTGGTCGCGGCAGGATTGGGCGGAGACGGAGCTGGAGATGCAGCTTCGCCTGCTCCAGGAGGCCGCCGAACGTCGCGGCGCCATCACCATCTCCTCCAGCGATGACGAGCAGCCCCAGCCTCGTCGCAGGTTCGCCGGGGACCCTGGCCAGGGATGCAGCAGCCAGGCTCACCCTCCGCCGCCGCCGAAAGACGAGGGCGACGACACCTCCGGCGACGACGGCGGCGACTACACACGGTGATCTATCGCCAGTTAGGCATGTAGATCACCGTCTTTTTAAAAATCGTTATGTATTAGCCTCGCCGAATTCAAATATATGCAAGAATTCGGCGAAAAAACTTCGAATTCGCCTATATATATAAATATCTCTAAGTTTCGCCTGTATTATCGTTAAATTTGGTCGAATTTTGCCATTTTTTGAGCTGTTTCGCCTTCGAACCTGGGAACGCCGCTGAGATGCTCTAAGTCTACTTGCACGCCCTTTCTCTCCTCTCTCCTCTCTCATTTCCCTTTCTCTCCAGATCCGCCCCCGTCCGCGTGGAGCCAGCGCCGCCACCCCTTCCGCCGCAGGTGAGCCCCCTCTCCCCTCCCTCCCTCTCTCCCCCCTCGCCCTCGCCCCCGCAAACCTAACCCTAACATCCACCTCGCAGATGCCGTCGACCACGTGGAGGAGCCCGTGGATGGAGCCGCGCGCCTCGTCGTCGACTGCCCCATGGAGGAGCCGCGCGCCTCGTCGTCGACCACCGCCAACCCTACCAACAACCAGGTGCGTCTCCACGCATCCCCGATCCGCTCGAATCCGTTCGAATTTCAGGGGCTCAGTATGTGTTCGGCGACAGATTTTCAGGGAATTTGTGTGCGGTTGTGACGTTGTGTGTGTTTGTGCTTCAGGTCAGTCATTGCTGAGGTCCTTGAGGCGTCCATGGACGATTACAAGAAGGGCATGAGCGCCTGGTTCGATGCCGCCAAGACCGTGGTCGCCTCGCCTATTTTGCAATCTCCAAGGTATGCGGCAGAGATGGCCGTCGATGGTTCGATCTTCTTCCTCCAGCATCCAGGGAGCAGCCAAATCCATGGGCGTATCCGTGTGGATGGGCACTACTTCGTACTTCTACATCAAGCACACGTTGGGATAGCTGCTGCCGGTTCCGCTGCCGTCTCTGCTAAGAACATCATGTGAGTGTCTGATTTTTTTATACCATATTGCTACCTTATTAAATTAGATGCGTGTCATTACCTGTGATCTGTGAATGTGTGATTGTGTGAATTAAACCTTGATGCACAACATTACCTTAATGGTTATTTTGTCAGATTAAAGGCATGTCTGAATCCCTGATGGACATATCTGTTTGAATGCTTCACAAATTCATTTTATATGAACTATTTGGTACCAAACCAGTCTGCACTATGCTAGCCCCCTCTCTGCCTGAACCTAATGTCCGGTGTTTCCTTCATACGAATTTTGTTTTTCTGAGGCAATCATGGTTGTCTATTTTTGCAGGTTTTGAGCTGACCCAGAGCACTGACACTGTAAAGGACAACCTGAACATGTAAAGGGCAATCAGGTTTTCAGTACTTACATAGTTAATGTTTTCCTTACAATTTTCAGAGAAGGGCATTTTGGGCATTAACCTAGATGACTTAGCTCAAGGCAGATTGATTATTGGGCTGTTATTCGAGCTCATGGGTTATCCTTGCATAGATGGATCGATAATCATAGGTATAGATAGCACTTTTACATACCGAACGCTCTGTATGTTTCCATTTTCTGGGATTAGGTATAGATATGAGTACGATGAGTAGATTTGAAATTGGCATGAACATGATCAATTGATATGCCTGTTGCCTTCAAACAAATGGATTTCTTTAATTTGTCTAAAAAAGATCTCATGTCAATTATACTACCTTTCTATAGCTACATACGTTGAGTTTGTGTTGTTGAATCAAAACTGTCAAAAAATTGAGATACTTCACAATACCATGACGAGTTGAGTCAATAGGGTCCGACATAAATATTAAATACTGTCTGTAGTTTTTTTCCTCAGTCTTGAGTTTGATAGATATATCCTGCATTGATCCCTTCTTTCAACCACTTTATATTTGCAATGTCTGTAGTTTTTTTCCTCATAATTTGAGGTTCTCATTCAGTTAGCTACACAGAGACATCGAATAGGAGACGCACACACAAAACAGAGATGCAGTCTACACACTAGACATAGAGTTAACTGTCAAGCCCTTCTATCTTGATGCTCGTCTATGCAAATGTTGATTTCAATGCCAATAACTTATGTTCATCGTACTCACGTACTTATGATATAGCTCGTATTTATTCTTGTACTCTTTTCTTTCTCTCAGTAAATCATGATAGAAATGCTCTTTCTCTTATGTTCATCATGCTCAGAACTTATTATATAGATCGGATTTATCCTTGTGCTATTTTTCTTTCTTTCAGTAATTGATGTTTTAGTTTGATGATTCCTGATCAAACCATGTACTTTTTTTGTAATTTACAATAAGCTTAGTATTTGATTACTTTTTTCCGTCGTACTTGGCTTCTTTTTCAGGTTGTGCAAGATTTGGTATGGTGCTTAGATACACCCAAGCTTCCACGGTGGAATTTGTTGGATCATAATCTCCACGTTTCTGTGAATATGCGAGCTCACGTCCTATTAGTTAGACATAATTTGAAGAAATTCATGCACTTGTTCAATAATTTGTTCGTTGGAAATAAAACAGAGGATCGGAGGGAGTACCAAAACTTCGTTGCAGTTCATGGTGGAATTTAGTTTCGTGAGGCTGCGTCTGATGAACTCGGATCATGTAAAATTCAAACAATATTCATGTATATTCTGCATATTCTGTGTAATTCGAGTTTTTTTTTTGCTCCTGTCAAATATTACCGCTGGCGGTTTGGGAAACTTGGAAACAGCCGGCGGTAACAATATACCCCCGGCGGTTTGATCAAAACTGCCGGCGCTAACTTTGGTTACCCCCGGCGGTTGGCATAAACAGCCGGCGCTAACCAGGATTACCCCCGGCGGTTTACAAACCGCCGGCGGTAAGGTATTACCACCGGCGAGGTGGTCGCCGGCGGTTTGCAAACCGCCGGGGATAACCCAATTTTGGCCGCCGGCGGTAAGGGTTTCCCTAGTAGTGGTAGAGGGAGTGTGCCGACAGCAATGACTTCAACGTTTGATCCATTTCCGACGCGCACCGTCTCCTCGTCCCTAGCCAAGCATCGTCTATTCCACAGCTCCTGTTCCGAGTTACAGATATTAGCAACTAAACCAGTATCAAATACCCAGGTGCTACTACGATCACTTGTTAAATACACATCAATAACATGTACTCCCTCCGTAACGAAATATAAGACGCGGAAGGTTTTCGTGTACAACTTTTGGCACGTACAAAATAATTTCGAGTTTCCCGTATTGCCCTCGCGCAGACGCTCCTCTCTCGTCCTCACTCGCTCGCGCAGCCGCTCTCGCCCCACACTCCTCTCCTTCCCCACTCGCTCCCCGCCGGCGCGTTCTCGTTCCCCACTCGCTCCGCGCCGCCGCGCTCTCTCCCCGTAGCTAGCGCACTCTTTCCGGCTCCCTGCCGTCGGCGCACTCTTCCTCCCCATGGCCGCCTTGCTCCGCACCCTGCAACCCTAGTTTCCCACATCTCGAAGGTCAAACGTTGATTTTTTTTTGCAGATGACGGTGCTGCTGGGTGAGGAGGCAGTGGATCTGCGTGCGTCGGCGCTGGATATGCGTGCGCTGGCGCTTGATCTGTTCTCCACGACCAGTCGGAGCGGCGGATGTTCACCAGCAGCGCCATGCCCTCCAGCCGCATCACCGCTTCAGTGCGCACCTTGCCGCCGAAGTATGGCTGTAGGAGGATGATACCAGCGAGGCGGATGGGTTTGTAGGAGGAGGATGGAGTCCACGGGGAGGCCGGTGGCGGGGCACGTCCACGCAGTCGACGTAGGCGGCCGGGGTAGCAGTGCTTGGGCGCCCAGCTGGTGGCAGAGGTGGCAGCACATGCCGTCCAGCGGCAGGGACGCCGCGGAGAGGTGCTGACCGCCGCCCCCACCATGCAGCGCCACGCAGACACCGCCGACGACCCTTTCCTCCCCCACCACCGCCACTCCAGCAGGGTGGCGGTCCCGCCGGCGGTGCTTGGGCTGCAGGTGTCGGCGCTGATCGACCACATCGCCCGCGTCGACTGGTCCCTCCTCGACCACGTCCCCGGCGACCACGGCGGCTCTCAGCAGGTCCTTCCTTGTCTCGCCTTCTCCTGACCTTGATTACTGTACTCCTACTACTCCACTGTTTTTTTTGTATTCCTTGGAGTAATTTGTTTATGTGGGGTGTTAAAATTAAAATCGCTTATGTGCTTTATGATCTCAGGGTGTTAAAATTGCTTGGACTATTACTGAACTTGTTGCAGTGCAGTGCAGAAACTTGGCTTGCAATAGCGTTAGCAGTAACAAACTTGGCTTGCTTGCTCTCTGAAAATTTGGTCTCTGAAAATTACACACGCATACAAGTGTTTGCTAGCACTAGCAGCATGAATTCTCTGAAAATTTGGTCACACACATGCAGTAGCACACACATATACAAGTGCTAGCAGCAGTAGCATTAACAGTACGAAATACAAGTGCTAGCAGCAGTAGCAGTAGCAGGAGTACAATGACACAACATACAGACGACAGTACAATAACACACAAATGCAGACTTGATCAGTGAACATCTTGGCCTACCATGTGTAGGGCATTAGCATAAACTTCAGCAGGACATGGGATCCTTAGAGGTAGCAGCCCAAGTCTTTCCAGTCCTGCTTTGTAGAGATGAGGAGTTTTATAGCTGTTACCTCCTCCATTATTCATTATTTCCACCATGCAGGTCTGTAGAGTTAGAAAGATCTTGTTCAACTTGGAAGAATCATAGGCATCAAATTCATCCTGCACACCTTTAATGAGATCTTGTAGGGTTTTAGGGCATAGACAATCTGTTAGAGATTGTATACTCCTAAAAAACCCTAGATCAAGCACATTTAAATCAGGGCTGTTTGCTGGCTGCTGCATCAGCTTGATGTTTAGTCCTGTACTGGCCACAGCTTCGGCGAATGCTGGGTCATTAGGCAATATATGTGGCCTTGCGTTATCTTGTTGTATGAAAATAGTTTTTCCTGCATCTTCTGCGGGCCAAACAACTTGTATTGCAGGTAGTAGTTTCTCTATAAAATACTCCCTCATCACTTCCCTATTGATTTTGACTGACTTGATCTCTAATGTTCCTCTTTCTCTATTGTCACTTCTTCTTTGTGCTGGAACCTCTTTGACAAATGGCCAAATACCTATTTTGCCATCAAATGTCATCTTGCCTTCGCTGTCGTATCTAGGTCTAGCAACAGCCGTAAGGAACATAACTTTTCCAATACAATTTTTTGGTACAGGCCTTGTAGGATCTTCTTCGTCAGGCAGCAAGTAGTATGTCTTGTTATCCTTAGTCATATTGAACCACTTCTCATCAGCATGCACTATATAGTGCATGTTGGTGAAAAGAGGGCTTGCATTTCCTTTTGTGCTCTCATCAACCATTGATAGGCAAAATTGCACCCTATCTTTCTTATTTTTTTCTTTTAGAACTGGCTTTAGAGAGTTCGTGTGCCTCCTGATAAGATTGAGTTGAAACTTTCTGTGTAGTGTCATAGGGTTGACTCCCAACTGCCAAGCTAAGGATCTGAAGGTTGACCTCAGGTTGAGTGGTATTGTAGGGATTAGTGACAGGTCAACGTGAATTGGCTTTCTTCCACATCTTCCTATTTTCTTGCTTCAAATGTCCACTTCCAAACCATCTTCAATTTGCTTCATAGCTTGCTTCCAAATTCTTTGTATGATTTGTATATCTACTTGAAAATAATTTGCTATACCTTTCTTGTCATTCCTTTTAAACTTCCCTCCTCTGCTCATACACAGTATATGCATTGCCACATAAGCCGCATATCTTTGCTTGTCATCGAGTGATTTTCTTGTTCTCTTTGCTTGCTGCACAACTTCCATGTTGTCATCACCTTGTTGATCGACATTGCCTCCTCCAGGTAAGCCTGTATATATTCATGTTAATATTAATACATAGTCCTGCTATTGCTAGTACTACTAATACAAGAAATAAAATGTCTGTAGCTTGCTTCTATGCAATGATATGAACACATGTTCATGATCAATGTACACATTGTTGTCTATTAATGTCAGTTTACAGGAAACCAGAGGATATGAATCATCGCTCCATCTGTTTGGATGTTCATTGTATAGTTCACCATACCTGTAGCACCATGTTCTTCCATTCCTTGTTCATCATGGGGTCCTTGTTCTTGCATTATTTCATCATTTTGTCCCTGTTTCTTGCATTACTTCATCTTCTTCTTCTACGGGTGGCGTATAATTGAGGTCTGGGACTACCATATTGATATGCGAAGCAAATGTTGCAGGGACACAGGAGAATCACAGCAAGGCAACGAGACGATCACAACCAGGTGATCTGGGTACTTGTTGTGGTGGTGCTGCCGTGGCGATCCTGAGACATCACCTGGGTACTCGTTGGGGAGGAGTGTCAGATCCCAGTAGTCGCTGTTGTTGTTGGGTAGGAGCAGAGTCGCTTGGACTTGATGGAGTAGAAGTAAGTTTCTTGCTATGAACCTTGTTGTTGCTGCTGATGTCAAACCTTGCCGCTGTTGTGAACCTGGTCGTGAATCCTTGCAGGGCTGGAGAGGAGAACCTGGCTGTTGTTGCTGATGCTCTTGGAGACGGCGGCGTGCTATGGAGTGGACGACGAGATCATGGAAGGAGCACCTGGGAGACGATCTGGGCGACGAGATCGTGGGAGGAGCACCTGGGCGACGAGATCATGAGAGGAGCACCTGGGCGGCGAGGTCTTGGGACATCTGGAGTGTGAGCAAGGAGCAGGGACCTGGGCGACGAGGTGCCTGCTCTGACGAGGATAAGCAGGAGGGACGAGGAGAAGCAGGGGCGGGGACGAGGAGGCAGGGACCTGGGCGGCGAGGTGCCTGCTCCGACGAGGAGAAGCAGGGGCGGGGACGAGGAGAAGCTGGCGCGGAAGCACGCACAGCGACGGAGGAAGACGACGATCTGGATCGCGATCGGGATTCAAATTAGGGGTAGTAATGTAAATTCTTTCATTTTCACCTGGTCGGAACGTTTCGTTCCGCGTCTTATATTTCGTTACGGAGGGAGTATATCATATATACCTTGTTTGACGGTGCCAGCCTTCTTGTCTGCCAGATACTTGGGGCAGTTCCGCTTCCAGTGTCCAGTTCCCTTGCAGTAAAAGCACTGAGTATCAGACTTAGGGCCCTTCCTTGACTTCTTCGCAGGTGCGACAACTCGCTTGCCGCCCTTCTTGAAGTTGTCTCCCTTGCCCTTTTTCTTGAAACTGGTGGTCTTGTTGACCATCAACACTTGATGCTCCTTCTTGATTTCCACTTCCGCGGTTTTCAACATCGCGAAGAGCTCAGGAAGAGTTTTCTCCATCCCTTGCATGTTATAGTTCATCACGAAGCTTTTGTAGCTAGGTGGAAGTGATTGGAGAACGCGGTCAATCCCCAACTCATTGGGAATCACAACACCCAGCTGCGCCAGATGATCACCGTACCCAGACATTTTGAGCACGTGTTCACTGACGAAGCTGTTCTCCTCCATCATACAGCTAAAGAACTTGGAGGAGGCCTCATACCTCTCCACCTTGGCTTGAGTCTGAAACATTGCCTTCAGATCATTAATCATCTGATGAACGCCATGGTGCTCAAAACGCTTTTGGAGCTTTGGTCCTAAGCCATACAACAGACCGCACTTAACTATCTCGTGGTCCTCAGAGCGGGCTGCCCAGACGTTCCTAACATCTTCAGCCGCTCCCTCTGCTGGAGCAACACCTAGCGGTGCATCTAGGACATACAGTTTCTTGGCAGCAGTGAGGATAATCTTCAGATTCATAAACCAATCTGAGAAATTGCTTCCATCGTCTTTCAGCTTGTCTTTCTCTAAGAACACGTTAAAATTCATGGTGGTGTTGGGACGGGCCATTGATCTACAACATATTTGCAAGGTGTTTAGACTATGTTCATGATAGTTTGTTCGAATTAATCTAATTACAAAACGAACTCCCACTAAACTCAACATCTCTCTGGTTGTTTAGTGACACACGATCCAAATCCACTACACCACGACCGATCATCACGTGAGGTGGTGAAGCTTCAAAGGTGAACATCGCCATGTTGATCATATCATTTATATGTCTCGTGTTTAGCCTTTCGGCTCTTGTGTTCCGAGGCCATGTCTGTACATACTAGGCTCGTTAAGGAAACCGTAGTATTTCCGCATGTGTAAACTGGCTTACACCCGTTGTATGTGAACATAGAATCTATCACACCCGATCATCACGTGGTGCTTCTAAACGAAGAACTTTGGCAACGGTGCATACTAGGGGAGAACACTTCTTGATATTAACGGGCGAGATCACCTTATCATGCTACCGTCGAGATCGAATCTAAGAAAAACCATAAGGTGCATAAAAGAATTAACATCAGATGCAATTCAATAATTTTGTGACATGGTATAGCTTTTTCTTGTGCCTTTGATCTCCATCTCCAAAGCACCGACATGATCTCCATCATCACCAGCTCATGGCGCCATCACCATGATTGTCTCCACCAACTATTGCAACTACTACTATGGCTACCCTTAGCAATAAAGTAAAGCAATTACATGGCGTTTAAAGTGACACGCACGTCATACAATAAATATGAGACAACCATAAGGCTCCTGCCGGTTGCCGTACTCATCGACATGCAAGTCGTGAAAATTACAAAACATGATCATTGCATACATCACATAATCACATCTTGGGTCATACCACATCACAAACCCCTGCAAAAACAAGTTAGACGCCTCTACTTTGTTTAAGCAATTTTTAGTGGCTTCTATGGGTCATGAGATAGAACCGTTCTAATCTACGCAAAGCCACAACGGTGATAAAATAGTTGCTTATTTACTCATACTTTTGAAAGGCCTTCCATTAAAAATTGCAACTTCACTAGAGCAAGAGAAATAGACACCCGCCAGCCACTTATGCAATACAAGTTGCATGTCAGTCGTGGAACCGGTTTCTCGTGCGTGGACGAGTAAGGTTGGTCCGGGCTGCTTCAATCTCATAATACAGCAAAGATGCAAAGTGCACGCTAGAAGGTAGCAACATAAAATATCAACGCCCACAACACTTGTGTCTAATCGCACCAACATCTACGAATAGATCTAGACTCTAATACCACTGAAGGGTCGAAGCATAGAAAACAAAAAAATTCCTACGCAAAGATTACAGAATAAACCCAAACACGAGATCTGATCTACGAGAGGTTGGTAGCAAGAAGGAGATCGAATCTCAATCTCGAAGAAAACCGTGAGCGTTTTGTTGAGACAGGGGTTGGCTAGTCGATCCCCGCAACTAGACTCGTCTAGTCGCGAGGAGATGTATTATCCAAGCGTCGCACGAGCAACGCCTCCGAGAGATCCACACGTACGGCTCGATGAAGACTCCACGTTCTTGATCCCGCAAGAGGTGGTGGAGAGGCTCGCGAGATCAGCAGCACGACGACGGTGGCGTGGTGTGTATGGTGGAGATCCGACAGGGCTTTGCCAAGCGTCTGCGGAGGAGGAGGTGGTGCGGCTAGGGGAGAGGAGGGGGGCGGCGGCTAGGGCACCAAGGGGGTGCGACAGCCCTCCCCCAGCCCTCCTTATATAGGCATCCAGGGGGGCTGCGCCCCATGCCTCCCTAGGACCGGCGGCAAGGGAGGCTTGGCCCCCAAGCCAGCCCCCTTAGGATTAGGGTTGGCCGGCCCCCTTATGGGCTCCTTTGGCCCGCATGGTCCTATGATGCCTTGGTGGTGCGGTTGGCCCTTGAGGCTAGTACACCACCCCCATTATCCCATGTGGGCCCCGTACTCCTATGGGCCCCACTTCTAGACCCCTCTAGAACCTTCTAGAATATTCCGTTACTTTACCGATAAATTCCTGAACCTTTTCGAAACCTCCGGAAACCACTTTCCTTATATGAATTTTATTCTCCGGACCACTCCGGAACTCCTCGTGATGTCCGGGATCCTATCCGGGACTCCGAATCAATATTCTTTCTCACCATCATTTATCTCGAACCCTAACTACATCGAACGTTAAGTGTGTGACTCTGCGGGTTCGTGAATATGTCATATTAATAGCGGGACCGGGATGCCCATATTAATTACAACATATTCGACGAAGTACTTTACTAGTCGAACCACAATGTCTGGGATTTAATTAATCCATATACGATTCGTTTTGTTTCACGATATATTACTTGTCCGAGATTCAATCCACCGATATCTCCACATCCGATTAATCTCGTTCCCGATAAGTTCTCTTTACTCGTTCCCATAGAATAGGATCCCTTATGACTAGCTACTTAGTCATATGCTTGCAAGCGTTTGGTTGCTATACTACCGAAAGGGCCCAGAGATATCTATCCAACTGTTGGACGAACAAATCCCAGTCTTGAAACATGCAACCCAACAACCTAACATCGGAATACCTGAAAGCCACCTTTATAATCACCCAGTTACGAAGTGACGTTTGATGTCCACAAAGCACTCCTCCGATAAGCGGGAGTAACATAATCTCATGGTCTAAGAAAACTATATTTGACATCTATTTAATTTGAGTCATGTCCATCATATCATCTCCCATGATACAAACTTCGTTTATCAAGTGATTCATAAATCCATGGTTAGGAAACGTCTAACCATCACTTGATCAAACAAACTAGTCATAAGAGGAAAGACTAGGGACACATTACCGTTTATATTCCACACATGTATTTGTTTCCGCTTAATACAATTCTAGCATGGATATAAACCTTTATCATGAACGGGAAATATGATAATTAATAATCTTTATTATTGCCTCTTGGGCATATTCCCAGCACATATTATGGAAGATCAAAGAAGGAATCATGATGTTTCTTAACGTCCTCTTGTCCCAGAAGCGAGTTAGGCCACAGAGAATTGCAGATCGATCTTGCAACACACACACAAAGCTCTTTCGTATTTTTACAAGCTTCTTGAGCCTTGGCAAAGTAGATTCTCTTCCTACACGGAGGGTTTATAATCGTCCATATGTTGACCGCACATGATATGTTGCATCAGCTAGATAGTAGCACATATCATAATTATGTAATTGACCTTAAAGTTAACGGGAGCAACCCCATTTGCTATCCAAGTAAAAAAGAATGATTGCGGAAAAATTGGTTTCAATGCGAGAGCCATGCATACAAAAGTAGCAATACTAAATCCAGAAGTCTTCGGAGACAACCGCTTCAAGTATGATAGTTGGATCATGGTCAGGCCTAGTGTATAGGTCATGCTACGTTGTGGGTAGTTCTTCCATCTCCTGTGTAAGCAGTCAATGCTCTCAAGCATCCTTGGCTACCCACTTGCTTCAGTCATTGCCAAAATCCTTCTTGTGTTTTTAGCATTGGGTGTCCTTGGATACTAAGCTCTAAAGGCCGTGATCAGTCGATGCAGAGGATGGGATATCCCCTTTCCGAGAAAAAGAACTGGATCATGGTCTATGCAAACTTCCTAATAGACTTTGGGGTTATGGCTCCGTTTGGCATCAAAGTATTTTTGAAGTATAGATAGAATAGTTCATTTTCTAAAATACTGAAGTATTAAATACTTTAAAGTGTTTGGATCCAGTAAATAATATGATTTCAAAACTGAAATATTCACCAAGTATTGGAGAAAGAGGTCTGACCCTCTTTTTTCGAAACTGAATTATTCATCAAAACTATAGTATTTGTTTGCCAGGCGTTGCAATACTTCGGTTTTGCAATACTTCAGTTTAGAAAATATTTCGCTACCAAACTAGTCTATATATATATGTGTTTCTCGATGCCATATGCGAACACTCATAGTGCTGGCCGCTGATACCTTCTGTAAAGGGTTAGACCCAAGGTCCGTGGTAGCATTCCTCCGGCGGCGTGAAGTACCTTTGGCAATGCGAACAAGGTGCTATGGGAGCAAATTCAGCAAAACTTTTGTACTCATAGTACTGTCGGTACAATGCTTTAATTTGCGCCGTGGAATCTGTACAGGTAGCAATTGACCGAGCAGTTCTAGATCATTGGACCACGCCTGACAAGTATGAGTGACAACATTCGCCTGAAAATCCCCGAAGAAGGAGAGATCGATGAGCTTGCGCGCAGGCCAGGGCAGAACAACCTTGTTGTTCCTGTACCAGCAGCACCGCCAGCAGTGATGCTCAGCTCACACGATGACCACGATGATCGTGTCGGTCACCGCGGGACCCTGGGTCTGGCCGCCGCCGGTGCCGCACTTCGCCGGCGCGCCCTCGATCACCGCGCACCGGCACGTGGGGCACGAGCCGTGGCACACCAGCCATGCGTCGACGCACCGGACGTGGAACCCGTGGGCGCACCGCGGCAGCACGCGCACCTTCTCGCCGTCCACGAACTCGCCGAGGCAGATGGCGCACACGTCTTCGATCACTTCCCCGCAACCGTACACCTCCACGGGGAGGCTCCTGAGGACGCGCCTCTTGATGCCGCCGCTTCCGCGCCGCGCGGTCACGCCCGCTCCAGCGACGGCGGCCGCGGCAACCCGGCGGCCTCCGCGGTACCGGAGCGCGCACCGCGCCAGCGAGTTGAGCCCGATGGCGAAGAGTATCGCGAAGAAGAACGTTGCAAGGATGATCACGACGTTTGTGTCGAACGCCGAGTCGCCCCCAGCCGGCGCCGCCGCCGTGCCTACGTCGTGGGCGTGGAAGCTCCACCCCGCCGTAGCGACGCTCGACGCCGGCGCCTCAGAATCAGGACGACCCATGATTGGAGTATGGATAACCGCTCAGCTCGATCGGAATTTCTGCGATTCGATCGATGTCTCAAGCTAGCTTGTGTATCCGTGTTTGTGTGTCACTCTCTGCTCTGCTCGTGGAGTATATATAACAGGGCGCGGTCGCGGCGGGCGCTGCTATACTGCTCTCCGTCCGGCCCCAAGTTGCACACCCTGCTGGTAGGAGACAGCTGAGATGTTGCAGGGATAGGGCGCACGCACACAAAAGCTGATAGTGTTCTCTAAGGTGTGTTCGGTTTGGCGATGGGGTGGAATGGAATGTAACCGTTCCGCACCTGGAGCCCGTTCCTGTGTTCGGTTGGGAAATGGAATGGAACCAGGTGGTTCCTCAGAAGGGAATATTCCCTCCAGATGCGGAACGCACCGGTCCGGCCGAATCGGCCAGACGAGGTGGAACAGCTCTCTGTTAAGGAATAATTAATCAAGTTTAACAATAATTAATCAAGTTTAGGAATAATTAATCAAGTTTAAGAATAATTAATTAAGTTTAGGAATAATTAATCAAGTTTAGGAATAATTAATCGTCTCCTTCAATAATTAATCGACATTCCATTCCATTCCATTCTCACCCCATTCTAAAACCGAACGCAAGGATGGAACGGTTCCATGACAATTTTTTGACCACAACCGAACACAAGAATGGAACGCTTCCATTCTGGTGGAATGGAATGGTTCCATTCCATTCCACCCCATCCCAAAACCGAACACACGTAAAAACAGAGATCGATAGAAGATCCCGCAAAAAATCATACTCCGTACCTTTTAAGCGGTTTGCGGTTTACCGGAAATCATTTTTACGGTATGACTCGAAATCCGCCTGATTTTTTTTTTTTGTAAACTCGTAGCATAAATCATTTTTTTAAGGTATGATACAGGTAAAGATCCTGCAATCTCTGTACCCTCAAACCAATTTTTCCTCAATTTGTGATGTGAATATGCATGTATATTCGAAGTGATCTCTATTTAACACCAATGTAAAATCAAATTTCTTAATTTTTTTAATGCAAACAGTACAATAATAATCTGAATTACAAGCCAAATCGAATGCGTTATTTTGGAGAGCCCTTTTTTTGAAAAAATCATAAATGAAATTTATAAGTTTCATAAAATTCGGAAAAATTGTATGATAATGATGAACTCTACTGGTGTGTAAAAAATCAATACGAAATAATTTATATTCTAGTCTGAGTAAAAGTTTTAAAAAAGTGAATCTAGGTAAGGTGAATAGTGCGCTTTTTGAAATATACCAGATTTATTATTTTTGTGTAGCTAAGAATACAATGTCAAAACCATACCTTTGCAGAACAATGATTCCAATTAGAGAGCCCGACAACGTATAAAAAAACAATGTCAAAACCATACTACCTCCGTTTTTATAAATAAGGCACACGCTCATTTCAAGACTAACTTTGACTGAAAAATTTGATCAAAAATATCTTGATTATATTCTACATAATTAGTATTGTTTGATTCATATTAAAAAACACTTTCTGATGATGCTAATTTTGTGCCAATAATCTTTATATATTTGGAGTAATTCTTGGTCAAAGAAAAACATGTAAAACGAGGACGATGGAATGGAGGGAGTAAACCCTAAGAAGTCACTTCTTCAACTATGTTGGATCACGATGATTGCCAGTGTAGTGGTCGTGCCATGTCGTAGGGAAGTTTTTTTTAATTCAATGTATGCAATCGATACTCTCAAGCATGCTCGGCTATCCCCTTGCTTCATTCTAGCCATTAGTCTCTATGTGTCCTCTCCACTGGGACTTGTTAGATACTCACCACCGAATACCTTGATTACTGTCTCGGCAAATTTCTAGCGCACTCGAGGATAGTGTCTTCTCCAATGCGAAGATACTCGTCGTTTGTGGCCTCGAATCGGCTGAGGCGGCACGACCTCCCTCGACAAAGAGACCGATTGGGGTTGGTCGGCCTTGGTTCGTCCAGGACCTCGACTCACACTTTCATGGCCTCATGCGAAGATCCATGTTGGATCCATGACGGGAGCTAAGAATAGATTACGGGGCAAGGAAAATAGGTTCGTGAGCTCCGAAGCGGTGGGAATGAAGTTGTGGGCGGTGCACGACCTTCTCGTCAGTGCGGCGTCGCCGATGGGTGGCAGCGGCGGTAGGGGAAGGCCTCATCGTGAAAGTTTACTCGCGCCACATTTTCGAGATCTGCAGGAAACGCTAAAAATGGAGTGCCGGATTGGAGATATGAGGTACGCGAGATAAGATTTATAGTTCTACCGAAAAAGGCTTTACGCCCAGCTTTATAAATAAAGCAACCACCAGAGTGTCATACAACCAACGAGTCCGAAACCAAAGGAAAAAAATAAAAAGGTTCGCTGGGGCCACAGCACATCACGACCCAACAACTACGGATACAAATCGATACAACTCCCATAGGAGTACAGCAGAACGACTAGACTACGCCGCCACCCTGCGCGCCACCCTCAGGAGATCCTTGAGCATGTCGTCCAGTCGCTCCCTGTCCCACTGTCTACAAAGCGGGTGCCACTGCTGTAAAAAAGATTTATAGATAAGATTTATAGTTTACCCAATAAAATTTTGTAGATCGGACTAGTTTACGGGGTCTAGAATAGACATATTTTCGTATGAAACCATAAAATAGCGACAATTTTACGGGTTTAACTGTTTTGTGGATCCGCTACAGATGCTATAAGCTGATAGTGCGGCCCCACATACGCCTTTTGGTCGCATTGGAGGCGGAGCTAGGATCTCTCTAACATGAGCTTTCGTTGTGTTTATGGGCAGCACGAACCTGATCTTCGGATAGCTCGCTCGAGCGGCCCTACGTGTCAGTGACCCCAAGTTACACTAGCTGGTTCCAGTCTCCCCGGTAACAAAAACATATCCGACGTACGGCAAATGGGTGCTCGTAGTGTAAGCTCACGGCTGTCTGCGCTAGTGGCATGAGCGTGCGTGTACGTGATGCGCGTCCCTACTACTCCGTATGTCTTAGAAAAACAGTACGGCAAGGGTGCACTTATTTACGAGGAAAGAGTGTGTATACGTGCTGTCCGTCCCCACCATATCCACGAGAAAAGTAGGGCAAAAGCACACACTTTTCCCCCCACTTGAGACTGAATAAAAAGGAAATATCTAGTATCCATTCCTCCTGCTCCCGTCCGTCTAGTATGAAAGGTTCTTCCACGACATCCTATTCCTACATGGCATCAACTGACGCCGACCTGGAGTCCTTTTCCTTGGTATGCATGGTTAGCGATAAAATTGCAGCAAACACCATACTTTGTGGCACCAGTTGCAGAAAACAGAGAAATAAAACATGTTTTACAGCACACCACATATTTTTGTCTAATTAGTTGCACCTAGTTCAAATATACCAATTAATCTTGTTTTGGGTTATTTTTCACAGCTAACATCAGGCTTTGTATTAGTTGTTGCAACAAACACAGAAATAAATTGTCTTTCACAACGCACCATAATTTTTGGTTAACTAGTTGCAACCAACTTTTTTTTTGTCATGCTGACAGGATCTCGGACAGGCGGAGCCTTCTTTTGTCATGACCACTCCCTTTGACCATACTCTTCCGGTCCTTGAATCACAAATAAACGGTAATTGTTTCTTTGGTTGCCGAAATAGGCTTTCGCTCCGCTTTATAAATAAAGGAACGACCACGATACAACCAACGGTACAAACGCAACACCCCTCGTGCTGGGCAGCAGCACACAAACCCAAAAAGAAGAAACAAAATGATAACAAAGGCGGATCGACTAAACTATCAAGATCCGCGACCGCTGCGCCCTCCGAAAGAAGAAGCACCACGCTCCTAGCGCCAAACCGTCGAGTGCCAAGCAGCACCTTGAAGAAGGAGATCTGCTGCCCGGACCAGCGAACTGGCCCTAGGGTTTCCCCCGACATACAAGGAAGCGGACGGGGGTAGCCACGACCAAGGTTTTGGTTACCGAATAGGAAAATTTTCTCGAGGGGGCTCGGGATTTGCGGTTACCGGAAAATACCGAGAAATTACCGCCCGAATTTTTTGAACAAATTTTGAATTCAAATTTTCAGAGGAAGAGTTAATTAGGGTCTAGGTCCAAATTCTACACAAACATGAGCTTGGTTCAGTGGTATTGGTCTCGAGTAGTACCTCGGTGTCACGGGAGGTCGTGAGTTCGAGCCCAGGTTGCTGCACATTTTTATAACCAATATTCGGTTTTTTGGATAAAAAATAAAAACCATGCAGGAATAGGACTCGAACCCTGGACACTCAGGGCGGAGGACATTCCTGCCACACGGACGGTACCACTGCGGCAAGTCGACGTTCACTCCACTAACAGATACGTTATTCTTATCAAGAGACTGGCAGTTTAAATACAAAATTTTCAAAATATTTCGGGATTTTTTGTCCGGTAAGAACTTTTACCGTGGGTGCTCGGGATTTCCGGTTACCGAGCGGTAACCGGATTTCTCGCCCGGTTACCCAATCCTTGGCCACGACACCCTTCAGGTGAAAGTGCATGGTTGCCCCCATGTGTGGTTTTGGTAATTAATGACAATCTTTATGGACTAATATTTGTATTGAGCTATATTTGTAGGCGTGTCCATTTGAGTTGCTTGATCTCCATTTGTTGGAGTCAATGCTAAGGGAAGAAAATTATATATTGATCAAGGCTAAGTGCGTGTTGATCGACACTCCGTCCAAGTGAAGATATGCCGAAGAGTGCTTCCCCCATCTTGGTGTATGGGGGAGCATCATGTGAATCTTCACGAAGCGAAGCGCAATCGAGAAAGGTGGTGCGTCTTGAGGAGATGAAGATCGTCTTCTTCGAACTCAAGTGGTTTAATGCGCAAGGCAAAGGTATGATCTTGAAAGGGTTTCTATTTTACCGGTCTCATGATGTTTAGTGAGAGACCGGGTTATAGGATAGTTAACCGTACTATCAAGAGTGGCTCTCGACCGAGTATCTTGTTCGTATCGTCGTAGAGAGCACAAACCTTTGCATCCTTGCAATCATCTTTATTGGTTCTTATTTTGCTCTTATCGTGGTGCGGTCTTCGTGCTTGGCGTGCTTGTCATGACAAGGCTAAGTTCACCGAAAATGGTTTGCATATGCGTCTTCTTTTGCATTTTCGGTATTGGAGATTTTGCCGGTTCATCCGTGTGGAAGATTTCTCCCTTCCATTTCTTTGCAAAATCTCCATTTCTCGTTTGCCATTTCCAAGGGTAGCATTTGTCGTCCTCTTTCGAACAAAATTGGTTTTACTTCATTCGGACTTCAATTGCAAAAGATACGGTATTTCCGGTTTTCAAAAAGGAGGTTTAACCTTTCCCCATTTGTTTTTATAATATCTTGTTGAACAATGATGTTTCTCTGCATATTCTTGTAGTGATCGTTGTGACGATTCCAACGAGTCCAAGATTATCGAAAACGGAGTTCGTGGGCAAAAGTTATTCAGTTTCAGGATTTGCTGTTTTTCTCTGACCAGTAGTACCGGGGTATTAGCCGGTAGTACCGGGCCTAGTACCGAGGCCACTTCCTCTTAAGTTTTTAAGCCTCTGTCTTTTTCCGGAAGTGGCCCGGAAGTTCTTCTGGTAGTACCGGGCCTTTTACCCGAAGTACCGGTCCTTTTCCCGGTACTACCGGCCCTGCGGGTTTCTCTGCGTGCCGTTGGTGGGCAGTTTTGCGTAGGGCGGTAGTACCGCCCTTTGGGCCGGTACTACCGGCCCTGCAGGTTTCTCAGCGTGCCGTTGGTGGGCAGTTTTGCGTAGGGCGGTAGTACCGCCCTTTGGGCCGGTACTACCGGCCCTGCGGGTTTTTTCTGCAGTGTGCCGTTGGAGGGCAGTTTTGCGTAGGGCGGTAGTACCGCCCTTTGGGCCGGTACTACCGGCCCTGCGGGAATCTGAGCCCAACGGCCAGATTCTCAGGGAACCTATTTTAGGCGCCTTTCTTCCCCATTGGTTCTTTAACAACTTGAGCTCTTTTTCCTCTCTCCTCCATTGTTGCAAATCTTGTGAGCTCAATTCCTCCACTTCCCTCCAATGATTCTTGCCCATTTTTAGGGAAACAAGAGAGGAGATCTAGATCTACCATTCCACCAATCCATTCCTCCTCTAAGTGAGGGGAACCTAGTAGATCTAGATTTTGGGGATGCTTGTGTTCATCCCCTTGTTCTTCCTCTTAAATCCCTCCATAGCATTAGTTGCTTTGGTTGGATTTTGGAGAGAAGGATTTGACCACTTAGTGTGTTCTTGCCTTTTTGCATTAGTTGCATCGGGTTGTGCTCTCCACGAAGATTCGTGGGATCGAAGTTGAGAAGCTTGTTACTCTTGGGTGCATTGTGTTCCCAAGAGCTTTGTGCCTCTTGGGTGCATTGTGTACCCTAGACGGTTGGAGGATTCGTGAAGACTTCGAGTTGTGAAGCTCCGGGAAGATTTGGGAGCCCCAATTGAGTTGTGGGTGTGTGTGCCCCAAGAAAGTTGTAAAGGCTCCGAATTCCGCCTCGAAGGATTCCGATAGTGGAAGGTGAACCAAACCCTTGGGTGCGGTTCATCGGAGAATAGGGTGAGGCCTTTGTGGCATCTTGAGTAGGCCTCTTGTGGCGAGCTCACACCCCTCCAACGAGACGTACTCCCTTAACAAGGAGGAACTCAGGAATACATCCTCGTCTCTGCGTGCCTCGGTTATTTATATACCCGAGCTTTTACTTATGCAATTTACATTGTGATAGTCTTCGTGCTTGAAGTTTATATCTTGCTATCACCTTGTTGCTTGCCTTGCTTAGCATAATTTGTTGGTGCACATAGGTGAGCCTAGTAATTAGTTTGTTGGCTTGTTAATTTAACCACCTATTTTTATTCCGCATTTATCAAGTCTTAAACCGGAAAAGTTTTTATCACCTATTCACCCCCCCCCCCTCTAGGCGACATCTCGGCATAGTTTGTTCTTTCAATTGGTATCAGAGGCTCGTCTCTCTTGTTTGGCTTTACCGCCTAGAGAGTAAATATGTCGTTTAGAGGATTAGTGCATGATCACACTTTTATATTCGATGGCACAAATTTTAATGTTTGGAAACTCATATGCTTAGTCACTTACGGGTCTTGGACCCCAATATTGAGCGTATCTTAGATATAGGTTTTTCTCCTCCAAAGGATTACGAAAGTGCGACTTTAGAGGATGAGAAAACTTATATCCAGATGCTCTAGCTTCTAATGAGTTTTGCAAATTTGTGAGTGTTGTAGTTTTTGAGTCAATCATGCCTCTTCGGAACGCTCATGATCTTTGGACCAAGCTTCAAGATAAATATGGAGGGTCCAATACTATTGAGAATGATTGTTCTCCCTCCACCTCCGGCCGTGATGAGTTCTCATCTTCGTCTACTTCACCAAAATGTGGTAAGCCACAAACTAATGTGATGGTCAGTAGTGATAGGCTTTGCAATTTGGATAGTGAGCTCATTTTTTATGATCTTTTATCTCTATCTAGTTGCAATGCCTCAGCTTTGGACCTAAACACACATAGCACTATAAATGTCATACATGCTAGTCTTGATAGTCCTTGCATATCATCCAAAAATTTCTTGGATAAATCTCTTGATGATATGCTTGCTTTACCTTGTTGCCATGATAAAAATGCTTATGTTCCCTCTAACTCTTGCATGAATAATAATGTAGAGGAAACCCAATTAGCTATGGAACAAGATGTGAACTTGAGTAGTTCAAAAATTAATTGTTCTTCTTCATCAACCATGTTTTGCCTTATGGCTAAATCGTCTACTAGTGATGATAATGATAATGATAATAATGATGAAGAAGATGATGTGGATGATGATGATGAAAGAAAGGTCTAATGATTCTAAATGCCCTTTCTAAAAATAAAAATGCTCATGCTATCCTCTTTGAAATTATGGAAACCCTAATTGAGCGTGGGCTTACAATTAAGGCTTTGGAAGCAAGCCTTGAAGAAAAGGGTAAGATTGAAAGAGATGATGCTATGGAAAAGGCATCGTTAGAAGATGCTCTCGAGGAAGAGCAAGAGACTCGGACTTCTCTTGAGGAGAAACTAGAATCTATTGAGGAGTCTCACAATGAAATAGTTGCTAAAATCATTAAAGAACGTGACCATGCTCATGCTAAATATAAAGTCACGAAAAAGGAAAATGCTAGATTGAATGATGAGCTTGCCATGTTGTCTTCTTCCATTCCTAATATTAATGATGCTTGTGCTACTAACTCCACTTCTTGTGAAGCACCTATCTTGGAGGAGAATGTTGAGCTAAGGGCTCAACTTGAGTTGCTAACTAGCAATTATGGGAAATTGGAAGAAAGTCATGACAAGTTATTATTGGGAATATGCCCTAGAGGCAATAATAAAATGGTTTATTAGCATATTCATGTTTATGATAATAGTTTATTATCCATGCTATAATTGTATTAACTGGAAACATAATACATGTGTGGAATATAAACAAACAGGTGTCCCTAGTAAACCTCTACCGGACTAGTTCGTTAGTCAAGAGATGGTTAGAGTTTCCTAACCATGGACTTGTTATAGTCACTTGATAACGGAGTCATATCATTAGGAGTAATGATGTGATGGACAAGACCCGATAATAAAGAGTTGCAATTGATCGTGTCACACAAGTTTCATTGCCAACACTTTTAGTATGCCAAGTATAGTTTCCTTAGACCATGAGATTATGTCACTCCCGTTTACCGGAGGAATACTTTGTGGACATCAAACGTCACTTCGTAACTGGGTGATTATAAAGGTGGCTTTCAGGTATCTCCGATGGTATTTGTTGGGTGACATGAATCAAGACTGGGATTTGTCCTTCCTTGTGACGGAAAAGATATCTCTGGGCCCTCTCGGTAATATAGCATCGGAAAGGTTGCAACCATGTGATTAAGTGGTAATCACGGTGATCCTATATTATGGACGAGTAAAGAGAATTTGCCAGGTAACGAGATGAAACTAGATATGGAGATATCGACGATCGAATCTCGGGCAAATTAAATATCGGTGAGACAAAGGGAATCGTATACGAGATTAAGAATCTCCGGCATCGTGGTTCAATCGATAAAGAACTTCGTTGAATATGTGGGAGTCAATATGGGCATCCCGGTCCCGCTATTGATTATTGATATGATCATGTCTGCATGTTCTCGAACCCGTAGGGTCACACACTTAACGCTCCGATGTAGCTAGGGTTAGCGATGAGATAATTGATGGAATGAACGAATGGTGATTCGGAGTCTCGGATAGGATCCCGGACGTCACGAGGAGTTCCGGAGTGGTCCGGAGAATAAGATTCATATAAGGAAAGTGGTTTCCGGAGGTATCGGAAAAGTTCCGGGATTTTCTGGAAGGGTTCCGGAATATTCTAGAAGGTTCTAGAGGAGTCTAGAAGTGGGGCCCATAGGAGTATGGGGCCCACATGGGATATAGGAGTGGTGGACTGGCCTAGGGCCAGCCGCACCACCTAGCCCCAAGGGGCCCATGCGGCATGGGCTAAAGGCCCATGAGGGGAGGGGGCAACCCTAACCCTAAGGGGGCTTGCTTGGGAAGCAAGGCTCCCCTAGCCGCCGGCCCTAGGAGGGTTTTGGGGCGTGCCCCCCTTGCCCCCTCCACCTATAAAAGGAGGAGGGGTGCGGCACACAAAGGGCTGCCCCAAAAGAAAACCCTAGCCGCACCCCTCTTGCTCCTCCACCTCCTCCTCTTGCGCCACCCCTCCCGGAGGGCTGCCGCGAGTTGCACCTCCTCCCTTGCTGCACCACCCCTAGCCGTAGGGCTGCTGCACCATCTCTCCCTCTCCCTCTTGCTTGGCTTGGCGAAGCCCTGCTCGTGGGAAGACTACACCATCAACGCCACCACAACCGTCGTGGTGCCGAGATCCATCTAGCCATCTCCACCTTGCTTGCGGGATCAAGAAGGAGGAGATCTACATCGAGCCGTACGTGTGGATACCGCGGAGGTGCTGCCCCTTGTGGCACCTCGTCGAATTGGACTTCGAGGAAATACATCTCCTCGCGACTAGATGAGTCTAGTTGCGGGGATCGACTAGCCAACCCCTGCACCGACAAAACGCGTTTGTTGATCTTCAAGGGTAAGAGATTGGATCTCATCTTCGCTACCTCCATCTAGTAGGTCTAGATCCTTGGGGTTTATTCCGCTTGTTGCGTAGGAAAATTTTTGTTTTCTATGCTGCGACCCCATCAGTGGTATCAGAGCCTAGATCTATTCGTAGATGTTGGTGCGATTAGAACACAAGTGTTGTGGGCGTTGATATTTTACGTTGCTACCTTCTCGCGTGCACTTTGCGTCTTTGCGGTATTGTGAGATGAAGCGGCCCGGACCAACCTTACTCGTCCACGCACGAGAGACCGGTTCCACGACTGACATGCAACTTGTTTTGCATAAGTGGCTGGCGGGTGTCTGTTTCTCTTGCTTTAGTGAAGATGCAATTTTCAATGGAAGGCCTTTCAAAAGGATGAGTAAATAAGCAACTACTATATCACCGTTGTGGTTTTTGCGTAGATTAGAACGGTTCTATCTCGTTGACCCAAGCCACGTAAAAATTGCAATAAACAAAGTAGAGGACGTCTAACTTGTTTTTGCAGAGGGGGTCATGTGATGTGGTATGGCCAATATGTGATTTGTGATAATGTATGCAATGATCATGTTTGTAATCTTTCGCGACTTGCATGTCGACGAGTACGGCAACCGGCAGGAGCCATATGGTTGTCTTTTATTTTATGTGACCTGCGTGTCAATGAATCACCATGTAATTGCTTTACTTTATTGCTAAGAGTAGCATTAGTTGTAGTTGCAATAGTTGGTGGACAACCATGGTGATGGCGCCACAATGATGGAGATCATGCCGGTGATGATGGAGATCATGCCGGTGCTTTGAAGATGGAGATCAAAAAGCATAAGAAGAAAGGCCATATTATGAATTGCATGTGATGTTAATCCTTTTTATGCACCTTATTGTTATGCTTAGATGTGATCGCGACGGTAGCATGATAAGGTGATCTCTCATGTTAATATCAAGATGTGTTCTCCCCTAGTATGCACCGTTGCCAAGATCTTCGTTTCGAAACACCACGTGATGATCGGGTGTGATAGATTCAACGTTCACATACAACGGGTGTAAGCCAGATTTACACACGCGGAAATACTACGGTTTCCTTGACGAGCCTAGCATGTACAGACATGGCCTCGGAACACAAGAGCCGAAAGGCTAAACACGAGTCATATGGATGATATGATCAACATGGCGATGTTCACCATTGAAGCTACATCACCTCACGTGATGATCGGTTGTGGTGTAGTGGATTTGGATCGTGTGTCACTAAACAACCAGAGAGATGTTGAGTTTAGTGGGAGTTCATTAAGATGAACTAAAATCATCATAAACAAAAGTCCAGATGTCTTTGCAAAAATCCTTGTAGATCATGGCCGACTACGGTAGTATGTTCGTTGCTGAAAAACTGCATCTCGATGGGTCAATTTTGTTAAGTGGTACCTGCGTCTTAGAGAAGTCCTACACACCAATGCTCAGCTCTACGTGCTAGAAGAACCAATAGGAGATAAACCCAAATATTTCTGCAAGCGATGAAGAGTACATGGAGTGGTTTTGAACCACCTACTTGAAAGTCAAGTGGATGATGTGCACCTTCATGAATTCTGACCTAAGTAGACAATTCAAGAACTTGATTGCAATGGAGATTGTTGATGAGCTGAAAAATAGTTTTTCAGCACAAGTTAGAATTGTAAGGTTCGAATGTCTGAACGGTTTTCTTTCACTCAAGATGGAAGAGAACACTTGCTTGGAACAACACCTGAGGATAATGCATGAGATACATCATCGTCTAGTGCTTGTTTGGAACCACGAGATGAATGACGGTTTCGCGATAGATGGGGTGATACACTAGCTTCTCCCCAGCTTCAAGAATTGTGTCGGAGACTAGGTCATGGGAAGGGATTTGATCACTTTCTGTGAGTTTGTGTCTTGGCTGCGTCATGTCAATGTGGAACCCATAGCAAGAGAAGTTGGCAATGCAGAAAGTATATATTGATATACAAGTTATAAGTGTTTAAGTCCAAAGTGCAATTGTGGCGGTTCCGATAAGTATTTGATACTCATTCTGTTTTATGGAAACAGAACCTGCTGCTTGAGATTTGCATAAGGATATGGGAAGACGTTGCGGAATGGCGGCAATCAAGGAGTTGATGCTGGCAACGATCTGTCTCTACATTTATCATTTGGATTAGAGGATTTGAATAAGTGTTGTAATCGAATTAAGTGTGATTTTAATTAGTGTGTCTTGCTTATGTGAGACGGTTATTCATGTTAAAGACAATGGTTGTTCTATTTTCATGAGTGATCCTTTTTTTGGAAATCACAAGTTTTCGATTATAAGTGTGTTATTCTTATTATAATCTAGATGATAAATTGGTTGAACATTTATAAAATATGTGACATACTAAAATATCCAAAACTTAATAATGACAATT
The DNA here is from genome assembly GCA_012064385.1 of Puccinellia tenuiflora. Taxonomy (NCBI): domain Eukaryota; kingdom Viridiplantae; phylum Streptophyta; class Magnoliopsida; order Poales; family Poaceae; genus Puccinellia; species Puccinellia tenuiflora. The sequence continues at coordinate 258,704 of QRDG01001119.1, read as the reverse complement.
GTTTTAGTCATGCTAAAGATTGAATAAACATTTTGATGTTTTATCAATGCGCCTTGTTGAAGGAGTATGACTAAAAATGCCACCCTTTGGAAGTGTGTCATGAGTTGCCGAAAATAAACACAATTGTTGGTTGTATTTTCAGCAAATGTGAGATGTCATTATTTATGCGCTCCATCATAAGTGATATGAGTAAATAGGTGTATTTATTCGAGTTATGATATTTGATGAGATCAAATAAATTTCTGGAGTTTAGGATATTAAGGTAACAAGAAAATTGAGTCTTTATGATTTGATCAAAAGAGACAAAATATTTGAGTTATATGTTAGTATGCGGACTTGTGAGAAGTGTTATCACAAATTACAATATTTAGAATATTTTCAAAGGAGTTTGATATGTCCTAAGATATTGTAATCACACACTATTTGATATTGTGTGGTCTCAAAGAAGGGTTTTATTTCGGGGGTTTGATAATAGCATTTAGATTTATTTGATAAACACTCTGTTTAGAAATAAGGATCTATTTAATGATTTGCATTTCGCATATGAGTTATGTGAAACAGTGGTTTCATTAATTATGAGATAATTAGAAACTATTGCAAATAAAGTTTGTAGTATATTCATATGTGACTATGAATAGAGATTCCACAATGAGAGACTAAAAGGGACAAATCAATTGTTGATTGTGTTAAATGTTTTAGTGGATTTATCGTGAAAAGGTTTCATTGATAAAAGAATTGATGGAATGGAAAAGCTAAAACCTTGCTTGTTTATGTATCAAGTGGCACATATGTAAAGTGCTATGTTGGTTAAAACTTGACACATAAAGGAATTAATGATGGTGATCATTGAATTTCGGTTTAGCTTGTCTAAAGAAAAGTAGGATTCAAGAATATGGTATTTTGTCAGGTTACAAAATAATATTCATGATTTACTTGTCATGTTTCAGAAACAAGACATACCTACGAAACTACAAAGAAGAAATAGAAGCCTTAAATACGAAAGTGACTAAGAGTCATTCGATGTTAAGTTTAAATCACAAAGTAATTGTTGCTTGATTTTGTGAAAGTGATGTTTCACATATTTATTCCTCAAAAGGTGTTTTGTAGAGAATAAATAAAACTTAAAGCTAGTAGAGTACTAGCGTTTCGTATAAAGAGTTCTCGATATTAATAGTTAATTAAGAATTTTGGAGGTGTCCAAAATATCGAGAAATTACACGAGTGTGATCTAATTAAGATATGTGGCGACATATATTAAGTCAGAGCAGAAACTATTTTCCAAGATCAAAATATGTGGAGACATATGTTTGAGTGGGAGCTAGCTAATCATGGTCAAATATAATATAACATATTTCTGAGTGGGAGCCAAAGTGGTTTCACAATTTAATATGTGTATGGTGTATATTTGAGTGGGAGTTTACAACATCTTGTTTGTGTGAAATGGAGATTTCATAAATGTTGTAAATAAGTCAGGAACCAACATATAACTTATGAAGTTAGTTTGAAACGTCAAATATCCATGGAGATGGATNGAAATTACGAGTGTGATCTAATTAACATATGTGGTGACATATATTAAGTTAGAGCAGAAACTATTTTCCAAGATCAAAATATGTGGAGACATATGTTTGAGTGGGAGCTAGTTAAATCATGGTCAAATATAGAGATAACATATTTCTGAGTGGGAGCCAAGTGGTTTCACAATTTAATATGTCTATGGTGTATATTTGAGTGGAGTTTACAACATCTTGTTGTGTGAAATGGAGATTCATAAATGTTGTAAATAAGTCAGGAACCAACGTATAACTTATGAAGTTAGTTTGAATGTCAAATATCCATGGAGATGGATGTATCTATGGAGGATAGATATGTTTGATAAGCATTATGTCAGGATGTTTAACCTAAGTAAGATTTTGAAGGAGTTCAAAATAAAACAAGAGAAGAAAGGTTCATCTGCTTGTGAGAAATAGGTGAAACATTGAGTTGATAACTCAGTACAAAATGATGGTTGGAGGATATGTTAGAATTCGCTATGAATTGTTCATAGGACTAAACATATAAGAACCATGTGTTTGTTTTTGACGATATGTGACCCAAGTTCTTGTTAGAAGAACATGTTAAATGAGGAGTCATTTTTCTATGGAGTTGAGATAATAGAATCTAGAGATTGGTAGACTTGGTTGAAGTCATAAAACCAAACTAGATTGGGGATCTCATGATAGCAGAAGCGCAGCGAAAGCATGATCGGAAATATCGAAGTGACATGATTGCACTGTCGATTTGTGAGTCTACAACATATAGGAGTATATGATTGATTCAAGGATCAAAAGATATAATATTATGGTTTGAGAAATTTTGTTTCAAGACTGAGTGAGTTCCGGGTGCACATGCTATGAGAAAGTCCTCTTGACTGATCATACGTCTTGTAGGCATAAAAGGGAAACGAAAATCTCACTCTCTAACCAAATATATTATATTCATCATATGATGATGTGAGTTTATCATGTGATGATATGAGGTTTATCATGTGATGATAAGTAATGTCAAATTAGGTGACATTGACGTTTTGCAAAGAACATAAAGAACTGTATAGTACAGAACATGGACAGAACCTCTTCCACGAGCAAACATGATCGGCACTGAGACTCCATGAGTGTTAGACACCATGAGTGTTGGATCGAGAAAATGTAAACTAGATTATTGACTCTAGTGCAAGTGGGAGACTGTTGGGAATATGCCCTAGAGGCAATAATAAAATGGTTTATTAGCATATTCATGTTTATGATAATAGTTTATTATCCATGCTATAATTGTATTAACCGGAAACATAATACATGTGTGGAATATAAACAAACAGGTGTCCCTAGTAAGCCTCTACCGGACTAGTTCGTTAGTCAAGAGATGGTTAGAGTTTCCTAACCATGGACTTGTTATAGTCACTTGATAACGGAGTCATATCATTAGGAGTAATGATGTGATGGACAAGACCCAAATAATAAAGAGTTGCAATTGATCGTGTCACAACAAGTTTCATTGCCAACACTTTTAGTATGCCAAGTATAGTTTCCTTAGACCATGAGATTATGTCACTCCCGTTTACCGGAGGAATACTTTGTGGACATCAAACGTCACTTCGTAACTGGGTGATTATAAAGGTGGCTTTCAGGTATCTCCGATGGTATTTGTTGGGTGACATGAATCAAGACTGGGATTTGTCCTTCCTTGTGACGAAAAAGATATCTCTGGGCCCTCTCGGTAATATAGCATCAAGAAAGGTTGCAACCATGTGATTAAGTGTTAATCACGGAGATCCTATATTATGGATGAGTAAAGAGAATTTGCCAGGTAACGAGATAGAACTAGATATGGAGATATCGACGATCAAATCTCGGGCAAATTAAATATCGGTGAGACAAAGGGAATCGTATATGAGATTAAGAATCTCCGGCATCGTGGTTCAATCGATAAGGAACTTCGTTGAATATGTAGGAGTCAATATGGGCATCCCGGTCCCGCTATTGATTATTGATATGATCATGTCTGCATGTTCTCGAACCCGTAGGGTCACACACTTAACGCTCCGATGTAGCTAGGGTTAGCGATGAGATATTTTGATGGAATGAACGAATGGTGATTCGGAGTCTCGGATGGGATCCCAGACGTCACGAGGAGTTCCGGAGTGGTCCGAAGAATAAGATTCATATAAGGAAAGTGGTTTCCGGAGGTATCGGAAAAGTTCCGGAATATTTCAGCGGGGGTACCGGAAGGTTCCAGAAGGTTCTAGAAGAGTCTAGAAGTGGGGCCCATATTGTATGGACCCACATGGGCCAAAGGGTGGTGCAGCAACCCTAGTGGGCTGGCCGCACCAGCCCTAGACCCACATGGGCCAAGTTGGTCAAAGGGGCCCAAAAGAGGGGGGGCGCCCCAAAAACCCTAAGGGGTTAACTTGGGGGCCAAGCCCCCCCAGCCGCCGGCCCTAGAAGGGAGAGGGGCGCAGCCCCCCTGGCCTCCTATATAAGGAGGGGCAGGGGAAGGGCTGCCGCACCCCATGTGTGCTCCCCTTGGTGCCCTAGCCGCCACACCCCCCTCCCTTGCCGCACTACCTCCTCATGGCGCCACCTCTCTCCCCGGAGGGCTGCCGCCACCACCACCTCCATGGCCTTGCCGCACCACCCCTAGATGTAGGGCTGCTGCTGCACCTCCTCCTCTCCCTCTCCTCTTGCTTGGCTTGGCGAAGCCATGCTCGTGGAGATCATCATCATCAACGCCACCACAACCGTCGTGGTGCCGAGATCCATCTAGCCATCTCCACCTTGCTTGCGGGATCAAGAAGGAGGAGATCTACATCGAGCCGTACGTGTGGATACCGCGGAGGTGCTGCCCCTTGTGGCACCTCGTCGGATTGGACTTCGAGGAAATACATCTCCTCGCGACTAGATGAGTCTAGTTGCGGGGATCGACTAGCCAACCCCTGCACCGACAAAACGCGTTTGTTGATCTTCAAGGGTAAGAGATTGGATCTCATCTTCGCTACCCTCCATCTAGTAGGTCTAGATCCTTGGGGTTTATTCCGCCTGTTGCGTAGGAAATTTTTTGTTTTCTATGCTGCGACCCCATCA